>OZ023207.1:46515065-46898252 GCA_963995525.1 Escarpia spicata
ACACGGCGTGCAGTACGAGAAACGGGTGTCTGAGTTCGCCAGTGTCTTCAGGTCGTACCGGGACAGGGAGGGGCGTGTAGGTGAGTGGGGGGATAGAATGGTTTGGTCAGCAAGATATGTTTAAAGCATGGTTCGTATGTTCACCGATGCAAAATGGTCACATGATGCGATTTATGCAGTTGTTTGAAATGCAATAACGCCAGTTTGAAAAGCCCTCTCAGCTAACCCTTCAAGGTAGTGGTTCATATATGTCATATGTTCATATATGTTAAACTTCAGCTTAGTGTAACATTAACGAGGACTCATTTCCAAGAGTCTACGGGGGCATGATCACGTGGTCCCATTCAAAGGGTCTACGGGCAACCAATATTCCAAAGGTTTAGGGACCTCGGATCCGCTTATGTACATCAGATTGCGTGTTACAGTAACGAATTTATCGTTACAGCCCATTATTGTGATATGTTTTCGTCGTAAGCTGACGCAGTGTGATTTTGCGTTCCTTGTTTCAGTTGACGTCCGCGTCATTCGCCAGAGTACGTACCTCATGGACAAAACTCGCGTGGCACTCATCAGAGGGCGTCACTACATGAACATGCGGTAGTCGTGAGTCACGCTACTGCCTCAACAACTACCGACCCGTTGTTCCTTCAGGGACATATCTCTGAATCCACGTAGAACTACGCAAAGGAACTCTGATTGTTTCGCAAGCACATGTTGACAGTAATTATCATAGCTCTGTCGGACAATGACCGGATCTATTTTGTTGAGTCGACCGGGCGTAGGGATACAGTGAGAGTCTCGCGACGCTTACGTCGCATTTAAGAAACTCTTTTAACCCATTTACCTGTCTAGACAACTGTTCCGTTATTCATGCACACCGATTGCGACATGTTTCACTAACAACTAAACCGGTTTCCCCTATGAACATTTAAATACGTGTATTTATTTCTCAGAACAAATCTTTATCCAAACTGCTCCACAGACGCTCTGTGTGTCAATGCGTCCATGGGGTAGATCATTATACCATATTAGTGCTCTAACACATTTGTGCAAAAATAAAACAATAATATGTATGTGACATATGTTTGTGTGTGTTGAAATCTTCGACGTCATTGGTGCCTGGCACTATCTGTGATTCGATCCCATAAAAAATTATGTCACCAAAAGCGGATCATTCACAGAAGGTATGCAAATAGTTAGGTGCATCCAGTAATGACGCCAGCAGGTCTCCGCAAAGCAGCGCGTGATACTTGTGTCAACAAGATTTGTCTAGCAGGCAAATGCCATCAATGATTGGGCGTACACACATATATTTACGAATAAGCAAGTTGAAAAAACACAGAAGCCGGACACAAAGTAGTCATTTCTGTTCCGGACGTGTCCATATGCTCAACGAACGTTGAAATCTTCGTAGGTCTCGCAGTCTCTATACACGGGGGACAGAACAGCATGACGTCACTGAACGTGATCACAGCCCCGGTTGTGATGAAAGTCACGTTGTAGCTGTGTATCGTGTCGTATATTCGGCAAAAAGAAAGCAAACAGTCTGCAAGTAGAACGCATTCAGTGTGCAAGTAGAACGCGTTCAGTCTGCAAGCAGGATACATTCAAACTGCATGTATAACGCGTTCAGTCTGCAAACAGGATACATCAATCTGCAAGTAGAATACATTCAGTTTGCAAGTAGAACACATTCAGCATGCAAGTAGGATACATTTGCGTTGCAAACAAGATACAGTCATTCTGCAAGTAGCATACCTTCAGTTTGTAAGTAGAAAGCATTCAATTTGTAAGTAGGACACATTCAGTCTGCAAGTAAAACACGTTCAGTATGCAAGAAGGATATATTCAGTCTGCAAGTTGGATACATTCAATATGCAAGTAGGATGCATTCAGTCTGCAAGTAGGATACATTCACTATGCAAGTAGACTACATTCAGTCTGCAAGTAGGATACATTCAGTCTGCAAGTAGGATACATTCATTATGCAAGTAGGATACATTCAGTATACAAATAGGATAGATTCAATTTAGTCTGCAAGTAAGATGTATTCAGTCTGCAGGTAGGATACATTCAGTATGCAAATAGGATAAATTCAGTCTGCAAGTAGGATACATTCAGTATGCAAGTAGGATTCATTTATTATGCAGTGGATACACACCGTGAGGACTTTTTGATACAATGAACACATGTTTATAAAGAACAACTTTAAAATCCCCGTTCGGCTGTGCACCCCCCCCCCCAATTAACGGGCGAATACCGGGACGGCTGGGAGCGGCTATTATTACATTTCGTCTAAGTCACGTTAAGTGGTTTTGTGCAAGTATAATAGGTTGTGTGCATCCGTCCATATAAAATACTACGTTTTGTGTAAGATGCCATGTATAAAAGGTAGGAAACAGACTAAGTTCCCCTGTAGGGCGGCCACCCCTTTTATACGGCCAAAATACGATTGCAGGAGTGGCAATTAAGAGGTCTACGTATCCGCATGTGTAGCGACGCGTTCAACTAAGCATCACATCATACCAAACAAGTCGACTGTTCAAAATTTACCCACACAAGCACGCACGCATCCACCAACCCACCCACAAAACCACCCACCCAAACACACGCACACACGCACGCACGCGCATATACATAGACACAGACTCACACACACTCATGCACACAGCCATTTCTGAGATCTGTGCTGAGCACGCGTAATCTATTTTCCGTGGAATTAAAACGATTTGTTCCATTTTCTCCGGACATGAAGTAGTATCCCGTGGTTTGGCGAAGCCCTCAGCATGTCGTTTCCAAATCTGCCTGTCTTGCGTTATCCTCTGCTCGATGGTGCCCTTCCAGTACTCGTCTAGTTTGTCTCTCCACCATCTCGCCGCTCTTCCTCTAGATCGTTTCCCTTCGTAAGGTCTTCAGTTAGTGATACGCAATGTCCATCGGTTATCTCGTAGCCAACTGTTGTGCCCGGCCCACGTCCACTTATCTTCTGCCTTCTTCTATCACGTCTATAACCTTTGTTATCTTTCGTACCCAGATGTTTGTTTTTCTCTCACGATATGTTATGTTTAACATTCCTCTTTCATCTTTGTTTGTGCGGTTTGTAGCAGTTGTAGACTTCTCTCTAATTTTCCAATATATATATATATATTGGAGAAAAATATATATATATGTATATATACACACACACATATATAAATATATATATGTATATATATATATATGTATATATATATATGTATACACACACACACACACACACACACACACACACACACACACACACACACACACACACACACACACACACACACACACACACATATATATATATATATATATATATATATATATGTATGTATGTATATCGTGTCTGGATATACTGATTAAAGCAACAGTGTTGTTTGTGGACGTGTTCTTTGAAGACTTCGAAACGGAGTGAATCAAAAGTTATGTTTTATGTGTAAACAGCGAATCACTATAGTTATACAAGAATATCGCAATTATTATAGATGTACGCATTATATTTATAATTCCCACAATAGTGTTGTCATGCGCCGAAACAATCGTATATCTGTATGTCTGTGCCTATGCGCGCTCGATCACACTAGCAGTTGTTTAATTGTCATTTGCGTTGCTTCTTGGTATTTGTTAAACATCATAATTAATTATAATTGCTACGATATATTCTTTGCTGAACAGATAACTCGTAAATTTCGTGAAAAATCTCGTTGTTGATATTGTTATGTCAGTGCAATAACTTTCTACTTTAAAACACTACTGAGTGTCGTCTTTCTTTGACAGCAAATAATGTTTGCAATGGTTATGTAGTGTTCTATGGACGCAACCACAGTTTCGGAATGCTAAGGTCATTTCGCCTGAACGTCAATCTGGGTCGCTGCAAGTTGTAGAAATGATCGCAAATAACACTGGATATCTGAAGATAGCGCATTTTAATATTTATAGACCGTCTATACACGTATCGGATGTTTATTTTTTTAAAGTATGTTTAAAAGGGGTATAGGAGACACATGCGTCATAACGATCCAATGACAGTTTTTTGTATTGTAGGCGATTTGACACGTGACCTGTGGCCTAGCAAAACCTCCGTCATGCCATCAGAAAACACGTGGTGGGTTCAGATTATCCGTCGTTTATTTTGTTGAAATTCTGGTCACAAAATTGCTTCTTTATGACAAAAAAGGCCAAGTTTTTAAAGTGATAACTGCATGCGGGAATGCTTGATTTATGAGATATTATGCAGCAATAGTTATGTTATTCACGTATGTAACCGTCATCAAAATTTCGATTGTGACGTAAGCAAACCGCGATGTACAGGATACATCAATTGTTTAGCCGTCATTCGAACGATTTTCTTCTTCTTCTTCTTCTTCCAATACACGCCTAGCCTCAACATGCTGAGGATACAGGCGGTGCCGTGGCATGGCAGGCGAACAGGAAATTTTTGTTTTGTTTTTAGAGTGCAATATATAAGAACACAAATTATTGTGTAAATAAACAGAAATACGTGCAGAAGAACTTGTTAACGTCTAAAACATGGTTTCACGTTGCATTGGGATGCTTGTTAAACATCATAAATAATTAGGCCTATGTAAGTCGTATATTTCGTGTATTCTCGCCGGTGATATTGTTACGCCATTGTCATAACATTTTACTTTTAAATACGCAATGGAACAGAACTGCAAGAAATGTTTCGGAAATAATTATGGTTAGAATAATCATTGTATCCAGGACGCCGCGGTTTGCATACGTCATAATCGAAATTAAGCGCGTGACGTCCATCAAGTGTGTGTGTGTGTGTGTGTGCGTGCGTGCGTGCGTGTGTGCGTGCGTGTATAAATATATATTCTAGCTGAGTTACCCGGCGTTGCCCGGGGAAAAGTCATATATATCCTGAAATCATTTGCACTGAAATCTAAAGAAGTATTGTTGACATAATTATGAACACTGAACATAGACTAAACTTCATTTGAGTTCCAGAAAACCCAGACCCATCCCACATGTTTCCAGCCTACCCGCATATTTGTAACTGGTCACTCACTTTTACCAGAAATCGCACGCGCTCACCCGTGTAACTAACTTAACCAGCAACAGGCAGCTGGGTTACGCGTCCAGAATTGTGTAACGTTAATAACTTAAAAATTAATACATTTGTCTGCATACACCCAGCGACGTATTTGTATATGGAATAATTACCTGTACAATGGTATAGAACAACATTAAATTCCGTAGCTGGAACTCCACGGAATTGCTGCAGTGTGTTGTTTGCCCGAAGTAGCACGCGCACACGGGGCTGACGCGGCGAAATGCTTACGTGACCAGCGACAGGTAGACCTGGTGCATGTTAACCGCTGAGGATTTTCAAACTTCAAGTTGGGATCATTATTTTTACGATGATATAGACAAACATTATATTCCGCGGCTGGAACTCCAAGTACAGCTTTTTGAAATATTGAGCTCCCTAACTTCTCCACTCCACGGACGAATATCCAAAATGTGTCAATCTACGAACCATCCCAACAGGTCCGATAGATTACATGCAACATGTCAGCCCGATATATGCAAAACTGACGGAGATGTGGGGGCACATACAAACGAGAGAACGAACTGTTTTATAATAATGATATATATTATGAATTACTATTGTTGCAAAACATCTTATTTCCACATACAGGTGACAGTTGTGAAAATATGCCATATGTTTCTATCATAAAGAAACACTTTTGTGGCTAGAATTTCAACATCATATACGACGGAATGCACGAGCGAACCACCTGTTCGGCATCCCTTTTAATGGCTTGACGGAGTTTTTGCTAAGGCAGGCAACAGGTCACGTGTTTGATATGTCATCTGTATAGTGCTCTTTTATTAACTAGAGGCGCCACATTGTCGGCGGTTGAATGGTCACTCCTGCGAAAACTGAGGCTCATCAAAAAGCTGTTGTCGTGTTGTTAGGTTAGTCAGGCGGCACTGTGTCGCCCGATCAATCGGACAACTCGTCGCCCGTATTAAAACACGCCTTAGTAGTTAAAATACGCCGGCCGTAGATCAGTCTTCCATTCGACACTGAAGAAGACAAGAAGGAAAGTGCCGAGACTGACAAGCATAACCATTCCGGCAAACAACCCAATCCTGGCGCCTCTGTCTTGGGTAATGTCTGTCATGCGCATACGCTCGTCCGCACTTAGGTGTACTTCCTGCTCTTTGACCTCTTCCGAAGCGCCGCACGCCAGACTGCACAGGCGACCGGCCAGGGAAGGTTTAGCGGCTGAATCTGCGAACATATTCAACGATTCGATTAACATACAGCTGTGGTGCAAATTAAAGGGTATTAGTTTTCACGAGTGATTTTTATATCGATTACTATTATCCTTATTAGTTATATGACTAGTATAAGTAGGCCTAGTATGAACAGTATTACTGTAGGAGTGTAGTATGAATAGTATTAATAGTGTGAATAATATAATTAGTATGACCAATGTGATTAGTACGAGTAGAATTACTAAGGATAGTATTTTATTAGTATTATTAATAATAATAATAGTAGTAGTAGTAGTAGTAGTAGTAGTTGTTGTTGTTGTAGTAGTAGTAGTGGTAGTGGTAGTGGTAGTGGTAGTAGTTGTAGTAGTAGTAGTAGTAGTAGTAGTAGTAGTAGTAGTAGTAGTAGTAGTAGCAGTAGTAGCTGTTATTGTTGTAGTAGTAGTTGTAGTAGTTGTAGTAGTAGTAGTAGTAGTAGTAGTAGCTGTTATTGTTGTAGTAGTAGTAGTTGTTGTTGTAGTAGTAATAGTTGTTGTTGTTGTAATAGTAGTAGTAGTATTAGTAGTAGTAGTAGTAGTAGTAGTAGTAGTATTAGTATTAGTATTAGTAGTAGTAGCTGTTATTGTTGTAGTAGTGGCAGTGATGCCATTATTAGTAGGTAGAGGGAACAGTAGCATAGAAATATATTGCTTCTTTTATCAAACACAATAGCCATACATTTACCTTCCTTGTTAACTGTCTCATTGGCGTCATCCGGGTCGGTGTCTTTGACATTTTCGGGAAACTTTGAGTCTGTTTCTCGTCTCGTCTCGTCCGTCTTATCGTCGTCCCGTAGCTCGTCGTGTCGTGTCCAGAACGTGGTTCGTGTTAGCTGCAAATATATAAAGAAAATATCACAAAATATATATTATTGTAATTTAAAGATACTTTTTTGTTTAACTAATTACGTCATTTTCTTTATTATTACACATGTAGAGCGCTTTATAAAGTTTTTGAAATAGATTTGGCGCTATATATGTACATTTGTTTATTATTTATTTATTTACTTTTAGTTTGTCAAGATGAAAAATGTGCGCGTGACCTCCGTCAAGCTTTGACTAACGGAATGTTCGAACCCACCAAGTGTTCGATCGGCACCCAGTTTTGATGACTTGACGGAGGTTTCGCTAGACAACCGGTCACGTGATGTATAGGTCAATTCCGGGTTTTTTACGCTCGATTCATTTCATATTATTTGTTGGCGAAAAACCAAAGCTACACAGTATCCATTACGGCACGGTAGCTCGTTTATGTGTATCACACAAGCCAGTAAGTATTTAATTCCTGCAAGGTGATTTTATTTATACAAAAAATGGAATCTACACGCGAGTGTGCGACTTTGCATGTGTTCCTGCATGTGGTCGACTTTCCTTGCGGCCTCAAACATCCATATCACCAACAAATTCAGCGGACCGAAGGCTAAATGTCGGCCCGACAATTGGCTTTGGTGCGTCACCAGACACAATAACCAAAATCAATTGTTTACCATGTAAACAATTGTACGCACTTATTTATTAAATCGTTTGTTTAAACTACTCATATATTGCATATAATGGACATCAAAGCACCGGATTTGAGACGAATTTATGAACATTTGAGGAAGCTGCTTTGTAATATTTCCTGACCTTTGACCGCGGCAACGGATCCGAAGCGAGGCTGACGATGACGTCAACGATGACGACAACCCAGAATATGATGAGAGCGTAATACATGTAGTGGAGATGCTTGAGAATTGCCGGCCGGTCATCGTCCTCTCCACAGGCCGGCTTCGGCCACATGAAACTGATCACAAGCCGGGCAACACCCATGAGGAAGCCGACCACCAGTGACCAGAACGCTCCCTAAAAGATTAACACTGTGACGTCATAACACTGTAGTAGATGGCGGCGGCGTTTCGGTGGTTACTGATAGTAATTGTCACCTTATTAGTATTACTAGTCTTCAAAGGCAAACATGCCTTAAAGAAAATGTGGGCAGTGTGTTCAACGATATACGAATATGTTATACAAAACATAATTCGAAACGAAGCACAAGAAGTACTCTGTGGCTCTGATAACGATGATGGCTACGGTGAAGACGACGACGACGACGACGATGACGATGATGACGATGACGATGACGACGATGAAGACGATGACGACGATGACGACGATGACGATGATGATGACGACAATTACTGCAACAATTACTGAGCTCCGCTGGAGGGGGTAAGATGCTGTTGGGTAGGCTAAATGCATCTCCGAGGTACAACCTGTGGAACGAGTGAACCAAATTGTCTTCTTTGTCTTCTATTCCGTCTTGGTTCTCACCATGCACGGGTAAGACACAGCTCGCTGTAGGCGGATACCTAGTGTGTATTGGTGGTGGTGTTTGTTTTAATAGTGGGATATGTTGTAGTGGTGGTGGTGTGGTGGTGGTGGCGGTGGTGGTGGTGGTGATGGAGGTGGTGGTGGTGGTGGTGTTGGTGGTGTTGGCGGTGATGGCGATGGTGGTGGTGGTGATGGTGATGGAGGTGGTGGTGGTGGTGGTGGTGGTGATGGTGGTGGTGGTGGTGGTGGTGGTGGTGGTGGTGGTGGTGGCGATGGTGGTGGTGGTGATGGAGGTGGTGGTGGTGGTGATGGTGGTGATGGTGGTGATGGTGGTGATGGTGGTGGTGGTGGTGGTGGTGATGGAGGTGGTGGTGGTGATGGTGGTGGTGATGATGGAGGTGGTGGTGGTGGTGGTGGTGGTGGTGGTGGTGGTGGTGGTGGTGGTGGTGGTGGTGGTGGTGGTGGTGGTGGTGGTGGTGGTGGAGGTGATGATGACTAAGATGATGATGGCGATGATGCCAATGATAAAAACATACAAATGACAATGACTGACAATCACATTATTGATGATAAATATCCAATTGCTTACAAATGAGTATTACTTCATGTTATTCATTAAACTATAGTGACTGATTTAATACATATATGATCTATTAAATATTACATTTGTTATTTCTGTGTAATTTTCAATGTATAATTCACACTCTTTCTAGAACGACCAGCCTGTTCGTTGGCACGCCTGTAGAGGTTTGCAAAAGAAACAAACCGTTTCATTGGTACGCTTCGAGACTTGTTCGTTGGCACGCAAAAGATAGCATGGCAAACAAACCTGTTCGTAGTCACGTTTCCATGGCTCGCAAGACAGGCAAACATGTTCGTTGACACGTTTCCCGAAGATAGAAAGACACACAGATCTGTTCGTTGTAGGACATACGTACGTACATGTTCGTTGCATGACGTACACAATGTTTGTTGACACGCTTTCGGGAGAGAGGAAGACATACAAACTTGTTCGTTGCAAGACATATCAAACCTGTTCGTTGATACACTTTCAGAGATCTCAATACAGTTCCTTAGCAAAGATTGTGAAATTTTCCAATTTACACGTTCTCGTTTTTATATTTCCCGTTATGTTCTTTAAAAAACCCGTTACACATACTTTGGTCATTGGCGTCAGAATTGGTGAATATTCAGGGGACTGAAGCTCTCCTAAAGCCAGGGGACTGAAGCTCTCCTAAAGCCAGAGGACTGAAGCTCTCCTAAAGCCAGGCGACTGAGGCTCTCCTAAAACCAGGGGACTGAAGCTCTCCTAAAGCCAGGCGACTGAGGCTCTCCTAAAACCAGGGGACTGAAGCTCTCCTAAAGCCAGGCGACTGAGGCTCTCCTAAAACCAGAGGACTGAAGCTCTCCTAAAGCCAGGGAACTGGGGCTCTCCTAAAACCAGGGGACTGAAGCTCTCCTAAAGCCAGGGGACTGGGGCTCTCATTAAGCCACGGGACTGAAGCTCCCCTAGAGCCAGGGGACTGAGGCTCTCCTAAACGACTGGACTGCACCGCCTTTGAGGGCTCTGCGAAAACCTTCAACTGTACCCCACTGAGGGTTCTCAAAAAACCTCCCACTTCAAACTATATTCCTGCCCTCGCTTTCACAGTTAGTACACGGCCCGTTTTATCACACCGCAAATTCAGGTTTGACCTTGTTATTGGGAAAATAACACACCTGGGGCCGGTTTCATGACGCCAACTTAAAGTTACACAATTACTTAGCGTCACGTGTTTTGCGTAATTCCTATGTTTATTCATGTTAAACAATTTACTAAGACAATCATCTTAGCGTTAAGAACGTTCTTAGCCGCTTCATGAAACCGGGCCCAGGCAATAGTCCAACAAAAGATCGTGGTATCTGAACAATAAAAATCTCGTTATCCAAAAACCAAAAGACCCGTTATTTGAAAAAAGAAATTTGCAATTACTCAAAAACCCGTTCCAATAACAGGACAACGGGACTCTGGCTAAGGGACTGTCTCGATACAACACGTACCTGTCCGTTAGTTCGCTTTCATAGGGGTGCAATACAAACCAGTTCGTTACAACACGTAGCTGTCCGTTAGCTCGCTTTCACAGGAGTGCAATACAGACCTGTTCGTTAAAAGGCATACCTGTTCGTTCGCTTACTTTCACTGGAGTGCAATATACATATGTTCGTTGCAAGACATACCTGTTCGTTGGCTGGGTTTCATAGGGTGCAATACAGATATGTTCGTTACAAGACATACCTGTTCGTTCGCAGGCTTTCACATGGGGGCAATACATGCCTGTTCGTTACAAGAAGTACCTGTTCGTTGGCCCGCTTCCAGAGGATGGCGACGAGATAGACGGCGGCGATGGGAGGCGAGAAGTTGTTCGTGATGGCCTGGATGTACGTGTAGATCTGGTTGCCCTGCGCCATCTGAATAACTGGGATGAGACCTACACCTATCGCAACGACGAAGACGACGGACGTTCTGTTGGAACACAGCGATGGCGGCGGTCAACATTAAAGACAACGCATCATAAAAAGTAAAAAGGTAAGTAATTATATAGCGCAGTACATGACAGCAACTGTAAAAGAGGACTGTCAGTTCTCTAAACTGTTTATTATGGAGTGCCACGAACCCCAGAATTGTCGATGGTTGCGAAGAGGTTGGGTCCAATTTCAGTGTTCTTCTCTTCCATATATAGGATCACTGGTCATCACTGAGACAGTATTTTATCGTGTGTTCGAATTTGGAGAACAAATAAAAAAATCAATATGTTCTTGTAAAGGGAAGTTCTTGTATAGCGCAGTATCCAGTCATTAGGACTGCTCAGAGCGCTTTATGCTTTATTAGTATATTTTACGATTTACTCCTTGGCAGACCTGTTCAATCGAATACTATCTCGACTTCGCTGGGAAGAATTCAGCCACCTGCAGTTAATGCGCGAAGACTATTCGTACGTGAATGTATGTGCATGTGTGTGTGCGTGCTCGCGCGTGCATGCGTTAATGAGTGCGTGCGTTCTTGCGTGCGTGCGTGCGTGCGTGCGTGCGTGCGTGCGTGTGTGCGTGCGTGAGTGGGTATGCTTCAGACCTGCCAACGATCATAAGTTCCCGTAGTGTCGCCCTCTTGCGGATATGTTTGTAGAGATCCATCGTGAAGATGGTGCTAGCGCTGTTGAAGGTCGAACTAAGGTCACTCATCGTCGCTGACAGCATGACTGCTATCATGAATCCACGTAGACCTAGTGGGAGAGACGGTTGAAGTTACAAACACGACTAACTAGGGGTCATACATAAAGTACGTCACATCATGTGGATATTTTTGAAACAACCCACTGTCATGCATCGTTAGGCTAGCAAAGCACACCCCCTAAAATTACGTTCGTTTTGACAAGGCCACCCTCAAACTGGTGCATACATCTGTAATAAGTTGTTGCGTGGCTGTACTGGTTGGTTGTTTACTCATTAAATATTAGTATGTTAAGCATTAAAAACAACAGGATCTACATCTTTGAATTGTCGCTGAAATGCTGTTGAAATCTACCGAAGAACTGACTGAATTATTCATGCTACAGCTGTCTGTCATCGACAGCTCAACGTACCAAAACATTTCAAAAATTGTTAAGTAACGCTTACCCGAAGATCCTCCATCCTCATGTAACGCGTCGTCACGCCCATACCCATCACCCTTAGGTGTGACGTAATTTATGAATGCCCCCCTTAGTGGTCACCATTAAATAATGATAATACTTATAAAAATGCAACTCTATGTACACCTACGTTCACGTAGACACGTACACGTAAAAGTGTAATAAATTCATGTTAAGAGGTTAACATATGCATGTTATATAACAAATCCATTTTTAAATGTTGACATATGCGTAATATGTAACAAATGCATTTTAAAATGTTAACATCTGCATAAAATGTAACAAATACATTGTAAAATGTTGACATCTGCATAATTTGTAACAAGGGCGTATTAAAATGTCGACCTGTGCATACAAACTATTTTTAAAATGTGTCTTAAGTGTTCTAAGTATTTATTGAGATACAGGCTTCTCTGACACAGTCCGGCAATCGATTTCACAGATGGACCGCGGCCACAGCGAAACATCGCACAAAGTGATTGATAGGTCGAGCAGATGGCTTGTTAATTTTGTTTCAGTTGTCGCTTTTATGATATATTAATGCTTGAGAAAAAACCGTTTAAATGTTGAACCTTCACTAAGCTGTACAGAGGTGCTCTCTCATTCGGAATATTGATGTTGCATCGGCCAACACTCTCGTTTAAAAACTGGTTTGTATATCTGTTATTTTGACAATTTGAATACTGCTTATCGCTTTTGAGGTTAACCAACCATTTTGCCTTGATGCGTGACCGAGATTGGTATTTGAGGATTTAGGGGCGAAGAAATTACCTTACTATTGTTATTGTTGTTGTTGTTAGTAGTAGTAGTAGTAGTAGTGGTAGTAATAGTAGTAGTAATAGTAGTAGTAGTAGTAGTAGCAGTGGTAGTAGTAGCAGTAGTAGTAGTAGTAATAGTAGTAGTAGTAGTAGTAGCAGTAGTAGTAGTAGTGGTAGTATTAGTGGTAATAGTGGTATTATTATTATTATTATTAGTAGTAGTAGTAGTAGTAGTAGCAGCAGTAGCAATTGTAGTAGTAGTAGTAGTAGTAATAGTAGTAGTAGTAATAGTAGTAGTAGTAATAGTAGTAGTAGTAGTAGTAGTAATAGTAGTAGTAGTAGTAGTAGTAGTAGTAGTGGTAGCAGCAGTAACAGTTGTAGTAGTAGTAATAGTAGTAGTAATAGTAGTAGTAATAGTAGTAGTAATCGTAGTAGTAATAGTAGTAGCAATAGTAGTAGTAATAGTAGTAGTAATAGTAGTAGTAATAGTGGTAGTAGTAGTAGTGTGTGTGTATATTCTATATATTTAGTTGTTACAGTGTGAAGAAATTCACTTCATGTGTTCATATGATAAATTATTCTTTTTGTGACTATGATGACGTGAGCCAGTAATATGCTGTTACCTATGTTATATTTTAATATTATATACATATATATATATATATATATATATATATATATATATATATATATATATATATATATAGCACTAGTAACAACAGTTTTGGTGTGAACATTTTCTATCTTAGATCCCTGACCTTTTTCCAACTATTTTATTTTGCACATCCATTGTATTTAGCAATCTTATAAATCATCCCGCCCAGTTAAGCCACAACACTGTTCATCAGATTATTAAAGATGAACGAAGTCAGAAGAAACCAGGCAAACGCCAGACGTGTCTAAATGACAACAAAGTGCGCCACCTGACGGCATGACGCCGAGGACGAGTTTCGGGTAGGCGAGGTTGGAGCAGCTGTGTTCACTCTCGCAGATTCTCATGCAATCTTCTCGTGTCGAGCACGCGATCTCGTCTGCAACACAAAGTGGCTAAATATAGACAGTGGCTAGCTGACGTGTGTAGTTCGCGGAAGACTATTTCATACAAGAAACATTGTTGCAAGACAAGAATCAATATTTTATTTGGCATAGGGTCTCAACATATTTATATTTTATGTGTTGCAGTTAGTGGTAAAACGTGACAAATTTGTCACAAAGAGTGTTATTCAACAACACAAGTCAATGTCTTTTCTTGCAAACAATAAAGCCTAACTGCATGTATTTCAAAATGTTATATCGTAAGCAAATTAAATAGTGTACATCTTGCACACATACATAAAAGAAATATTTTGCACATTTGTTGGTGAACGCTAGGACTTGATCCAGGCGCAGGGAGCAAGAGAACAAGAGACACACGGACAGACACACAGCACACTACAGAGAATGACTACAGCATCGCCGTCTAGCGGTAGTAAATCTGACGAACACAACTGAAAGCAGTAGACTTAAAATGAAACAAAAGAGGTAAATTTGACTGTGAAATAACTTATCTGAACCGGTTTAATGAGGCTATCCTCTTCCACGTTTGACGTAGTGAGGTTGCAACAAAACACACACCTGGATACAGCACACGGGCAATCATGCCGGGAATAACCATGGCAAAGAACGGGATGATCTTGAGGTAGCCACAGAAGAGACAACCTCCCTGTGCGTGGGACAGACTCTTGGCCGCGAGCAGACGCTGAACCATCATCTGAAGACAGTCAACACGTACTTACAATCACGAACACGATCCATTCGTCACTCCCTCCCTCTTTCTTTATTCTAAGATTCATTCTCCAACTTTACTCTCTTCCTCCCTTCTTCCCTTCTTCCCTTCTTCCTTTCCTCCTCCCCTTCCCTCCATCCCTCCTTCCACCCTCTCTTCTTCCCTTCGTCTCCCTTTCCTTTCCTCCCTCCTAACAGTCCCTTCCTCCCTCCTGCTTTTCCTCCCCTCCATTCCGTCCTTCATTCCTTCTCTCCTTCATTCCTTCTCCCCTTCCTTCCTTCCCCTTCCCTGCCCATCCCGTCCTCCCTCCCATATGCCCTACTCCCCTTCCCTTCCTTCTTTCTCCCCTTCCCTTCCTCCATCCTCCCAGTCTTTCCCCTTCCGTTCCATCCCTCCTCTCCCCCCCCCTTCCTCCCTCTCACTAACCCTTCGTCCGCCCCTCTCCTCCCCTCATTCCCTCCCCCACCTCCTCACCTGGTCGGCGCACCAGTACCACAGCGACGACGTGGTCTGTCCGAAGATGAAGCCCGCCCACGGCATCTCCTCGTCCAAGGGTTCTCTCAGCATGTTCCACGCGTTCTTCGGCGGCAGACCACACACGGGGTTGGTCCCGTTGAGGAGCTTGGCCATGGTGGCCTGGGAGACGGCGCGATGGTACTTGTAGGTGAGTGCCTCCCACCCGCCCACCTGGATTATCCCTGCAGGCACCGGGTCGGTATTAAAGCAATTTCAAAAAATAAAAATGCTAACGGTCGGTATTAAAGCGAGGGTGTCTGTTTTGAGTTTTTAATTATATGATGTTCGTGAGACTATACTAACTATGTTGACGGTATATACTGCCCGCCAAATTGTGTTTAGTGAGCCCGCAACAACGTTCGCAGTTTGGAAGATACGAACCCGGAACATATTCAAATTGTAGACAAACCCTCCAATTTCCAAGCAAGCTTTGCTGGCAATAATGCCGAGGCGGACTGAGTTGACCGCAATACCATTTGAAGTTGCCTACAGCAGACTTCCCGTTACAAAAAAATACTACGCTAGCTATTTCCGGACGGGAAACGGACTGCTTCCTTTTAAAGCGATGGCGTTTGTTCCGTTACCTAAAATCTACAAATTATTAGCAGGGCGTTGTTTCGAATGTGCGACCATTGAACAGGAGCCTTGCTCTTAACTCAACCGGTTTCTGCAATATTGCCAACAGAGCGTGTTAAGACTGCTTTATTTACAGTTTGTACATTCGCGGACAAATAATAGTCAAATCGCGAGCGCTGACTCGAGATTATTAAACGAAATTTTAAAATATCAGACAAATAATTGTGTTTACACGGCTCATTGTGAGCTTGTTGCCGCGTGGATAATTTATTAGTTATGCAGCCCGTATATGCAGTGAAGCACACTTTTAAATCAATCCATCTGATATGGGCTGCCGCAAAATTCTCTCTATGTTTATTCTATAGATTGTCCCTTTCCCTTTTCCTTCTTTTCTGTGTTGAATCCATGACATTAACAGCAGCTGAATGTTTTCCCCATAAAACTCAGTGGAGGTAACCGACGTCTGACGGACGGTGCCGAATATTCATGAGCATGCTTTATATGGATCGTGAATGCTGGCGCGAACTGGAAACTCCGCGTAAGCGTAGTTATTATATCGATACATTGTCGTGGTCATTTGTGATTCCTAAAACACAACTATAATTAAATTAATGCATATAAGTATATTAATTAATTATATTAACAGGATTAATGAATAATTATGTACTTTTTGAAGACATTTTTATTCTCAACCAGTTTCTTTAAACATGAGGAAGCAACAGACTGGTTTAATAATAACTGTCGATATTAATTATTACTTTGGTAATAAATTTATTCATTCATTTAACTTATGTATAATATATACACTTGTAAATATATACACTGTATATACATATTAATTTTTATTCAGGTTTATCTAACTGACATTTTACGTAATTTTGATATGCTACTTTTAAATCATTTTCTTTTACCTTTCTATTTAATATTTCTATATAATATGTTTTAGGTCATTTAATGTATTTAACTTATACTTTACGATTGTCAGCGCCTTTGAGCAGATTTGTTATCCGGACACACGGCGCTTTATAAATGCTTTATAATAAATAAATAAATAAATATACATATTGTTATCAGTTATTACTGTTACAATATATTATTAATTATTAAATTATTAATGTTATTATTAAGGCACGTGACGCATAGGTGACTCTGCTCACCGAGGATAAGGAGTATGACGGCGCCTATGATCATGATGAAGCACTGTAGCGTGTCGGTGTAGATCACAGCCGCCAGGCCGCCTGCACAACAAACGTGCACAAACACTAACATTACAGCCGCCAGGCCGCCTGCACAACAAACGTACACAACACTAACATTACAGCCGCCAGGCCGCCTGCACAACAAACGTACACAAACATACACAAACACTAACATCACAGCCGCCAGGTCGCCTGCACAACAAACGTACACAAATACTAACATTACAGCCGCCAGGCCGCCTGCACAACAAACGTGCACAAACACTAACATTACAGCCGCCAGGCCGCCTGCACAACAAACGTACACAAACATACACAAACACTAACATCACAGCCGCCAGGCCGCCTGCACAACAAACGTACACAAACGTACACAAACACTAACATTACAGCCGCCAGCACAACAAACGTACACAAACACTAACATTACAGCCGCCAGGCCGCCTGCACAACAAACGGGCACAAACACTAACATTACAGCCGCAAGGCCTCCTGCACAACAAACGTACACAAACGCACACAGCCACTAGCATCCCATCCGCTAGGCCGCATGCACAACAAATATACACGTGTAAACGAGTAAACGTCCACAATCACTAACATCACGTTGAAGTTGAAAATTCGTTTAAAATTATTCTTCCAACTTGATGAACATGTTTAAAGTGCAATTAACATGTTTAAAATATAATGAACATGTTTAAAGTGTAATGAACATGTTTAAAGTGTAATTAATATGTTTCAAGTGTAATGAACATGTTTCAAGTGTAATTAACATGTTTCAAATGTAATGAACATGTTTACAGTGTAAAGCGCTTTGCGCTGTCATGAGGACTGGACAATGAGCTACATAAAATTTTATCTTTACTTTTGTAATAGTTCACAAATAAATTTAGCACAATACAAAAGTAGTTTTAAGTTGTAGTGTGTGCGCGTGCGTGCGTGCGTGCGTGTGTGTGTGCGTGCGTGCGTGTGTGCTTGCCTGCGTACCTGCGTGCGTGCTTGCGTGCCTGCCTGTCTGTGTGTCTGGGTACGAGCGTGCGTGCGTGCGTGCGTGCGTGCGTGCGTGCGTGCGTGCGTGCGTGCGTGCGTGCATTTATGTAAGTGCAGTTTGCTTAACTTTAGTGTTTGCGTGTAGGCGGGCGTGTCTGTATGCATGCCGGTATGTTTACTTTAAATTACTTCAATACATAGTTTTAGAGCTCGCCACCTACCGGCCAGCGTTGAGACGACTGTCATGACGAGAAGTAGAGCGATGGATACGTACAGATTCCAACCAATCGCCTGCTTGATAAACAGCGCGCCCGAGTACATGTCCACCTAACAAAAGGAATAATCTCGCTGGGAGTTATTTTGGCGAACAATTGTTGAATGATAATTAGGGCCTAGTCTTGAAACATATAATTGGTTAAAATATGTCAATGAATATTGTGTTCGTTTCAGTTGTTGTGGTTGGAAACATATCACCAAAACGAACAATTATCTTACAAGCTTAACATATGTCAAAGAATGTTGTGTTCGTTACATATTTTGGTTGTAAACATATCACCAAAACAATTATTTTACAAGCTTTGCATACGGGCTGGGGTGCAACGCGACTTTATGAAAATATAAACATGACATTATAATTAATATGTTCAAGTGTTGTGCTGTGTAGGTCATTGATCACAGGTGGAAAGTGTTTGTCTAGCAGTCGGAGCAGATCAAGTGATATAGCGTCCAACCCACAGGAGAGCGAGGGATTAGAAGAAAACAGAACCTGCAGGTCTACTGCATAATGAGAAAGTGGGTAGAGTCGAAACTTGCTTTACGGTCACCTCGGGAATACAGCCACCTCGCAATCGCGATGTATCGATTGTTCGATGTGTTGTCATACCCCTAAAACTCACGGAGTTCTTGGTGAAGATGTACATAATGAGGGAAACCACTGCGAGCATCATCCGAATGCGCTGTCCTCCGAATCTCTTCGTCATGTACTCGGGCAGAGTGGACGCCTGCAAACAACACATCATAATTATGGTTAGGGATAATCTCAGAACGTTGATGTCCTATATCAGACGAAATTACTTTCATCTGTCCTCAGCCTCCCACCCACCCACCCACCCACCCACCCACCCACCCACCCACCCACCCACCCACCCACCCACCCACCCACCCACCCACCCACCCACCCACCCACCCACCCACCCCTCAGACGAACGTTTGTAAGCATCGGTGTGATGGTTATCAACATCATTTGTCTGATATGTAAAATATCGATGTCTGACGTCAAACGAAACTGCCTCTGTCCCGCCACAAACGAGAGTAATTTCGTCTGATATCTTACATCGACGTTCTGCGATTATCTCTAGTAGTAAGAACACGACAAGGATTCACGGAGTTACTAGAACTATGTGTTAAGTTAAGAGGATCAAGCACATAGAACGAAACAAATATAATTACTAGTTTATAATAAATAGCCAGCGCACTCCTGTGAAATACGTGATATGTATTTATGAAAGCTGTGTGATTCATTGTTATTGCTACTGTGCATTGTTGTGTCGTATTTTCATTGTTGTCGCCGTCGCCGTCGCCGTCGCCGCCGTTGTCGTCGTCGTCATCGTCATCGTCATACTCACCCCACTTGCTATGAAGACGGGCGCGAAGACCCAGCCAAGTACCGGAATGAGGAAGAACGCCTGTCGGTCAAGTAAAACGGTCATCACTATATGACGATATAATAATAATATATTTTAATACTAATAGATGAAACGTATTTACTTTAAAATAAATTAAGAATGATGAAAAACAAATGTATTATTATCAGTCCTGTTGAAGTGTGAGAATGGCTAAAAAGAAGTATTTTTTAAACTGTCGACGTATCTTTACAATTTGAAAGATTCAAGAGATGTGACGGCGTGCGTACTTGCGTGCGTGTGTGTGTGTGTGTGCGTGCGTGCGTGCGTGTGTGCGTGCGTGCGTGCGTGCGTGCGTGCGTGCGTGTATGTGCGTGCATGCGTGTGTGTGGGTGTAGGTGTGCGTGCGTGCGTGTATGCATGTACATGCATGCATGTATAGATCTACACGTTGTACATACACTCTGTGATATAGAAATAATCACCGCCATCAGTGCACTGACACACACCGTACACTACACTTTAGAACACGGACCCGGAAGTACCTTTATCTCACCTCACCTCACAAAAATAACACGGTAAACTTCAGAGACACCGCAAAGAATGTCCCGTCCACGTGGGTCAGTATAGATAAGAAGAAGCCAAGGTACGATAACATTTCCGATACCAAACAGAGATTTGACTGCGTAAACACAATTATGTAGGATAAACTGGCTTATCCAATCAACATATTACCTTTTAGGTTTGGCGGTTTTTGATTAGTTATATGCTGTTATCTTCCATTGCTGGTTGGACGGACAATGAGAGGCACTTCTTCCTTGAAGTGCTTTTGTTGTCGAGTTCATTCCATGAATCACAGGACAATAACAATAGATGGAACAAACCATATAACGTCCGTGTATTATTTGGTATGTAAGTTTCGTGTAGTCAACTAGCACTCCTGGCTTGTAAGGTCGGCCAGGTGTAGTGTAGTCAACTACCATCCCTGGTTGTGAGGATGTCTGCCACGGGTAGATAGTCAACTACCACCCATGGCTTGTGAGGACGTCTGCCAGGGGTAGTGTATTCACCTACCACCCCTGGCTTGTGAGGATGTCTGGCAGGGGTAGTGTAGTCAACCACCACACCTGGCTTGTGAGGATGTCTGTCAGGGGTAGTGTAGTCAACCACCACACCTGGCTTGTGAGGATGTCTGCCAGGGGTAGTGTAGTCAACTACCACCCCTGACTTGTGAGGATGTCTGCCAGGGGTAGTGTAGTCAACTACCACCCCTGGTTTGTGAGGATATCTGCCAGAGGTA
Source organism: Escarpia spicata (assembly GCA_963995525.1). Lineage (NCBI taxonomy): Eukaryota > Metazoa > Annelida > Polychaeta > Sabellida > Siboglinidae > Escarpia > Escarpia spicata. The sequence continues at coordinate 46,536,084 of OZ023207.1, forward strand.
GATAGTCAACCACCACCCCTGGCTTGTGAGGATGTCTGGCAGGGGTAGTGTAGTCAACTACCACCCCTGGTTTGTGAGGATATCTGCCAGAGGTAGATAGTCAACCACCACCCCTGGCTTGTGAGGATGTCTGTCAGGGGTAGTGTAGTCAACTACCACCCCTGGTTTGTGAGGATATCTGCCAGAGGTAGATAGTCAACCACCACACCTGGCTTATGAGGATGTCTGGCAGGGGTAGTGTAGTCAACTACCACCCCTGGTTTGTGAGGATATCTGCCAGAGGTAGATATTCAACCACCACCCCTGGCTTGTGAGGATGTCTGTCAGGGGTAGTGTAGTCAACTACCACCCCTGGTTTGTGAGGATATCTGCCAGAGGTAGATAGTCAACCACCACCCCTGGCTTGTGAGGATGTCTGTCAGGGGTAGTGTAGTCAACTACCACCCCTGGCTTGTGAGGATGTCTGCCAGGGGTAGTGTAGTCAACTACCACCCCTGACTTGTGAGGATGTCTGTCAGGGGTAGTGTAGTCAACTACCACCGCTGACTTGTGAGGATGTCTGTCAGGGGTAGTGTAGTCAACTACCACCCCTGACTTGTGAGGATGTCTGTCAGGGGTAGTGTAGTCAACTACCACCCCTGACTTGTGAGGATGTCTGCCAGGGGTAGTGTAGTCAACTACCACCCCTGACTTGTGAGGATGTCTGTCAGGTGTAGTGTAGTCAACTACCACCCCTGACTTGTGAGGATGTCTGTCAGGGGTAGTGTAGTCAACTACCACCCCTGACTTGTGAGGATGTCTGTCAGGGGTAGTGTAGTCAACTACCACCCCTGACTTGTGAGGATGTCTGGCAGGGGTAGTGTAGTCAACTACCACCCCTGGCTTGTGAGGATATCTGCCAGAGGTAGATAGTCAACTACCACCCCTGTCTTGTGAGGATGTCTGTCAGGGGTAGTGTAGTCAACCACCACACCTGGCTTGTGACGATGTCTGCTTGGGGTAAATAGTCAACCACCATCCCTGACTTGTGAGGATATTTGTCAGGAGTAGTGTAGTCAACTACCACCCCTGGCTTGTGATGATGTGTGTCAGAAGTAGTGTAGTCAACTGCCACCCCTGGCTTGTGATAACTGCCAGGGGTAGTGTAGTCAACTACTACCCCGCCTTGCTATACGTTAATTCGCGACACTGATCGAATCAGCAGCGAAACTGTCCCTGCAAAATCAATGTCGTGCACTGCTTTGCGTAATCGTAACTCGCTGAGTAATTTGTGTCGCTGTAACAATGTGAAGTAGTAAAATGATCACGCTTACGTTCAGCTCGAAGGCACCCACGCCAAGACCAGCCTCTGCCCCGGAGCCCGAGAGACCAACGTAATGCTCACTGCCGATGTTCGTCGCAAATAGAGAGGCTCCGACCTGCAACATAATTGGTTCCATCAAGTTTCTTTAAAGCTGTTACCTCAGCTCGTTTCCCCGTCGAAAATCCGGTTCATTTGTATCCAGATGTTCAGTGTGTGGATATGTTGCGTAGGCCAACTACGTGCAGTCTGTTTAATAAAATAAAACGAGTATTTTTAAAAGGTCATACAACGACGTTTTCGAATTGTCGATTTAAAAATCACTGTGTAGTGTGTTAATAACTTCACGCAGAAATTCGCGGTCGCGCGCGTATATGTTCGTGCGTGCGTGCCTATGTGACTACGTGTGTGGTGTATTACACTATGTAATCTATGTGTGTGGGTGTGGGTGTGGGTGTGTGTATTCATTTACATATTTATACTTTTTTTATTCACGAAACTATTCACTTACTGGCAGCCAGGTCATGAAATGACCCGCTAGAAAGTATCCTTCTTCGGTGTTAGTTTTCACGCCAACCATAGCCTGAAATTAAAGAAGATTTGAGTGAAGAACCAATACTGACAATTGGTGCCAGGGAGGGTAAAAAAAAATAATTCAGCATGTATATTTTATGACTGATTGACTTGCTTGCAGGCCACAGGAAATTATATAAATATATAAATAAATAGGGATGGTGGATTTGGGAGAAAGACTAATGTAAAGAAAGACACAAGTGGACGCATACATGAGACGGTCTATTGGGTGCGAGAGAGAAAGAGATGGAGGGAAATGGGAGCGTGTGAAGAGATTTTAGCAGGAGACAGAAAGTCGAATTATATACTTTCCTATGTACGATGTTTAAGCACGGGTCATTGCGGGTATCACATATACAAACAAACTAATATTGCTATGTGAGTTTTGACATGAGCTGCTGTGACTATTACCTCTGTGTCCTTAACCTGATCTAATCTACACATTCCGTGTCATACGAACGACTTAAGATAACAACTACTTGCTGATAAACAGGTGCATTGTCCAAGCGGACCAACTCTCAAAATAACAACAGTTACGCACGCACATGGAAATACAATAGATATTACTCTTATAATGTGTAAGTGTCATGTTCTCTAGTGCAATCAGTGTGTGATTGTATAGCTGTAGAGATGTAACCTCAATATGGGACGTAACAAATACTAAGACGACAAGCACCCTGTCAATGACCACCTTCATTGTCAGCATAGAAAGGACGGCTTTGCGATAATCTTCTTAAGAAGGACTAGTTGAATGAGGCCTCCTAAGACAATCACAATTTAATCATATAATTAACAGACTAGTTGACGTTATCGTGAAGCAGTTGTTATCTTAAGTCGTTCGTTTGACACGGAATGTGTAGGTTAGACCAAGCTAAGGACACGAAGGCAATTGTCACAACATATATTAAAAACCCAAATAAGCAATACTAGTTTCTGTATATTTGTCAAATTCATCCGCTGTTGAAATGTCAGACTTTGACATTTTAAAAATTACCTTTCAGCTATATAGCTGTGTAGCTCATACAATGTAATAGTGGTCTTACCCCAGTCGTGCTTCACAAAATTACCAGGAGTACTTCAGCCCAAACACAGCGGAATGCTGCACTGAAACCCTCTTCGTACATAATCGGAATTCGTCCAGTTTTTTAAATAAAACTTTACGCAAACCCAATCATTTGTTCCTCTGTTCTAACAAGTTTGTTTTTGTCAGTTAGTAAATGTTGCCGAGCGCTGGGAACAACTTGGAAACCCAAATCCGTCGGCGGTACACTTACATACAAGCCGATACCGAGAACAATAACGAAGTAGACAACGATAGTGCTGAAGTCCCACCCGTCCAGCTGCACAGCCTTCATGGCCGTGCCTCCGCTAGAGAACACACTCGGCATCCACTCCATGACCCTGAAGCTCTGCGCACGTACGAACACTTCTCGGACGTGAAGCTTCCTGAAGCAGAGTATAAATGGTAGCGGAAGAGGAGCCACATCACCATGGCTAGGCCATAAGTTAGTCTACGTACAGTCAGAAAACATGCAAACGTGGGATAAAAGCAATTGTTTTGTTTAAGTATAGTCCTGCAAGTTTGTTGAAACCGGTGGTTCTATGTGAAATGTTAACTGTCTCTTGAATTAGGCACGTGCATGACATTTTGGATACGACGCAGATCATACATTATTCTCGTTATGGTTCGCAAATGAAGTAAAGTCTTGGTAGAATGTGTGGTATTCTTAAAATGCATCCAGGTATAATGTGCATTAATAGAATGTGCCAAGAGGAAGAAACGAACCGACACGTGTTAGAAGTTTGACATTCTACAAAGAAATAGTCGCATGCTTATATGTTTCTTTTTTCTGTCAAGTTGGCACTGCCATTTCTTTACAAACAGCAATTTCGGTAATCCTTTCGTTTTGCTACTATCTTCCGAACATTAAACGCACACACATATATATGCACTCATGCGCGCACACATGCATGCACGCACGCAAACACACATACACACGAAGGCAGGCACGCACGCACACACATACACACACACAAATACACATACACACACACGCACGCTCGCACGCACGCACGCATGTACGCGCGCACACACACACACACACACACACACACACACACACACACACACACACATTGCAAATACATTGTTTAATCGTCAATATTCATGCGTAAAGATTTACGCTTAATAGATATCACCTCTGTTATTATCGTGTCATGATATATCTGCGCCTACATTGACCTGGTTAACTCTCAACAATACGGGTCAATGGATAAAGCCTACTCGGGTCAAGAGGAACCCCGCCTTTCTTGTCCTTATAATCGTACACTTCTAATCAATATCAACTCTTGCTAGAGTTAAATGACATTTTATTAACGAAATGTACATCTTATAGATGTCCTTATATGTTCTCAACAAATGGCTAAATTCATTATTACGCCAAAGCAAACAGCGAGTAAACGTTGGTGAGCCAACGCCGCAGTAACATAAGACACAGTTTTTGGTTCAATATTGTTTGAACACGATAAGAATTGCATACAAAAAGCTTGTGAACATGACGCATACGTCGAAGACTGTATAATCGTGGAAACATGTTCACTGTCAGGTCTCGACAGTTCGCTGAAGAGAATATGAGTAAAGCAACAACAAGGCAACGTGAAGGACCTGACCATCTGCTTCAAGAGAACGCCGCCAGACATAACGCTGCTAGGAACAGGACCATTAACAGGAAGAAGGAAATGAAATATTAATTTGTCCCAAATATACAATATAGCTATTAAATAGTTGTTCAACAAACAAATAAAACATACAGTATATTGTATTTGAGTCGACATGAAAAAAGACAAAATGGTAAGTATATAACGTATGGAAGGACAATAATATATAATTATAATATGTCATGTTAGAGACGCCAGGCTCGGGACTACTAAGACTAAATATAGTCATTATCATAGGAGCCACGTACTCTGTGAATTAATTTCAACAATTACTTAATTTATATAAAACAAGAAATCTCTAGTAAAATTAGTGCATCATTACAACAAGATGACTGTACATATGTATGTATATTACACGAACTAAATATACATACAGTCGGTTTTTATACTAAGTCATTTATAACCAAGGGTGTACAGTGTTAGTGCTAACGATCGACGACAGACTCTATACAACACTCAAAAATGCACTCGTTTACTGGTTTTCGCACTATCGCATGTATGATTTCAATTGGCAATTGAACATAATAGTATATGTAATTATGGCAAGAGCACCACAGTCCTCCTCCTGAAGTCAATTCCCACCATCTTGTCCACGCGTTCACGGCAGTACTTCGAATAAAGTTTAACCGAAGATAACCTGACGGAACATTTAACGACACAGTTAAATCGCATGCATTCAATGGCGGACAAGGTATGTACTGTTTTCATACTGAGCATACATCGAAGCTACATTTACAGACCAGACGGCAACGCTGCACATAGGAGGGAGATTCTGCGAGATTTGTAATCATGAACATGTACCCAAGCTGTGACCGGAAGTTGCGAAATGTGTGCCCTTCTCCGGGAAACTCAACACGCAAACGTTGTTATAAGCAATGTTCCTCGGTGTAGATGATACACTATCTAAGAACTATTTTATATCTTATGAATGTTATCACAGACAATAATAAGGATCAATGCCGTCTCAATATGTTTAGTTTTGCAGTGATTGCCTGTAAGTAACCAAGTGGTAGAAAAATGCTAATTACAGACGTTGTATTCTTATTATAAATTGATTATATATGCTTATTAATTTATTTAATTGGTTGGTGTTGTAATGAACAGCTGGTCTACCAAAGGGTGAAGCGTAACCCGTTTTATGCGATTAGTATGACTGTATACGGCGCCATAGTGCGTAATACAAGAATATACATTTACCTTGTTCAAAGCAAGAGCTTTGCCGGTCTGGTAGCTTGTGGCGGTTGGCAGAAGCTTGTGGCCGTGTGGGTTTACTAGGAAGCTTGTGTGTTCCACAACATCTCCTACCTCCGCACGGTATCAGCACACGACTCGACTGTCTCTCCTAGAGCCCGTTCACGTAGGTCCTCCTGCACACCTGTCTCTCCAACTGACCCAGTGTGTCCTGTTTGTTTGTTGCTCGGTGTAATCAACGTTTTATCTCACCCGTCTTCTTTCGAAATACGTCACAGCTTGCCTCGGCCAGGTGAATGATTCACGTCTTATCTTCTAATCATGGTCTACAAAGTTGGGTGGTCGTATCGCAAGAAAGCCACAGGTATGCCAAAAAGAACACGCACGAGGACAACTATCACGATTCTAGAGGAGGGTAACTTTACTTATGAAATACGTCTAAACCACCGTGATTAAATGTTCCTGTTTTTTATTATAGAAACTAAGAGAAGATACAAGATATATTTTATTAAAAATCATGAAAGGTTATGAAAATAGTGATGGCCGGATGATTCGAATTAAAATTAGTTACATAATATTTGTTATAACAGTTGATTTTACTACAGCTAAACACGTGGGTCTATCTAATTATAATTGAGCTATGTCGTATACATATTAAAGGGAAACAAAAAGCATGTTGGACGTATGCAACTAAAACACTTGATAAAAACCTACTATTAGCAACTACAAGGAAGAATATCACGCCAACAGTTTACTAGAGTAACCTTGTTGAAGACACATACTTTAAATTGCACGGTCGGCGCCACTGTGATAGAAAATCTGACGACACCAATGCTTAATTTTATTTTCCCAGTTCGCCGGTCGCCGAACGCAGTGAATCATTCCACTTTGCGTTGCTCAGTAACCAATAAATTTCGGCTAACCGTTTGTTTGCGTTTTAATTATATTTTCTCAATTGATTATAACATTTTGTGTGAAGTAAGTTGTTTTTATTTGTTGTAACATATTTATATCCACAGCTGATTTGCCTACAGTACTAAACATAAAATTTGCTTTGTCGCAGCAACTAGTAAAACTTATGTCCGCATTGTGCACGGTATGGCATTTTAGCAGTTGTTACAAGTTAAACTCAGCTTCTGAATCGAAGGGAATACAAGAAAACAATATATGAGCTGGAATAGTCACATGGTGAGGAAAACTAGCAACAAGGTCAAGGTCAAAGAGGATCTAGTTGCTTATTGGTGAAGCATCGGAGACGCGCCTCAATATATCAGCCGTCGGAAATTTCCCCAGGAATCTCTTAATTTGAAAATAAATACCGAGTAAACCACTGGAGTCATATTGTTGATTGTGGTAGCCATTGGTTTGGTTATATTAACTATTTTTGGTGACTAGGCCCAAATAATTGCCATTTGTTAAAAGTAAAATAAAGCAAAGATAAGTTCTTATATAGCGCATTGTCCAGTCCTCAGGACTGCTCAAAGCGCTTTACACTTCACTCCCTGGCAGACCTGTTCAATCGAACACCATCTAGATCGACTTCTCTGAGAAGTTTATTGTTCTCTAAGTGTTTCTTTTTAGACGCTTAGCAACACAACAAAAAAACCTGTTAAAATTACGTAATGATCGTGAAATGTCAGACGCGCATACAGTGGCTACACTGACGGTTACGTCATTGTTTTTCACGCGACTTCCTCATAATTTTGACCATTCGTCGGTTGATGTTTGTAATTGGGAAATTGGGACAAGAGAAACCAAATAGTGAATGTAGCCATAGTAACAACGACCACAAGCGACTTAGACCACAGGTAGGTAGATATCAATAGCACATTTAAGGCATCGCCCTGTAATTAGTTACAGCTTGACATATGTATGTCTACTCATTTAGCATTATACAATTTACTAGGACTTATTTATTTACTTATTTTAGAATAATACAATTTACTTGCTGTTGAAGATCGTTCCCAGCAACGTTCATAATTATGTAAGCCCACCAACAACCACGATATTGAGGCTCGTGAAAAACACACCTTTACAGTCTTCAAAAACCTCGATTTCCACCCCTCTTCAGGCTCTCCAAAAACACCACCTTCTCACTATCCATATAAGCATTAAATTCCATCAAAATGGACGCCTTTCCTAAATACTGGAGGCTAATTATATCTCCAGACCCTCCACCAAAAAATATTGGGGGCTGCCCCCCGGTTCTTAAGTCTATGGAACGGACAACCCCCCTCACTTGTGTTATTACAGGTAGAAAAGGATGTGGTGTAGGCCTACCCCAATTGAGTTCATTAGCGATTACGTGACATCCGCCCGCATTCGATTCGATTGTGTATAGCCAAGATGGTGGATCACTTTGATGTTTGCAAATCACCTTTAGACTTTTTAACGATTCCGAATCTGAGAGCTTTCAACTTGACTTACTCAGATTTAGCGGCTCCCGCGTCTAGAGACGCCTGAGGCAGTCAAAGCACACCATCCAGATATGTCGATTGCTAGTGTTCTGGCATCGCTCCAAGTTTTGTTGATCAGCTGTAGGTCGCGGTCGATTGTTTGGCGCCAGTTTACTTTTGGTCGTCCCCTCTTTCTCTGGCCAGCTGGTATCCACCATAGCGCTTGCTGGGCAGGTCTAGTAGGTGGGAGCGTTGTGACATGGCCGAGCCAGCTCATTCGTCTTTTGCAGATAGTAGACGATGCCAGAGGTTGTCCTGATCGTATCTGGACATCTATGTCTGGTTGCTCCAGTGTATGCCCAAGATCTTAATTGCGCAGGCATTTAGTGACGAATGCATCAATTTTGTTTTCTTGGCTTGTTTTAGTTGCCTTGTTTCACGTCCATATAGGAAGGTTGGTATAACGTTTGAGTTGTACAAGCGGAGTTTAGATTTCAAGGTAAATTTCTTGTTGTTCCAAATTTTCCTCAGCTGGTTGAAGGCTGCTGACGCTTTCCCCACTCTGCTGTTTAGTTCGTGATCGATGATTCTTTGGTTGTTTATGGAGCTGCCAAGGTAGGTGAAGTTTTCGACTGTTTCTACTTTTTTCTGGTTGATCAAAACATCTGTGGGTGGTTGATTCTCCCCAGTCAGTATGTTTTTCGTCTTCTTTTTACTGATAACAAGTCCCATGCCATCAGCGTAACTACTGACTGATTCCACTAGACGTTGTAGGCCCTGGGTGGTGTCTGAGAGGGCAGCAATGTCATCATTAACCCACACAGTCCCTTCTTTGCCTGTGGCTGCTTGTCGCATGACCCAGTCGATGGCCATGGCAAAGAGAAGGGGGGGGGGGGGAGAGTGCAGCCTTGTCTGACACCAGTCATCACATGGAACGAGTTTCTGTATCAATTTTCTGTTTTTACACATCTCGAATTCTCCTATATCTTCTCGATTGCTGTTACAATCTTTTTTGTTGGATTCCATACGTGGTCAATATTTTCCACATGGAGGGTTTGTGGATGCTATCAAACGCTTTGGTGAAGTCTATGAAGCTGATTGCAAGGGGTAACTGGTACTCTTGACATTTCTCAATAATGTACATACGAGTGTGAATACTTTCTCAGCACAAGAGCATTTGGGCCTAAAGCCTGTTTGTTCATCACGCTGTTCACCATCTACCACGTCTCGCATTCGGTTCAGTATCATCTGGCAGTACACTATTCCTCTCCAGTTGTGACACTCAGTTAGGTCATTTCCTTTCTTTTATTTTCAGCACCATCTTTACACTCTTCAGGAATTATGCCCGAGTCCCAGATCTGGTTGCATTGTCCGCACATCCATTGTACAATTATTTCACCACCAGCTTTGGTAACTTTAGTTGTGATTCCTTCCATACCAGGTGACTTGTTTGTTTTCAGAGTTGCAATAGCCTTCTTCACTTCATCCTCCAAAAACTCCTCTTTGTTTACTGGGAGCAAGGTCTGAGGGTTGCCAGTCTGTGCTGGTGTGTCAGGTGCAGGTCTATTGAGAAACTCTCTAAATTGTTCTGCCCATCTCTCTAGTTTCAACTTGAACGCTTTCAAAACAACTACAATGAGAACTACAATGTCATCACCAAACCCAGACAACATACCAACTCTGCCACAACCCAATACATTTACAGTCCTATCTGGAAACCATTGCACTCCAAAAATGTCTTAAATCCAGCAACTCCACCGGACTACTAGTCAATCCACCACCACACAGACCCAGTATAGACAGGACGACAACTAAACTCATTCTTCTGCTATGCATCATACTGTCAGGAGATGTCCACGTAAACCCAGGTCCCATGCACTAAATGTCACACATGTAAAAAAAATACAATAAAATCCAATGAACCCAGCCTAACATGTAGTGACTGCAGCAGGACACAGCACATCAAACGTGCTGGAATAGCCATGCATGACGACCATAAGACCTACAGAAACCTAAACACACTATGGTAATAATGTTCCAATTACTCGGCACCATTTGGTATTTGTCACAGGGAAGTCATAAATGACCACCATGCAATACAATGCGATCACTGTCAAAACTGGATACACACACTCTGCTGTAAAATAAACGACAACGAATATAAACAAAAAATTATTCATCATGCTCGTGGGCTTGCCCCAAATGCGATAGTGTCAACTTCTCAAATTCCTTTTCAGAGACACAGACTTTTCTACAGCTAATCATTTTGATCCACTGGATATTGGCAACTATAGCCATAATGAAATACATCCCAACAAGCCGAAACTAAAGATCCAGTGTTTGGACAAAATCTTTGAAATGCACCATGCCCTGAACGACCCAGGAAAACCAAACGAAACACTCAGTGATATTCTAATAAACAACAACAGCGTCAAGAGCATTGAAAAGACAACCCAACTAAAGGCAACAATCCAGTCAAACAATCCCGACATCATATTCCTAGACGAAACCAAAATAGACGAAAACTATCCCACCTGCTCATTTCTACTACCAAACTATGATGCTATCAGAAAGGACAGAAATCTTCATGGCGGTGGAGTACTTATAGCCTTTTGCGATGACGTCGTTGCAGAACCACTTCCAAACCTTAACTCCAACTGTGAAATAGTATGGACAAACATCCACTTTACACAAAACAAATCCATATGCTTTGCTTCCTATTACCGACCCCCCCCCCCCCCCCAATGATCATCTCCAAACTCTCTTCAGCACACCCAACCACCTTTAAATCATTAATTTTATTAATTTAAGCAACTCACAGCGCATGTGCGCAGACACCACAAACTCCTGCGTTAGCCCAAGATTGGGCTGTTTGGAGTGCATGACCTAAGACGACTGGACACCAAAAAAGACAATGACGTACGACTAATGCCAGTAATGGACTCAAGTCAATGGGAAAGAATAATTATGTTCCGAATGCTAGTTGGTGTTGGTATGTGCTTTGACGGTAATCATGACTGCAGTATTAATAATAATATAATAATTGCTTTATTCACAGACTCCATGCAACATACAAGTACATTATCATGGTTCTATAGTTGTGTTACAGAATGAAAAATCACCCGTCAACAAAATGTATGTACAGGGAATTGAACCAGTATTTCCATATTCTTGACATGTATTTCACGTCACTATTAGTAATGTTACAAATCAATATGTTTTTTTATAACTGCAGTCGGCATATAAACCTATATGTCAGATTTCTAATAACAGCAGCACAGTTAGGTAAATTACTGTTAACAAACATTTCACTAGCACTACAGTATCTGTCATAACCTAACACCATTCGAAATATATTGTTGTAAGAGACATACAATTTCCTGATTGCATAGTTATGAAAATTCCACCATAGATGGGCAGTATACATAGGTGAGCAAAAAGTAGTAAACAATGTCTTCTTTACATCATTTGAACACATATGAAATTTTCTTATGATCATGTTGCCTTGTGCATACAACTGGCGACATTGTCTAGATATATCATTGTCATCTAGCATACTATTTGAAATTATATGACCCAAATATTTTACAGATTCTACCTCACATAGTTTGTCGTTACCAAGCATAAAGCTTGGAAATTTAACATTCTTACAACTCTTGTTTCTAATTATCATGACCATACTCTTTTTGGCATTGTACTTTATGTCATGAGATACTCCATATTGATCACAGACGGAAAGAAGGGTCTGTAATCCCCTGCTGGACGGACAAAAAACTACAAGATCATCAGCATACATAATATTATTTACACAATTATATCCTACATAACATCCTGTATTGCAACTATTAAGTACAGTGGATAAACCATCCACGTAAACACTGAACAAATAGGGGGATAAAATACCTCCTTGTCTAACTCCATTACTTACATAAATACTGTCAGACACATGATTACCCCATCTTACACACATCTGTTGGTTCGCATACCAAAACACTAGAATTCTAACAATGTAACCAGGAACATCTCTGTCTATTAGCTTTTTAAAAAGTACACTATGGTTTACACGATCAAAGGCCTTAGATGCATCAAGAAAACACATAAACAAACAGCTATTTAAGGCTTGATATTTAGCAATAACCTCCTTTAGTACATAAATGCACATGTCAGTGCCATGCTTCTTTTTAAAACCAAACTGGTTGTCACTGGTTGTTAAAAAATCATCCATTCTGCTGAGCAAGATTTTTTCAAAAACTTTAGACATAACACTTGCCAGTGCTATTGGCCTATAGTTGTCTTTACTGTTTATCTTGCCGGATTTATCCTTGATTATGGGCACTAATATAACAGAAATCATAGAACTTGGCAGTACGCCATGAACCAACATACCTGTGAAGCACATTGACTGTAAAGGCAGTATGCGATCACTGCAGTACTTCAGGTGCTCTGCATACATAGTATTATTTCGTTAACAGTTTATTTGATTAGTGAAGTCGTGGCGCGATATCGCAAAACAAACAGATAAAATAAATTGTACTAGCTGATAGTCCCGCGACACAAATTGGTCGTATTTTATACGTTTACGTGCGAGAGTACTCGAGCGCGCGCCTGGTAGCGCACGCCAGCCAAATAACAACAACAAAATGTGCATAAAAAAGCAGCTGATGTTGATAATCAAAGGAGTTGACTATACAATAATTAATATGGACAATTGCATATTAGTTCGTTCTCGTAAAGGTATAAGTAGGGAACATATTGTGTCCATTCGTGTCCAAATGCGTTCGCTCAAATCAACATTCATCCGTTAGAGGGCGTCACATTAACAGTTTCGTCTATTTCGTCCGATAGTTCGCGTTTTGTTATTAACCGATGCGTTTGCTGCCATATTGGATTGTTGTAGAAACAGAGACGAACAGACAAGATGAAGCTAAAACGATTTTTACTGCGATATTACCCCCCAGGTATAATGCGTTTTGTATACAAGACAGTGTTTTAAGATAACAAGCAGGTCTCACATTTTCGGTCGGTAACATATAATATTATTAAGGTTAAACGTGATTCAACACGTTCGCAATCAAACTCGATTGCGTGCGCGTCCTTTCGATCAAAGACAAAGCTGATTAAATACGGCGGTAACTAAGCAAATCGTACCACAATTTACTAATTTCAGGGATGCGCTCTACCTAATATCAACGCCTAATGGTGGCTTTATAGGGCCTGCAAGTCTCGCGCCTCGTTTTCGATCTGGAGTCATCTGGCTACATCAACTCCATTTACGCCAGCTTAACTAATGGGGATATGTTTTGTGTTTGGTTTAATCATCAAAGTTTTTCCAAATCGTGTTCTCTTCCGGTTTCCGACAGATTATCACAAGTTGAAGCAGTGGGAAAAACTGCCATTAAGAATGTTCGTGGTAACCGTGCACATTAATCGAATTGTTATCACAATTTGACGAGCATTGGCATGTTGGCGACTTAATTAAAAATTTGACAATGAAAACTATCCATTCTTTCGGTGAGTTTCGCCCAGTACAACAAGTTATTGAACTGATGCATATTTTTTGTGATTGTGTGCATTTAAGTAACTTCAGATATAAAAGGTGACCAAACTGTTTTTAAATAACAAATTAACATTTTAACATTCATATAAATACGGTTTTTATGACAAGTGATAATCCGTTGTATCTCTTTTTAACTCCCATTTATTACATAATTGTTAATCATGTTATGTAATCCATGTTCTATTTCATATTTTAGTACGTACTGGTTGTTGTTACATTAATTAAATATTATCTATTTCATTTAGACAACAAAATCTTGGGATCAAAAAAAATTTCAGTATATGATCTTCGTCAACTACTGTCTGACTCTGTTTCTACATTTTTAATTTCGCTGATGTATAATTCATATAAAACAAGTGAAAATGCCATAACACATTTAACAAAGCTACAATAAACCGATCAACTAAACATCATCAACTGTTTCCTGGCTTCCTCGATGCTAAAATCAGTGGGCAATAATTGTGCATGTCGTCAGTCGGCTCTACTCGCATGGAATCTCGCTGTGAATTGTGACAAACTTACAGGCCCTATTTGAATTGTGTGGCCAGATTTAGAATTAGTGGACGAAGTGGGCGATATTAAGCAGTCTACCCCAGTGTTACTGTCACATTGAATCAATTGATTGACTACAGTTTTGTTAATTTTCTAGCACAGTGGCTGGTGCTTATGAATATGATATGGATAGCCTAGGCATTTGATAATTATTATGGATATGGTTTGGTACGACTAATAATGTTTTTCAATTGTTTTATTTGGTTGCCATGCCTATGTAACAATTCAGAATGGTTGCCATAAATCATCATTGATTTAAAAACACATTATCACTATTTTTAGTAAGTTTCAATTACGTTCATCGCCTCTTGATTCTACTTGATCAAAGTCAGTCAAAAAACTATGGATCCATTAAAGCAACTGTCTCATCATTAGAATATACTCTAGAATGTTATAAAACTCTTCTGTGGCCATTTTCGTAAATTGACAGTCGTTAACATAATCAGCTATAAAGCAGAATATTTTTTGTAATTATCACAATTGCGATTTCAGCAGGTGTCACTGTCCAATCTACCCCATCATGCAGTGCCACTGTCCAATCTACCCCATCATGCAGTGCCACTGTCCAATCTACCCCATCATGCAGTGCCATTGCTTCACGGATTATTATGAAACCAGTGTGTGACTGTTTTCAGGGATCATACTTGAGTATGAGCAGACAGGATTGCTGAAGACCAAGTCCATAGACTTACTAGACCTGAAGGCTGAGTAAGTGCAATTGTACTTTGTGTCCTTAGTAGAGTCTGTACTAGAGTCTGTACTAGATCATTTGTGACGGGTCACGAGTGTTCAGATATTAAGATCTGTACATTATGATGGTAATGGAGTTATGACCATCACGTTAAAGGGCAGTAGTTCAGCTTTAATACCATGATACCAGTATCACCTGTGTATATGAAATTGTTGAAAAGTTATGGGTGGTTGAACTGATCCACCCGAAGAATTCAAGTCTTCAGGCAGACAATATTAACGTATCAATCCAAAACATCAAGAACACAAGATAACACTAGCAGATTATATTATTAAAACAGGTAGTGAATTGTTTAATGTTTTCTAAAAATGCAAAAAAAGAAAAGTGGTATATTCACCCAAGGCTGTAGAAGTTTTGGCATTGTCCCAGTTTTGTGAAATGTACCTCACAGTCAAAACCATTGTGGCCTGTTACCTTTGAACACGTTTACAAGGGTGGAGACTAGAACTGAATAATACAGTGTACATAGAATAGTGTATGTAGACCAGTTATGCATACAGCACTGTGTACAGCAGGCTGCTGCTGTATCACTGTTTTAAGCAGGCCGCATTGGGTCTGCTTAAAGTATTGACCCTGGTTTTATTGTTAATACATTCTAGCTGTGAGCATACACAGCATAACCAGAAATATAATAATATTGATCAAAAAGGATGCATATTTATTTTAGAATTAAGCATTTGCGATATTCACACAGCAGAAACTCAGATAGAAGAAATTCCTGCATACGTCTTATTATATTTACCATAAAAACAAACAATATTAAATTCCATCATTACAATTTAATGTACAGTCTGAAACACCAACCTGCACTGCTGTGCTCAATGCTAAAAGCCTACATACATTCAGCAGCATTGCCTTGGGTGACGTCATCAACATTTGACATGCTGGTTGTTTTGTGACATGCAAATCACCATGTTTGAACAGGCTTAGTTACGTGGGTTCGTAATCAACAGACTTAATATTTTGGCACATTACTTGACAAGAGCATTAAGTTTAGTGATGGTTCAATTAGTAATAATGTTGAGCAAGCATGTCGTATTGAAGGTGTGGTAATTTAGTTGTTTGTTTTCAGCACGGATGTTGACGCAGTCGTGGACGAGATAGCTCGCAAGGAGCCACTGGTGACAATGTCAAAGACAGACCAAGTGAGAAAGCTCATCATGCGTATCCTTCCACAGTGTCATGCTCAACATGACAGTTGGCATTTACTAGCTCCTCTGCTATTTATGACAGCAACCTTTGCAAAGTTGTGACGTAATTTAAGAAAAATAATAGATTGTAACAGTTGCACACTTTGGTACGTAATTAAATATTTGATATATTTTAATGATAAATATGCAACGTATAGCGTATTAATTATGCACAAAACTGTGTTTTGCCATCTCGGCGATGGTCTCTTCTCTTTGTCACATTTTCTCCAGTGTTCAATTGTTTGCGTGAGTCTTTTCCATGTCTCTATACCACCTTTCTTTTGGTCTTCCCCTTCTATCATGTTCTTCTCTGCAGGATACTCTCTTCCTGTGATTTGCACTCTACAATTCTTCTCCATGCCTCCGTCTATCTCAGTCTTCTGTAGTGTTCTTCCACAATCGGCTGTTTGTACCTGTTCTTCACAATGTCTCTTCGTCTTTGTTGTCTTTTACTGCCCTTTTATGCTTCTTTCTCTCTCTCTTTCTCTCTTGCTCTCCCCCTCTGTCTCCCTACCTCCCTCCATCCTTGTCCTATCCATCCCTGTCTCATCCCACTACCATCACTTTCACAAGTTTCCACATCTTCTCTGCGTAATAATATACAACATGCCACATCTTTTTCACGACAACAGTCATTTGGGTTAGACATAGTTAGCACGATGGAGTGTTAACAAACATTTTAGTATTGATCAGTGCTGTGTATATATAGTTGGCAGATTTCCTTGACCAGTGTCCAGGTTTGAAGGAGAAGATCTCGCAGGTTGATGACCGCCGCTTCCATCTCTTTAAGGTAAAGTTGTAACTAAAGATCAACAGCACAACTTTCTCAGATTTAACGTTGCACTGGCATGTCTCCATAAGTATGTGCACATTGTGTGGTGTGGAGCAGCCAGACATATTTTTTGCTAGTCTTAAATTAATCAAAAGTGTGCCATTTAGCACGCGAACAGCTTGTGTGGAGGCCATTCACTTCAATCACAGCCATTGTTGGCCAGTGTAGTTTGTTTCAGTGACAAACCAGTGTCATTTGGGCCATTTATTTAATTAATACTGATCAATTTCGATTTGTTTCACTACCGGTACTAGTGGCACCAATGATAGTCATTAATGTGGGCCTATAGACTTGGAACTATTAGTTAATCTACTGGCCAGCTGGCTAAATTCACCCGTCTTATCAATTGTAATTACCAGTCTTAGCTTGTCTTGAAGATGGGCAGATGGGTCTCTGGCTAGGCCCCTGCTCAGCATAATGTCGTAAAACCAAAAATACTATATATAATACACAGAATATACAGTATAAGCATAACTATAGATCATAGGGATAATATTCAAGAAATACAGTCTGTGCCTGATGATTGCAGGTGCTACGAGCTCACATACTGCCCCTCACCAATGTGGCCTTCAACAAGAACGGATCAAGGTAACCTTCCTCTTGATCCCTTGTGGTGTGGGACACATCACTCTCTCCATTCCGACCTCCCAATGATACTTCTCCACCTATTCCACTATGTTCTCCCCCCCCTCTTGGCTTTCCATCCCTGCCCTTTCAAGATCTCTCTTCCCTCTGTCTCTGCACCTTACTTTTGGTCTTCCTAACAGCTGAAAGTAACCTCTCATACTCCCTCTGCCTCCCCTCTGCCTATCACGTCTCCCTCTTTGTATTTGTAAAGTGCCAGTTCGATCAGATCCCAGCCTCTCCATAATTTGAACGTATATGTTAAGACCACACATACTATATAGGATGGTTATTTTTAATTTGTACAAATAGTGCAATTTTATCTCCCCGTAGTATAGAATGGATCTTACTGAGTAAACATATCAAACTTTTTCCAGACAAACCAGAACATCTGCTGTGTTGAACGTAGAAAACATCAAGGGGCATTGCGGTTAATTCAGCCCACCTCAGCATTATTGCAGATAATACTTGTTTTGAAAATAGATGTTTTGTTTACTATTTTAACATGCTCCTGGGTCGCACCTTCCAAATTGCGAACATTGGTAAAGGCTTACTAAAAACAATTTGGCGGGCAGTATAACTTCAATGTACTTATCATAGTCTTAAGAACATCATATTATGAAAAACTGGGAACAGATTGACTCCTTTTTTTTAAATGTGGTGTTTTGAGTTTTTGAATAATTTCCTTGTAAACTGCGAAAATACAGTATAAGCATCACGGTTCCTTGTTATTTTTCTTGTGTCGACAGTTTCATCACCGGGAGCTACGACCGGACGTGTAAGGTTTGGGATACGGCGTCAGGGGAAGAACTACACACACTAGAGGGGCATCGCAACGTTGTTTATGCCATTGCCTTTAATAATCCCTATGGGTGAGTGGCCACGCCCTCTGTTGGCTAGTTGCTGCGGTAAACCTTGCACGTTCTCGGTTTACTCGACAGTCACATTTTCTTGGTTGAATTCCCTAGAAATTGTGTTTGTAAATCCGTACTAATTTTTTAATTTTGTTAACTGGTCTGTTGCTTTTAGTTAACTGATTTAACTGTTTATTCAGCTCATTAATTTATATATTACTTTGTCTGTACATGTGCCATGTTTTAGCCAATTAATTTTACTTATTACTTTTTGCACCTGTCTTGTGATATTCAATGTTGGCTCAGGGTGAGTCCAACCCAGCCCCACTGTCTCCTCAAGATCTGTTTGGCGACCAGTTGATGTATCCAGTACATCACGGTTTGCTTATGTCACAATCAAATTTTTGTGTGTGACTTCTAACAAACTTTGCCTTTTCCAGCAATGTTGATAACGGTCATATACGTGAATTACATTATTATTGCTGCATGACATCTCATAAATCAAACATTCCCGCATGTATAATGTCACTTAAAAAAACTGCTTTATGTTTTGGTCATAAAGTTCTTACCTTAAGTTCTTACCTTAAGAACGGTCAATAATTGCCCAAGTTGAGCACTGAGACCGTCTCAAGGTTAGTTTTCTGTAGTGGTATTCCATTGTCTATTGATTTTGCTGCTATTGTTGTTGCTGTTGGCGTTATTGCTATTTTTTCTCTTTATCTTGTCTTTTCCGGTTTGCCTAGTCTCTAGGCTCGATTGTGTGCGTGCGTGCATGCATGCGTGCGTGTGTATGTGTTAGTATGTGAAGTTGTAGTTGTAGAGGTCTGGATGGTCTCTCCAGTCTCTTTGGAGGCGGGACTTCAGCTGATTGACTGTCTGTGCTTGGACTGTGTCTTCTGATAGTGCATTCCAGGTTATATCTGGTCGTTGTAGGTCGTTCGTAAAAAGATCAAATCCTGGTATGTGGAGGATTTCCAAGTTTGGTGCATTTCCATTTTTAGGTTTTATCTCGTTGAGAGCAATCACATCGTATTCTTGCGCAATGGTGTATAGTTCATCATATTTGCTAAGTATCGAGTTGTCAATGTTGGTGTAGTATGTCCTTAGTGCATGCCGTGCTTTGTTGTTTCTTTGTGGTGCTGTGTTTCTATGTGCATGTGCATTGTGGTCCCGGTTTTCTACTGGGTCTCTATGATTTCGCTTCGGTAGATTTTGTAGGTCTTGTTTGGATTGTCTTCTCTTCTCCGCATCAGCTGAGCCTGTAAGTTTTTTGACTCAGCTCTCTGTCTTGGTGTCAAGTCTGGTCTAATGAACACTGTGTATAAAGAAACAATTTTGTCACCAGAATTTTAACAAACTATATGACAGAATGTCTGAACCCACCACGTTTTTATCTGATGGCTTGATGGCAGTTTTGTTAGGGAACAGGTCACGTGACGGATGGGTCAATTGGCGACAAGGATAATCTATTTGTTATGATTGCAGAGACAAGATCGCAACCGGTTCCTTTGACAAGACGTGTAAGTTGTGGAGCTCTGACACGGGCAAGTGCTACCACACATTCAAGGGACATACAGCGGAGATAGTGAGTCACAATTACACTTTCTTCACAATATTACCAACTCAAAAATACAGCAGTTTATATAATGTTTTGTTTCTTGGATGTTTGACATTCGCCACACCGATGTAATGCTGGATCAAACCCCACTCCAGAATCAGTATCTTAAAAGGACATAGTCTGTTTCTTGTTTTCCATGTACTAACTCTTTACTGCGCAAGTGTGCCAAAATCGCCCAATGCCTCGTACGCGCAAGCCGTCCAAAGACGCCCATGAAACTTGCTTCTCTTAGGCCTTTCATTTACTGCGGTCATATCCTTCTTTTACACTAGCAAGCCAGGTCAAATTGGTGACCTAGAATCTAAAAAGGTCAAGAATACATGTGCTTTCGCTTTCTTGCGAAAGTAGTTAGCGTTTGTGAATTATTTGGAAGGAAGTTGAGTTGCGTTCATCAAAATTAACTTCGACATTGCATGGTATTTGTTGGATTTGGTTTGGGATCGATTTCCATTAATTTCTTATCAGAAATCAATGTATTCAGTATCATTAGTATTGGCAATGATCGGAGACTTCTATTATCATCCAACTACGATGTCAATACGACTTTTAGACACAGAGATATCCAGCCGGTGACCTTTCGCAGTATATATGCAGCCGTCTTGTTGATCGTGGCACCGTCCACACCTTGTTTAATTTATTTATTTTGCTACCTTGATCACATTGATAACGCTAAGGGAACATATATTTTGTGAAAGAGGTTGCTATCTTTCAACATTTCGGATGTTGATTTTATATTGGAACAGAATGTTTCATTCAGTGATATAATCAGATAAAATTAAGATTTTTTATGTTTTCACGCACACTGATGTCGTTTACTAAATAATACATAATTTGAAAATTAACCATCAGAATTGGATAAATGTTTCACCATGGCAAAGCTAACATGCATGGCTACATTTGTTTCACTGGAGCACTTATGGTAGGTTCTGCAACATTTTTGGTATAGCGTGATGAAATTGACATGTTATTTTGTCGTCATAATTTAATTTTGCTTCAATATCTGAAAGTTAATTGAATGCAACATAACATGTTAACAACATATTTTATTCAAACATTCATTTATTGTTTTTCTTCCAAGGGGTTGTAGATAACCTGATGAAAGTTTGGGGCCAGAGATGCAGACCTTCTGGGAGGAAAACAATAATGCAGCCACATACATACACTAGCTCAATCATAGTTTGATGATCACAAGGCAGCCATTACAAATAATACAATGTTACAGAGTCATGTGACCATATCATGTGACTGTCATTTGACAATGCTGTCTGCTTGTAGGTGTGCCTGTCATTCAGTCCACAGAGTACGGTGGTAGCCACAGGTAGTATGGACTCAACGGCCAAGATCTGGGATGTCCAGACTGGCATGGAACTGTGTACACTCAACGTAAGTCCACATGGTTACTGTTGCTATGGGAGGGAGCGCGATCTCCTCTTCATCTCCATCTTTCTCTGTCGTCTGCAATGATATCCATTCTTGGCTGTTCACACCTGCCCTCCCAAGGTCTAGTTTCATGCTGTCATTCCATCTCAGCTTTGGTCTTCCTCCTCATTGTTTGTCACCTTCTGGTTTCCAGGCTCTTTTTGACAGTCTGTCTTTGTTCATTCTTTGCACATGTCCTACGCAACTCATTCTGTTCCCGACTACTTGAATCATCCTTAGGTGTTATTTTTTCATGTCGAACACGTCTAATATAATCCTTATAATTTTATGACAGTGTAATTAATTATTTTAATACTATGTTATGATCTACATGTTTAGTCGAATTATTATTGTATTGTAAAGCGCCATTGAGTACTATTTGATTATGGTACAATATTTTTTTTTTATAATTATAGTTTTTTTTTTTTAAACCTTCCCATCTAAGTTGCTGTCTTCTCATTTTAGCCTCCACTCTGAAGGCATCCCCTTTCTTTGCCAGCTCTTCCCCTCCCATTCACTCCACATGTCCTACCCTCTTAGCTGACTCCTCACCGGCTTCTTAAACTCTCTTTCCCTCCAACCTCCTCCCTCAGATCCTCCATTCTTTCCATGTTTGTTCTCTTCTCCCATAATTCTTCTCATCCAGTGTATTTTTGTAAACCAGTACTCTTGTTTTTTGGTCTTGACCATGGTCTCTAGGCAGACTCTAGGCCGTATAGGTAGGCTGGTGTGACACATGAACCTTTCCTTGAACCTCCAAGATGTAATGCCCTGCTCAGACTATTGACTTCTACATCTTCCACAACAATCACCAGTTGTCAGTGTGAGCGCTCTTAACTGTTGGGTACAACTTCTACAATGGGTGTTATATCAAATTCAAAAAAGTGAATCTGATTAAACATTTGTCCATAGTCTGAGCTCGATGCCCGACTTCTACAAAACCGAGTTGTCAGTGTGAGTATTCTTAATTGTTGGGTATGAAGAATTCAGTTGGTCAGTCATGCCACACAGGGAAGTGTAAATTGTAGATATGTGGCGGGCGTCTATTTTGGTTATGGGTTGAATCCCATAGATGACAGTATTCCGTAGTCTGTTATTTACCCCCAAATTGCAAAATTATGTCACCAAACTGCAATATTTTAAATAGAAATGCAAGAATTAATTGGTCACAGTTGTAGAAGTCAACAGTATGAGTGCGTCAGGAATCAACAAAAATGGAACGTTAAATGTTGAGTTGGCCAACTCAGTTGTAGTAGTCAATAGTCTGAGCGGGGCATAAGTCTCTAACTCCCATCATCCCTTCTACATCCTTCCACGCATTCACCCCAGTTGGTCATTTTCCGTCTGCTCACTCTATCTCATATAAGTTACCCTAGTTCAGTCCATTCATCAAATAATTCGTCTAACTCTGTTTTGTGTGATATGTTTAAGGCCCGGGTCTCATTACCCATCACGTCAGCAGAAATATTTGTCTAGATGAGCATGATTCTTGTGTTAACTTGGCACTGCCAAATTGCGTTGAATAATTTTGAAATGGTGTTTGCTGTTTGAATGCTGCCCCCAGTAAATGTTCAAATTGTAAAAAAAACTTTTTTTTGTAAACCCTTTTTATTGGCAGTAATGTTAGCGGGCCTAATGACAATTACCCTTTGATTCTCAGTGTATTCCCATGGTTCCCATGAAATCTAGTCCTGATTCAGTGAACTTCCTGCAAATAATATTACCCAGACTGCCTTGCCATTGTGGATCACGCTGCAATGAAATGGATGATCTGTTCTGCTGGTTTCTAGATCACAGGGATGAGAAATTTCAGGTTTTTGCAGGAATTCCAGTTTTTATACTGCTCCAAAGATCACTTGTGAATCGTGTAAATCCGGGGAAAAAAACGAATATTGGGGGGGTATGGCATATAAAATCCTGGACAATTCACTGACGATCTATCTGCGGATTGAGTTAACCATCCTTTCACCGGGTGTCGCCACGTGTTAATGACGCTGCCTGGCGATTAGAGACAGAACCGACCCAACCGAACCCGTGAATCTACGAAGTAAAACCCTTAGTTCTGCAGCTGTTCGCTTCAGCACTTTCGAAGTGCGCGCACAAAAGCAGTGGACCAATGGGAAACGATGATGTATTTTGTGGAGATGTCGAACATTTTCGAACACAATGGCTAATCAACGATTTGTTGTATGGCAAGACAAATGTTGCGTGAAGGACATTGACAAAAGTGTCAAGAATAAGTGGAATTGGGCGTGGCTGGGGAGATCGGCTGGAGACACTATGTTGGATATTTTCATCAGTAAATTATCAGCACCAGGGAAAGCCTACTGTTTGTGGTGCGAGGCCGATGTCAACTATGCGGATTGGATCCTACAGGCTACAGTCAGAGGGGAAACGAAGGCATTGAAGTACACACGCTGGCACTGCCCACACTGGTCACCAATATTCTATTAGAACCTGAACAGAGGGCGTATCACATAGAAGTTCGCCGATTCCACGTAGACAACACCATTCCACAAGCACCCACACGTTCCAGATTGGACTCGTGGTGGGCTACAATATTCTCTACTGGCAAGTTCCCAGCCTTGTCAAAACTGGTGACTGCAATGATGAGCTTTAGTCACATGTCTAGCATCATGAATACTGCCACTGCCAGAAAGAATGTTAGTATATTCAACACTATCCAGACAGTGAAGTACTCACTCATGGCAAGCAACAGGACTGCTATACAGGACTTCCACAAACAGAACTGGTCGCCTCGTTCACAACATGAGGGGTGCATACAAAATGTACTCCATCCATCTTGCCGAGGAAGGAAAGATGAAGGAGGAGAAGAAAACTGAGCTGAACATGTCAAAGACAAAGGCAGCCACCAAGTACAAAGCTAAGGAAGCAGTTGAGCTGGCAACGAAGAAAGCTAGAATGGCCCATCAACGGGCTGTTTTGACAAAGCTGGCCAAGGAGACAGCTGCCTGTCAGCCAACTCGGGTTCAGCCCAGAAAATATAATTAACAAGTGAATTAGTACTATGACAATGTGTGCGTGAGTCCGTGTGCTTTTTTTGCTATTGGAAATGTTAAGATTTTCTATTTAATATTGCTCAAAATACACCATACGTCGTCTACAAAATTTCCGATTTTTTCTCTGAATGTCACTCTCATCCCTGAGATCATCAACAGTGGTAGTTTCAGGTACCATGACCGGTGTTACTTTTTACATTTCAGGGCCACTCTGCGGAGATAATATCTTTAAGTTTTAACACGACGGGAGATCAGCTAATCACAGGGTCCTTCGATCACACGGTGTCTGTATGGGACGTCAATTCGGGCAAGTGAGTACAATGACATTGACCTTGAACTGTTGTCTTTCACCGTGACCTATTAGACATTTTACCTGTTAAATGGTTCATGAAGCCCTAGTAATTTTGTAAATGGATTTAACCAATTTTCCTTGTACTCCAGAAATACTTTTAAAGTTTGTCATAATGCAAAAAGCCACCACCGCATCGCAGCGGACACTATCTCAACGACACACCTACAAAAGTGTCCTGGTGGCACGTCTGGTATTGACAGTCTTCAGTATATAATATAACTGTTTTTATTTTAAAGAGAAAAATCAGCCTTGTGAGCTCATAGGAATGTTAATGAAATGGGCCCCATCTGGCCATTTAATTAACTAATAGTTCCATGTCTAGGGGCCCACACTAATCACTATCGCTATCACAACAGGTAGTGAAACAAATCGAATGGATCAGTATTAATTAAATAAATGGCTCAAATGACACAGGTTTGTCATTGAAAAAAGCTAAACTTGCCAATAATAGCTGTGGTTGATGTGAATGCCTTCCACACCAGCCACCCGCGTGCTAACAGGCACACTTTTTATTAATTCAAGATATTTCTAGCTAAAGGCTTGACTTGATATGAGATGTGCATAAAGAACTTGTGTGTTGCCAGGAGACTGCACACCCTAATAGGGCACCGGGCAGAGATCAGTAGTACCCAGTTCAACTGGGACTGTTCCCTGGTTGCTACCGGATCCATGGACAAGACATGTAAACTGTGGGATGCTGTCACAGGTGGGTAGGGGTTATTTCCCTTGTCTCCTCCCTACCAGTTGCACCCATTCAGAGTCTTACTTCCTTCCAGTCTTAATTACTGCCCTCCCAGTCTCATCGCTCCCTCAGGGTCTTTTCCCTCCCAGTCTCACCCCCTCCCAGTCTCACCCCTCCCAGTCTCTCTCCCTCCCAGTCTCACCCCTCCCAGTCTCTCTCCCTCCCAGTCTCACCCCTCTCAGTCTCACACCCTCCCATTTTCACCCTCTTCCAGTCTCTCTCCCTCCCAATCTCATCCCCTCCCAGTCACACCCCCTTCCAGTCTCATTCTCACCCCCCCCCCAGTCCTACCCTCTCCCAATCTCACCCCTCCCACTATCACCCACTCCCAATCTCACACCCTCCCAGTCTCACCCTTCCCAGTCACTCCCTCCAATTCTTTCCCTTCCCAGTCTCTCTCCCTCCCATTATCACCCCCTCCCATTCTCACCCCCTCCCAGTCTCTCTCGCTCCTATTCTCACCCCCTCCCAGTCTCTCTGCCTCCCAATCTCACCCCCTCCCAGTCACACCCCCTTCCAGTCTCTCATTCTCACCCCCCCAGTCCCACCCTCTCCCAATTTCACCCCTCCCACTATCACCCACTCCCAATCTCACCCCCTCCCAGTCTCACCCTTCCCAGTCGCTCCCTCCAATTCTTTCCCTTCCCAGTCTCTCTCCCTCCCTCCCATTATCACCCCCTCCCAGTCTCTCTCGCTCCCATTCTCACCCCCTCCCAGTCTCACCCCTCCTAGTCTCTCCCCCTCCCAATCTCACCCCATCCCAGTCTCTCTCTCCAATTCTTACCCCCTCCCAGTCTCTCCCTCCCATCATCACCCCCTCCCAGTCTCACCCCCTCCCCGTCTCACCCCCTCCCATTCTCACCCCCTCCCATTATCACCCCCTCCCATTATCACCCCCTCCCATTATCACCCCTCCCAGTCTCACCCCTCCTAGTCTCCCCCCCCAGTCTCACCCCCTCCCCCATTCTCACCCCTCCCAGTCTCTCTCTCCCTTCTAGTCTCTCCCCCTCCCAGTCTCACCCCCTCCCATTCTTACCCCCTCCTAGTTTCTCTCCCTCCCATTCTCACCCCTCCCAGTCTCTCCTTCCCAGTCTCACCCCTCCCAGTCTCTCCCTCCCAGTATCACCCCCTCCCAGTCTCTCTCCCTCCCAGTCTCTCTCCCTCCCAGTCTCTCTCCCTCCCAGTCTCACCCCCTCCCAGTCTCTTTCCTTCCCAGTCTCACCCCCTCCCTCCCAGTCTCTCTCCCAGTCTCACTCCCTCTCGTTCTTACCTCCAGTCTTACCCCCTTCCCGTCTCACCCCTTTTAGCCTAACCCCCTCTCAGTCTAACCTTATTCCAGTCTTACCCCCATCTTACCTCCCAGTCTTACCCCCTTCTAGTTCTTATTTCCCCTCTGTCCTACACCCTCTTCCATACTATGTAAGTGAAGAAAAAGTGATAATCAATATTTTTTCAAGATGATTGTTATATGGATATGAAATGGTCAGTATTTACATGTAAAGGTTGTTATAATTAATGTTAAGGTCGGTATTTCTTCATCAACGTTGTTATATTAATGTCAAATTTATCAGTTACACAACAAGGTTGTTATATGGATGTCAAGGTCAACATTTATACATCAAAGTTTGCACGCATTGTAATATGGTGCCACTTTTAACAGACTGTTTACCGATTCAAATTCAAATTATGAATCGAATGGTACGATTTATGCAGAATTGCTTGAAATGCAATAACTCCAGTTTGAAAATGCGCTCTCATCTAGCCCTTCAAGGTAGTGGGTCATACATGTCTAAAAGTTTTAACTATATCATATTCAAATTCAAACTTGATGCCATGACATTCTTTCGAATGAAGTCTAATCAGTTTTATGGTATGATTCAAGACCACTACCAGGAGGGGCTGGATGATGAACTAGTTTGTAGTCTCATTTGCAAAAGATGTATTACATAATATAAATAATGTGGGTAGTTATTCTTTTTTAGGCATTGACAAGCTGCGCTCATTGCTTACTGTTTTATGTACACAGTAACTTATATACATTGATTTAGTTGAATTGTACAATTTTAGTACGAATAAATGTATTATTATTATTGCATTAATGTCAAGGTCAAGAATGATAGTGTCACAGTTGTCATATTGATGTTAAGGTCAATATTTATACATATATTTATGTCAAGGTTGTTATATTAATGTCAAGGTCGATGATTCTCTGTTCAGGTCAGTGCATAGGCACACTGAGTGGACATGAGGATGAAGTGTTGGACGTCACGTTTGACTACACCGGTCAGTATCTGCTGACCGCTTCGGCCGACAGTACGGCGAGACTGTACAATGTCGCCACCCAGCAGCTCATAACGAAATTAGAAGGTCACGAGGGTGAAATATCAAAGGTCAGTGACCGCATATTCTGCCGGTTTGTAGACACAGTCATGCAACCTTTTTTAATTCTGTATTTTTGTATGTTTAAGGGGCCATTCATAAAGTATGTCACACTATTTTTGTGGACTTTTTTAGACCCCCCACCCCTTTGTTATGCATCATAACGCTGGCATGTGTGTGGCCCTAAAATAAATTTTATTTCTACAAATCCCCTGTAATGCATACATTTATAATTATAACGATCTACCTTAGGCACCAAACTTCATAGGTTGATCTACGACCCGTAAACAACAGTTTTATGGTTTGTAGCGGACATCATTTACAAATATTCGAGGAAAGTGTCTTCTATGTATGTGTGAATGTGTCGCCTTCCGAAGGATAAGCGTTTTTGCTAGTCAACCAAAATCTGCCATAAAGGGGAAAATTAGTAATTTTCTACTTTTTTTTAGTTTGACATCTCAACATTTTGGGGTTCATAACCCCTTACCAGAAAACTGTCATAACTTTCAAGAAATGTCTAAAATCTTGCGCCAAACTCCCACGGTGTACTGTATCAAGTTTACAGAAAGATAAAGAAGATAATCTATTTAGTTATTAACATGACATTTTAAAATTGTTTCATAAAATGCATTCAAAGTATTTTGTATGTATGTCGATTCAAATATTGATTCATCGTCAAAAGTATTTTTTATCAAAATGAGTTTAAAAGATGATAAGACATTGAACCTCACAAATATTTTCAGAAGCCATTTGGACTATAGATTTTGGCAGCTGGTAGTTTGCCACAGTTAAATATATATGCAAATGACTGACTGATTAGTTCTGTGTGTGGCCGCTAGGTTTGCTTCAACCCGCAAGGCACGCGTATTCTGACGGCGAGCTCGGACAAGTCCGCACGTATGTGGGAAGTTGACACAGGCCACTGTACTCAGATCCTAGAAGGACATACAGACGAGATCTTCAGCTGTGCATTTAACTACGAAGGCAACACCATCATTACAGGTGGGTAGCGGGGGAGTAAGGTAGTGGTGTAGCACTGGTAGGGTAGCGGGGAACTAGGGTAACAGTTTAGCGGGGAACTAGGGTAGCGGTGGAGCAGAGATGTAGGGTAGCGGGAAATAGGGTAGCAATGTAGCAGAGAGGTAGGGTACCAGGGAACTAGGGTAGCGGTAGCAGAAAAGTAGGGTAGCAGTGTAGCAGAGAAGTAGGGTAGCGGGAACTAGGGTAGCAGTGTAGCAGAGAAGTAGGGTAGGGGGGAACTACGGTAGTGGTGTAGCAGAGAGGTAGGGTAACCGGGGAACTAGGGCAGCACTGTAGCAGAGAAGTAGGGTAACGGGGAACTAGGGTAATGGCATAGTAGAAATATCGGGTAGCAATGCAGCGGGGAACTAATGTAGCATTGTTACAGAGGTAAGGTTGCAGGAAAGTAGGGTAGCAATGTGATTGTACCCTATTTATTTATTTTATTTATAATAGATTTTTTGCATTTTAATATACATTTGTATGTCTACTATAGAGTGCAACACGCATATAACAAACTACTTTGTGGGTAGCTAACGAGTTAATTATATCTGCGAATTTTTTATATGCATCGGGGTTTTTATTAAGTGTGCTGATAGCAGGGACCATGTCCTCTAAAGCAGGGACCGCATAATATGCCTTGCCCAAGTGACAACGCGTCGTGTAGCTACATACCACTACGGATACAACTCGATTACAATATGATGTAACACTGTTAAATTATAGACAGTGTATTTTGACTTATGCAAGTTAAGTTCCATTGTGTTAATTGTTAAAAAACAGTGTCCAGTTAACATAGATATAGGCTTTCGTATCTCTTAGTTTACAAACATTGCCATCTGTAGACAGTGCTACATTCGTGAAATGAAGTTTATTTGGTTACTCAGTTACAGTGATATTACAAGTATGAAGGTAAATATAGCTTCACCAAGTAACTCGGGAGATTCTCTGGAAACCCCTCGTTTATTTAGAGAATTCTCCCACACTGATGGAAATGGAATCCATGCATCCAGGAATTGCCATGATTATTCTAGTTCCAAGTTGTACCTTGAATCATACCTTGAATGGGTTTGAGGCAGGGAGCCTACTGGCTCATATATATCCCCTCAGTCAGTGGTTTTTAAGGTAATTTGGATATTTAGTTTTTAAACTGTTAACTGTTATTGCATTGACACAATCGCTTCGTAGCGAGTTCCATGTCTTAATTATTCATTGAGAACAAACTGGTGGCGTTCATCTAGACGGCTGTGGTGTCTTGGTGTTGTCTTGTTGTGTCTTCCTGGTCAAGGGGTTTGATTAAGTTCGAATACTATTTTGGGGTCAATGTCGGTAAATCCATTAATGACCTTGAAGACTTCAGTCCTGTCAGTTCTTTTCCTCCTATCCTGTAGAGTGAAGAGGCCACACTTTCGAAGGCGTAGATAATATGGTCGCTTCAAGATTCCAGTTATCCTATTAGTGGCCCTCCTCTGCACACTTTCTAATTGATCAATATCTTTCTGGAGATATGGACACCATGCCTGTTGACAGTTTTCAACGATCGGTCGGACTAAGATAATCTACAAGTTTTTCATGTTTTTCATGCTTTTGTTTGTGTACGTCCTACGAATTGTCCCTAATATTCAATTTGTTTTCTTGACTACAAAGTTTACCTCGTGTTTTATGAAAACATACACCCAGGTCTTTCTCCATGTCTATCGATTCTACACATTCATCCCCCAGAATAGAGATATAATTTGGGTTGTTGTATCCAACATGAAGGCATTTACATTTGTGAGGTTGAACAATAGTTGTCAATCCTTGCTCCATTTATACATAGAATGCAGGTCTTCCTGGAGAATGAAAGCGTATTCCGCCTCAGTTACTTGCCTAAATTCTTTTGTGTCGTCAGCAAATTTTTTGTAGCACAGGATGGTTGTTTCCACAAGTGCTCATAAGTTGGTTTCACAATATTAATAACTATCAAAATAAATATTTAACATAATAAGTGTTTCACAATGGTATCATAAGCTTTATAATTTTGGTGCGAGTCCCGTCTCTTAACCCTGTGTGTGTACGCATTTACCCATTACGTGGCAATATTGTATGTGACAGTTTTAAAACTATTCGCCATGTGTCTATCGAATGCAAAGATGAGTTGGTCGATGATGAAATGTCAGCAATTCTGTAATCAGCTCACATAAGTTGAGTCCATTACATGTAGGTTACACTTCTACATGCACCAATGTTTATTTAAACATAACTTAGTGGGCAGCTAACAATCACCATTGTTGATTTCCCTCATTGACATAATTACTTTGGCACTGGCGCTCTGCCAGGCCACAGCTTCCTGGTCACGGGTGGGAAGTATTTGCGAACAACTGGGCGATTTTCAGTTGGACA
The DNA here is from genome assembly GCA_963995525.1 of Escarpia spicata. Taxonomy (NCBI): domain Eukaryota; kingdom Metazoa; phylum Annelida; class Polychaeta; order Sabellida; family Siboglinidae; genus Escarpia; species Escarpia spicata. The sequence goes on from OZ023207.1 coordinate 46,567,554, forward strand.
GAATTTGTTATATGGCAAAATTTGTTTGGGAAAAGGTGTTCGTAATAACCGTGAATTCGTTATACCCGTGTTCATAATATGTGTGAATGCTTATAATGGAAAAGATAGGGGAAAAATCCGTACGTAAGAAATTGTTTCGTTATATCCGTTAAATTTGTTGTATTCATGTTCGTTATAAACGTGTTGCACTGTGTGTTTTATACAAAATAAAATGTTCTGTTCCCTCCACAGGAAGCAAAGACAACACATGTCGCATCTGGAGATAAACACGTGGTGCCATCTGCATGAAGCAGTGCATTGTGGGTTCGTGTGCATCGTGTGTGCTGCCCTCTGCAGGCAACAAGGTTGTGTGTCGATTACAAAGGGGAAGCACGTGTTGCGTCGCTGTACACAGCGTGATTGTTGACTTTCCCGAGTGCTGGAATTGCATCCAGGTGTTTGTCTCATGCCCGAGAGAGCAAAGTTCATAGACATTCCTAATGTCGCATAATATATGAAGCACTCGTTCACAGAATACGCTAAACACCAGAAATCACAGACATTGAGTTCGGAGTAGCTTCGCGCTGACGTCGTGTTGACAGTGGCGATGGTTGTTAGCGACAAAACGCATTGTAGTCTAATATATCGCTTAACATGCAGCAGGGTGTGTTATTTATCTGCAAATGCACAAAATGGTTGTTGCATCTTGTGGATAAATGTCTTCTCGTAACAAAGCCTGGTGGGTAAAGTTTTCATGAATAGCATTTGCGATTGTACACTTTTGGTAGCTATAGCTTTCCCCAAGTGATTTTCTTTGTGGAACCTTGTTCTTATTTTTAATCGCTTAAGGGGCCTATGACATGGTTCGTGCAGGTTCTGATTAGTTCTGAGAAAGCCGACATGCCAGTATCTGTAACTAAATGTGATAATTTGAACTGATCTTGTGACTGGTTCTTTTGAATCAGTCGCACTGTTTGACGTCAACAGGGCAGATATCCCAGGATGTACCTTGTTTTACGGTCACCTCAGTAATACAGCCACCTTGCTATTCAGGTCACGTTTGCCCAGTCCCAAGGGTGACCTTAATAGTGAGGTACCATTGTGTGTAATTCTGTTTTCTCTTGCACAAAAAACTCCCGATTCCAATTGCAATATTTTTAAATATCGAAATTGCCAGAGGTGGGACATGAGTTGTGTTAGACGCATGCAAGGAATGTAAGCGACGACAACCATGTCCCAGGCACTTTAAGTATGTGTAAGATGCAGCTGCTGCTTAAATCAGGATTGGGATCAAGTACATTAGGTCAAGGATAAGTACATTAGGTCAAGGACAAGTACATTAGGTCAAGTACAAGACCAAGTACATTCCAGTCAAGAATATTATACAGGTACCAGTTATTAACTACTTTGAAAATACACAATATTAATTGTGATATAACCAGGATAGGTACTCTGTGTTGGCAAAACAGTAGGGAAGTATTATTTGGTATTAAAAATACAAAATTATGTACTTCATAGTTTAGCTAGTATAAATGTTCATTTTATACCGTGGTATGTCATTTAAAAAAATGAAGTACAAATGTATTCAAAGACAAGTCAAAGTACAAGTACTCGCCGTTTGTTTACCGTAATGGCCGTATGTGTTGGGACACCATGTTTTTGGACACCCTAAAAATCTACAATAATTTGTTTTCTTTACCGTATTAATTTATGTGTCCAAATACATAATGGTTTCAGACACCAAAAATGTTTGTTGTGCTTTATGATTTTGGAAAACTGAGCATTTAGGTGTCCAAACACACTCGGTCGTTGCTGTAAATGGGAGTGGCACAGTAAGATGTGACAGTAGGATGCAGCTATTTGCCGAGTGTGGCTTTGCAGCAACCACAAGGCATAGGAACTAAATAAGGTGTCGACTGCTGCAGTTAGTTATGTTTAGTGCAAGGCAAGTAATGTTTAGTGCAAGGCAAGTAATGTTTAGTGCAAGGCAAGTAATGTGGTACATATCTGCTGGTTGTGTCTAATGTGATTCAATACATTCCGTCCAATGATACCGTGTTTGTTCTTCCATTTTAGGGATCATCTCGGAATGTTAATGTCCACTAACAGATGACATTATTTTCATGTAGCCTCAGACCCCCCCATTCTCAGACGAAAGTTGGTAAACATTGATACAATGATATCGACATATCAGCAGTATTGGTTCAAAGCATAAAATATCAATATTCAACACCAGATGAAACTGCCTCAGATCCCCAAGTGAAAGTATTTTCGTCTGCTATTAGACATCAACATTCTGAGATGATCCCCTATTTCCTAGTAGGTTTCCCATTCTTCATCCAGTTGATCCCTTATAGGGGCCCTTGATCCCTTGTGAGGACCTTTGATCCCTAGTATGGGGCCCTTGATCCCTTGTAGGGGCCGTTGATCCCTTGTAGGGGGCCTTTGATTCCTTGTGGGGACCTTTGATCCCTTGTAGGGGGCCTTTGATTCCTTGTGAGGACCTTTTTATTCCTTGTAGGGGCCCATGATCCCTTGTGGGGACCTTTGATCCTTTGTAGGGGACCCTTGATCCCTTGTGGGAACCTTTGATCCCTTGTAGGGGGGGAGTGGTACATTTCAGGGGAAGTAAACATTCAGGGGTTCTACAACCGAATTAAGAATCCATAATTTTATTCAAAATTCACCCTGGGTTGTGGTTTCATACTGCAGGATTGTTCACACCCCATCCATGTTTCCACAGACAGTCCCAAGTTACATCAACTATCCCCAACTGACAAGTAGACGGTTTATGTAGCTTGGAACAATCCTAGAAAACACCATGTTATGACTAACTGTTTCAACATTATGTAATATATTAATGAAACATCCAGTATAAAGAATACTCTGTGAAATTGTTGTCTGTCTTTATGTAGCGCCCTCTCACACACAAAATATTGAATTAATGATTTGGTCACTCGATTTCTTACCTAACCATAATGACTATCATCTAGAGCCTCTTATAAACTACCAAGTTATCCCTTCCAAAAGATGGGTGTTTTTGTTAATTTTTATATACAGGTACTTCTATATTAAAAACAATACGGTTCTTTTCTTTTTTGCATGTATGGGGCTGAAATGTGTGCAATCTCATTTGGGTGGTTCGTAGATAGACTTTTTTCGAAATTCGTTCGGGTTTGGGGATTTTTAGGGTCACAATTTTTAAATGATATTTATCTCCATAAGTTTTGCATGTATGGGGTTGACATTTTATGTGCAATCTAGCGGGTCCATTGGAGGGGTTCGTATATATATTTTTTTATTAATATAGGATCTCAGGGGTTCACACATATTTGACTGCCTTTTTCCCTAGGCAACGACATCGGCTGGTATCATTATATAACAAAAACAGCCCAAACCGCTTCAGTCAGCAGATTCTAATCTACTTTTTATTCGCAAAGTTAAGACGAATGCTGGAACTCGAGTCTTCTCGGTTGCCGCACCAACTTTGTGGAACTTACTCCCTATCAGCATTAATAAATTTATAATTTTACAAAAATAAAAAAATACCCTTAATAGTAAATCTTCTAAAAACCTATTTTTAATACCGCATATCCTCCTTCGCTTCTTAGCAATTCCATCCATCTTTTGCTCTGTACTTGACAATCAGAACCCTTAATCCTCTGGATTTGTTGCGCCATTGTGCTAAGATTTTCCAAGGATATTGGCTCTAAAGAAGTCATTCCATTGTTATTATTAACACTATAAATTTATTTATGACACGGGAAACAATAGTTTAGTGACACAACAGGTATAATGTTTATTACATGGTTAATATATCATTATGTTCTATATGCAGCCGACAAAAATATCACAGAATAGACAAACAAAGGATTTAATAGTGGTTGCCAGAAAGTATTCAGCTTTATCTCCGTGATCAATTCCATTGGAACGTGATCGCAGATGGCAGTGGTCGAGGGTATAACTAAACTAAAAAATGCGCCAATAAAAAGCTGTACATACAAACAACACTAATTAACTCGCGTTTGTTTAAACACCTGAGATAATACTACAATGCTTTTCACATATTGCGAAACATACAAATGTATACACGTTTTATCGTGAACTCAGACGGGACTATGTTGTGCATAAACTGTATACCCGGTATACAAAAACACCATTTGCAAGCAGCGGACATTCATATGATGTACACACAAATAGGCTGACACAGAAAATTGCACATACGGTGATATCGTATGATATTATATTATACGGTATGTGAAGTGGCTCGCGTGACAGTACATAACCACACGTACCGTGGTACAGGACTCACGAAGATAAAGGGAGACAGTCTGTTCCTCTACCCAGAATTAGCTATGTTGAATTTGGGAAAAAGGGAAATTGTTGAACATCAAAGGTATTGCGGATAACTCAGCCCGCCTCGGCATTATCGCCAATAAAGCTTGTTTTGAAACCGGATGTTTTGTTTACCATTTGAACATGCTCCGGGGCGTATCTACCAAATTGCAAACATTGTTACGGGCTTACTAAACGCAATTTGGCAGAATAGACCTTCAACACAGTTAGCATAGTCTTATGAACATTATATTAATTAATGCATGAAACACGTAGGAACCGACTGCGTCCTTTTAACGCAATCTTTACACCGACAATGTTGGCCATATTTCTTGTTCACAGCTACCGTAGTGTTATCATATGCAAATCCTCATAACTTCATTTGCAAAGTATGTCTAAACAATGTTTCCAGCCCGGGAGAGAGATGGCAAGAATGATGAAACATTTGCTGCAGAAATCACAACATATATAACATGAGCATGAGCTGCGGCAATTAACAATTCCTCGCGGCTAACACTGATCCTGTTATTAAATTCTACAAAGGTTAATACATCTAGAATCCTGATTCACTTCATAGCCAAAACATAATTTAGCTTGTTAAAAAGCCATCAGACAAAGTGGTGTTTACTTACGTAGAAAATACCAATGTTGTGTAAAACTACTCGTAACTAACTAAAGATTAAAGGTGCTCACTCAGCTGTTTTTCTCATTGTGAATCCGGTTGTTTTATGTCCAAAAGTGTAGTGTGTACATGGTTTAGATAATGTGCACAGTCTGTTTAATAAAACGAATTCGTACATGTTTTTCCTCATCGAAAGAAATTAGTTTGTTCAACTGCACCTGGCTAAACGTCTTATTTAGCAAACGGCTAAATCAGACATGTAATTCCATACAGGGAATTAAATAAGTTTATTTGACATGTTCACTAAAACTAGTTGCAAAAGTTGAATAAACCTGCTCATCGCTCATTGTGGACGTTAGGTAGGTTTCAGTTTTCGCAAAATGATTTGTAAATGTGATACACAAAAGCTGAGAAAGCACCTTTAAATTTGGCGAGCACAGTACTGCTTTAACTGACCGTATTCGTTCTATTAAGTGTACAAGCCCAAATTAGCATACAACCCCATCCCAGCAGCATCTGACAACGTGACAGCAACCTCCAGTGCCAACTTGAATCCATCACTGTAATTTAATTTCTACCAATGTCACACGAGATTCAAATTTCGGTGACGAAAAAAGATCAAAAGGTCCACCTAAATTAGCAAACTACAGTGTTCTGATATGCCGTTGCTCATATGTAATATGCATCAATCACAGTTAGTTTTGATGCTTGTACCCAAGAACCAAAGAAAATGGGTCTACACCCTGTATGCTTACTGGAACCCAGAATTTGACATTTCCGTGTCTTAAGTATTTGTTAAAGCATACTGTACTCTTAATAGAACGAGGACGGTATCCCAGCTCCCTAATACAATGGCTGCCACATGCAACAATGCCACATACAGATTGCGTTGAATAGCCAATATTGTAGTACTAACAAAATGCCTTCTTCACTTGACAAAAGCAAGAACAACCTTTAGTAGAGAATGCAACAGACACTTACATGAAACTGTCTCCATATGATGTAATAATAACACTGTCAGTCTCCTAGAGGAGACAATTATGTCATGATTACATTCTTTACATAGTACGCATGTAAGTAATACCTTCTTTACGGGGTATGTACATTTCACAAATGCCTTCTTTACAGGGTCTGCATGTCACAAAAACCTTATTTACATGCTATGTCTTCTTAAGAGCATGAATGTCACGATTGACACCTTTACAGAGTATGTATATTACAAATGTTTCTTTACATACTTTTCTCTACGTAACAAATCCCTGATTGTTTCACAAACAGTAAAGTTTTTACACTAGTATGTCGCAAACATGGGTGTGTTTATATAGATCATCTATCGTTTATAAACAGATGATCTCGTAACACATTTGGATCATTTCACATGAGCAGTTGTGTTAAAAGGCTGCATAATTCGACACATCTACAACCCGATTGTCATGTTCACATAAGTGTGTTATAACACGTGTGTTAGTAAGCCAGACGTCTACACACATATGCAGCGTGTTTCAAGTGTACATGCAAACTTACACAGTTACTGCGTCACAAAGTTTACACGTTACTTTCATGGTTAACACACTTAAGTAACTACATTTACAATGACAGCGACACTTACACATCTAGCCACGCACCAGCATCACAACAGCTATGCAAACATTGCACACCCATAGTGTACACGTAGTGTACACACATATACTAACTGTACAACAAATTGCTATGCTATGTACCATGTGTATGCTATAGCTATGCATGTCAGCTCAACCCAAGGCTATGTCTGTCATGATGATTTCACCTGTCAATATCTTGGTCGTGTACATGGTGTTTTATTTTGTGTAAATTCTTACAAAAATCATGCTATTTCTTAATAGTTCCCTATATCTATACACCTTTATAAATCTGTGTTTCTTTGTAAGTTAACTTCGCTCATCAGGTTTCACTGTAAACCTAGTTTTGCAGGAGTCATGCCCCAGTTAGAAACAAAAGGCAGTGTATTTTAGAGAAATATTTTTTTTTTTAATTCACATGCTCTGACATAATTGCATTTGAGTAGGCACATTTGCAGGTGTGACTGTAGAGGCTGTTGACTGTAAATGGTGTATTTAGTTGATTTTGTTTTGTATGCCTAATAAATGTATTTAATAAGCAGCAGACGCATATTATGAGAAACTAATAAAACATTCCTTATCTCTAGATTATAAAGGTCAGCGGGTCATGCTGCAGTCACATGACCATTGAGTACCTGACAGACATAATCGTTTGGAATAAATAAGATCTACTTGGATTGAATCATACACATTATATAGAACTCAATAACTATAATAGATGAGGTCCGTTTTCACGTGGATAAAATACATCGAGTGTAACAAATTAAGTAAAAAACAAATTAAGGCTCAGTAACCAAGGCAAGAAATCCATGGAAGAAATGCCATTGGGAAATAACTGTACTACCAAATGTCTGTCATCCAACATCGTCTTATTTCTAAGCCTCAAAACAATCCTCTCAACATCCAATATATAGCTTTTAAAAATGAATAGTTATATATTATGAGTATTTATAATCGACACAAACTAGTGACCTGGATATTTACAAAACCAAATTACTCTGATTATTTATATTCCGCTTACATGATATGACATTAGCCAAATTAACTGACACTCTGCTAAGTGGACACACTTTCTGCTGACTGGGGCAGCATTAATATGTATTGCACTTCACATTTTTTAAATATAAAACACCGTATTAATATATAAACTACAACACCAACTTGTGTAAGTTGAAAGTCCCACCTGAGATATAAACTGTCCTCTGCTCTCCTAATTCTCCAAATGCCGCATTTGACAAATTTTGTTTTTTGTTGATCTGTTGTAGCATGAAGAGGTTCAAAATTAATTATCATTGTCTGATAACTAATGACACACAATTGCATTTTTGCATGTTATGATCTGATCATCTTGTTACCGAGATATTTGTGTTTTAAGCTATTTTGCAGCTGACATATTCTTTGGCATTGGATCATTATTTTGAGTAAAAACAACCATTTTTACTGCCCCTTTCACTCTTGGTATTGCCATCACTATATCCTCTATACCAAAGTAATATATAAAAGTCCTGTCAGACTTGTTAGCTCTGAATCATCATTAACGTCCTAATAAGTCATAGCCCATACAACGTAGGTTTTAGTTTTCACAAAACAAATTTTAAACATGACGAGCCAAAAATGTTGCTAAGAAATCACCTTTAAATTTACTGAGCACTGTACAGCTTCAGTTTGTCCGTGCCCATTAGTACACTGGCTTACCAAGCTTTTAATGTCTGCCATTTGTAATTCAATTTTTTTTTAACAATAGACAATTTTGTAAAAAAAAAACTGCCAGAAGAAATCTCTTAAGACATAAAACACATCTGTTACAAAGAGGGGATTGAAACTGACCTAAATGTGCAATAATATGTACAATTATGATGTTATGGCAAAGTAGACATCGTAACTTCACATGCTTGCAGCGTGACATTTGAAATGCGACATTTGTTCAACGAGAACAGCAGAGGATAGAAATGTATATCTGGCAACAGTAAAATAACGAGGATAAACGAGGCGACGGGGCGTGGTCAAAACAGCCCAGTATAACTCAGAAAACTTAACCTAGTGTTTAATATAAACAACTTAATACAAAACTAATCACACGAATGTGCTGTGAATTAATGAAATAAGAGGAAAAACATGGAATTAATACCCAGTGAATTCTAAATGCCCAGAACAAGGCCAGAATACAGGCAGCAGACATTTGGAGTGTCGACACAGACATCAGACAGCGACACCAATAGACACTGACAGTAATACGACACTGCCTGACACTGACATAGAACTGTGACACAAATTGACACTGACATTAAATTGTGACACTAATTGACTAGACTCAGCCTAGTTCATTGTTTTTTATACAAGTGTCAACGTCATGTGTCAACATCATCGCCAATCTGTCACCATTTGTCCTAAGTGTTCTCTACAGATCATACTGTTGACAGTTAGTTAGACACACTGTCACGACAAGACCAGGCATTGACATTCAGTGACAGTTGACGCACGACAAAATTAACATCCATCCGTAACGTCATCTCATCAGTGACCTTCAGGCATGTGTTGACCTTCAGGGTCAAGTAGATAACCTTCGGGGTAAAACTGATGACCTTCACGGTCAGGCATGTGACCTTCGCATCAGGCAAGTACCCATAGAGGTAAAATGAGTGACCTTGAGGCAAGGTAGGTGACCTTCAAGGTCAGACAAGTGACCTTGAGGGCTTGGCAAGAAACCTTGAGGTCCAGGTATGTGTACATGGAGTTGAGCCACTCAGTGGAATGCATACACCTCCACTATGGCACACTGGAAGTCGGACTCGGCGAGTAACGAAAGATTTCCAAACGTGTCGGATCGCTCCGTGCGACCTTGAAACAAGTCCTCGTCCAGTTGTATTGCTACTCCGCTCCTGAAAGCAAACAGACAGGCATGACCTCTAGTGGCAGAAATAGTCACCAGTTATTCACTGCACAAAACAAATTTAACATATCAAAACTCAGCTATTACAAGAATATCGAAAGGTCCACCTAATTAATTTTAATTTTATAGTGTTCAGGCATCCTGTTGCTCATATGTGGACGCATAAATCATTTGATATTCACATCTGCTGTGTCGGCTGCACCCAGAAACTACAGAAATGGGTGCATATGCTTGTTCGAACGTAAAATTTGACATATCTTTGTGTCTCAAATATTTAAGCATACTGTATGCTTAATGAAACTAAAACAAATTCGGTACGTACACACACACATGCAAGCATGCACAGACACCCACACAGACACACACAGACACACACAGACACACACAGACACACACAGACACACTCACACATACACACTCACTTACCCGCCTCCAATCAGCAACATCTTCTTGTTGGCGGCCATGAACATGTGAGCAGTTGTGCGGGTCTGATCCCCGAGACTTATCCCCACCCACGAGTAGTGCTTCCTCTCAGGTGCCAGGGTGAACACAAATGTCTCGCCCGTCCCAAAGTAGCTCAAGTCCTTGTGTTTGCTTTTGCGAACAGCCCAGTCGATGGAGCAGTACGCTCCGAGGATCTACAAACACACACAAGACTCTTAAGTACACCACAGGATCTACAAACACACACACAAGACTCTTAAGTACACCACAGGATCTACGAACACATACAACACTCTTAAGTACACCACAGGATCTACGAACACACACAACACTCTTAAGTACACCATAGGATCTACAAACACACACAAGACTCTTAAGTACACCACAGGATCTACAAACACACACAAGACTCTTAAGTACACCACAGGATCTACAAACACACACACAAGACTCTTAAGTACACCACAGGATCTACGAACACATACAACACTCTTAAGTACACCACAGGATCTACGAACACACACAACACTCTTAAGTACACCATAGGATCTACAAACACACACACAAGACTCTTAAGTACACCACAGGATCTACGAACACATACAACACTCTTAAGTACACCACAGGATCTACGAACACACACAACACTCTTAAGTACACCATAGGATCTACAAACACACACAAGACTCTTAAGTACACCACAGGATCTACAAACACACACAAGACTCTTAAGTACACCACAGGATCTACAAACACACACACAAGACTCTTAAGTACACCACAGGATCTACGAACACATACAACACTCTTAAGTACACCACAGGATCTACGAACACACACAACACTCTTAAGTACACCATAGGATCTACAAACACACACACAAGACTCTTAAGTACACCACAGGATCTACGAACACATACAACACTCTTAAGTACACCACAGGATCTACGAACACACACAACACTCTTAAGTACACCATAGGATCTACAAACACACACAAGACTCTTAAGTACACCACAGGATCTACAAACACACACAAGACTCTTAAGTACACCACAGGATCTACAAACACACACACAAGACTCTTAAGTACACCACAGGATCTACGAACACATACAACACTCTTAAGTACACCACAGGATCTACGAACACACACAACACTCTTAAGTACACCATAGGATCTACAAACACACACAACATTATTAAGTACACCACAGGATCTACGAACGCACACAACACTCTTAAGTACACCGCAGGATCCACAAACACACACAACACTCTTAAGTACACCGCAGGATCCACAAACACACACACAACACTCTTAAGTACACCACAGAATCCACAAACACACACACAACACTCTTAAGTACACCACAGGATCTACAAACACACACAACACTCTTAAGTACACCACAGAATCCACAAACACACACACAACACTCTTAAGTACACCACAGGATCTACAAACACACACAACACTCTTAAGTACACCACAGAATCCACAAACACACACACAACACTCTTAAGTACACCACAGGATCCACAATCACACAACACTCTTAAGTACACTACAGGATCTACAAACACACACAACACTCTTAAGTACACCGCAGGATCTACAAACACAAACATTGTTCTTAACTATTGGTGTTAAGTCAGTAAGAAATATAGTTTAATTTTGTTGTCACCTAACTTATCTTTTTAATACTGGATATCCTCCTTAGCTTCTTAGCAATTCTATCCATTTGTTGACGACTTTTGCTGTGTACACGACAATGAGAACACTTAATCCTTTGGATAAGTTGCGCCACTATGCTTGGATTTTCCTAGGATATTGATGCTAAAGATGTCATTCCATTATTATAATTATTATTATTAAGTACGCACTCAGGATCTACAAACACACACATTGATCTTAAGTATGCACCCAGGATCTACAAACACACACATTGATCTTAAGTACGCACCCAGGATCTACAAACACATACATTGATCTTAAGTACCCACTCAGGATCTACAAACACACACATTGATCTTAAGTACCCACTCAGGATCTACAAACACACACACTGATCTTAAGTACCCACTCAGGATCTACAAACACACATAATGATCTTAAGTATGCACTCAGGATCTACAAACACACATTAATCTTAAGTATGCACTCAGGATCTACAAACACACACATTGATCTTAAGTATGCACCCAGGATCTACAAACACATACACTGTTCTTTTAAGTAAACTCTCAGGATCTACAAACACACGCATTGATCTTAAGCACACTCTCAGGATCTACAAACACACGCATTGATCTTAAGTATGCACCCAGGATCTACAAACACACTGCTCTTAAGTACACCCCCAGACCAGACCAGTCAATATCACGTAAATATGAAAACTTTTCACTACGTCGATTGTCGTCGGTGTCAGTCTAACGAGGTTTTGTCTGGTCTGTCTGGTCTGGTAAGGTCTGGTGAAATGGGCCCCTGTATCCTGGCCTTTAATTGACATACCTCATTTTTTGATGAGAAGGACTTTGTTAATAGATAAATGAGATGTTATTACCTAGATAAATGAGACATGATCTCACCTCGTCCCTGGTGGTCTTGATGAGCAGGAGGGTGGGCTCCTCTCCGTCCACGCGCATGAAGAACGTGCTCAGACTCGTGCCGTGCTCCGCCGTCGTGTAGATCAACTCAGGCTGCTGCAGAGTGATACGCGTCGGCAACCAACCCCAGATCTCCTGCCACTGAAACACCACCAGGGGTCAGCACTGAGCAACAACACACCATCATGGGTCAGCACCGAGCAACAACACACCACCAGGGGTCAGCACTGTGCAACAACACACCATCATGGGTCAGCACTGAGCAACAACACACCACCAGGGGTCAGCATTGGGCAACAACACACCATCATGGGTCAGCACTGAACAACAACACACCACCAGGGGTCAGCACTGAGCAACAACACACCATCATGGGTCAGCACTGAGCAACAACACACCACCAGGGGTCAGCACTGAGCAACAACACACCATCATGGGTCAGCACTGGGCAACAACACACCACCAGGGGACTGCACTGAGCAACAACACACCACCAGGGGTCTGCACTGAGCAACCACACACCACCAGGGGTCTGCACCAGATCACACCACACCACCAGGGGTCAGCACTGGGGCACAACACACCACTAGGGGGGAACACTGGGACACAACACACCACCAGGGGGCAGCAGTGGGACACAACACACCACCAGGGTTCAGCATTGTGGCACAACACACCACCAGGGGGCAGCACTGGGACACAACACACCACCAGGGATCAGCACAGGGGCACAACATACCACAAGGGTCACCACTGGGCCACAATGCACCACCAGGGGGCAGCTCATCACGAATGTGATGTTTTTATGTTAAATATTAAATGTGTGATTAGCTTAAATAACATCCGTATTCGGTTTAATAAAAATGTACGTATACTTGTTTAAATAGTTTTTAAAATGACCTCAGTCGTTACATCTTGTAACTTGCCAATGCTAACTGCCAGGCCGATATCTAACTTTCAACCCACTGAATTTGTCGGTCACATGCTTTTTGAGAAAGTTGGCAACATTAACACAGAAACAAGAACACAGTCGAATCGCGCATCCGTCGGTGTAAGTACTACAACAGGTTTGTTTTTTCGCAAAACTAATTCGAAATGACACACGTGAAAAATCGAACTGAGACAGCACCTTTAAAGATCACCATCAATTCAACAGATGTTTAAAGAATATGTAAACACACCAGGAGTCAGCACCAGTTCAATTCATACCGAAACACCCCAAAATCATATTCAGCCTTGTCGGAAACAACGACCGTCAGTAACGTAAGTATGTTAGTAACGCAATTATCACTGTTAATATTGCTAGTGAGAACAACACGAGATTAATTAGCACACATACATGACAACTATTAGGATTAGTAAAAAGTAAACTCAAGTAAGATCAAAGGACACAATTTTATGTAAATGAGAACTTATAATTGGGAAGGTATGCTATGTGTTAATCAAACAAAACGGTAAATAAAAACTACTTATTTGTGTTATAATACTGTTAGCGTTTGCCGTTTTTCCCTATTCGAATTAGTCTTCTAGATAATTACAAATATTACGTATGTTATCCGACCCTAGAATACATGCAATGATTTCTGAATAAAATTCCACAGAACCTAGCTACACCCCAATGCTTACCCCCTCTTTTTTGTCAAATATGGGCAATTCTGAATGTATGATGACAGACAGCAAACTTCCTTAAAATTCCCTCTTCGGTAAATTTAGCCCATAGGGAATATAGCTCATTGATACTCCAATATGGCCTACCCGGTATATGAATACTTTAGTTACTTGCACTGTGGGTTTAATAAATACTGGGTCAATTTCACAGATTTATTATGGTATGGATTTGTTGGTGCCAAGTCCAAACTAATGTTTTAATAAGGTAAATTACATCATATCATAACCAAATCGTCATCAACCAGCAGTCATCAACATGTAGATTTCTACTGCAAAAATAATGTTGATTGACAACAAAAATCCAAAAAATCTCCACAGATATTAAGCAAACATAGGATTTTTAAAATACAGGAATTACAAATAAAATAGAGGACATAATACAAACATTGTCTAGCCTATATCTGTCACTACCGGCTTCTAGTATTCAAATAATTTGTCTGTTTAATCTGAGGCTGTCTGTTCGTAATTTTTAAATTTGATTTGTATGTCTAAGATAGTACCCACCAAATAATGATTAATAACTGCAAAAACAGTGTTTTCAATCTTGCTTTTGCGAAATGATCAAATTGTAAATAAAATGTTCGACTAGTAAACAGCCGCAACTGCAGGAATTTCTACCCGCAAATGGTCTTTGAAGTTGGATGATTCTCACACTCCTGATCACAAATCGGGACAAAGTAGAACTAATTCTGTGAACTTCATTGTTAATAACGACCACCCATGGCTAATTCCCAGTAATGGAACAGACTAGCTCATTTAAAAACATTAACTGTTTCAGTGCCACTCAGCCGGTTGTGACAATTTTCGTTTTTGCAACGTCTACTGGCATTGGCTAGTGTTTATGACACCATTTCAAATTGACCAATAAGATTAATCATTACAAAAGGGAGGTGTTTGGCTGCTAGTTTTACAACTACACTTAGATTTGCACAAGTCTGACGGTGAAAATGAACCGGAAGTCATAACCACAAAATGAAATTGTGTATGTTTACCATGCAAAACACATTGATTGAATGTCTAAGCAGATATATTAGTTAGTTATGTGTCATCTGATTATTATGTTTTTAGAACTAAATAGACAATTATCTGTCTTTTCAGGAAATGTATGGTTTACTTGGTGATATTTGAACACTAAGCGCATAAAAACACAAGTTTAGAACGACATGCAAGTCACAAAGATGGCTTGGCAGTACTTCTTGTATGCAAGTGCAATGTTGGCTGGCTCTGAAATGGTTAAATCTAGGTACACAATTGCTACACATTCCAATGTCAGTAATAAAACCAGCAAAACACTCAATACAACGTCTGCATGACGCAACGACTACGTGACAACGCAGTCATACTTACATCTTGGGTCGTTATGATGACGGAACGTAGGTTAGTAAATGGTGCGAAGCCGAGGGAACGAGCTCGCGGCCTAAGCCCACGCTGTAATAGGAAGCAGTTGTTACGTGCCACAAGCAGTAGTTACATGCACCGCCACCAGGGGACATGACACGATAAAAACGTATTGTTTACGTTGGCCATCACAACTGTTATTCTTTAGCACAAATGGCTACGGTGATAATCCAGTCTGAAATAATATTTCATCATTCCTATAAAACTATAAGTAGTTGAAATCATACGTTGCATACTGTAATCATTTGCTTGTAGTTGTATTTATGGTAACTGGGCACGTGTTATAAGTGGCACACTTCTTCTTGCCTTTTCCAACATCAATACTGTGTTTTATAACTGTATGTTTGGCATTGTTTGTGTTGTTGTTGTTGAAATAAATTGTATTCTCAAATGGGCGGTTGTGTGTTTGTTTTTATCATAAAATCATGTTACATTAAGATAATTCGATGGGAGCAAGAAAACATGAAATGACACTGGAAGAGTGGCTGTCACACTGTCTCTTACTTGAGTGATATTATACTGTACTGTCTAATTACAATGTGCTGTACTGCTGGAGTACAGTGTATTGTACTGCCTAAGTACAAGTTACTGTAATTAATATTAGTGTACTAGCAGCAGTATAGTGCAATACGGCGCAGGCGGCATATGTTAACTGAGTTAGACTTGTTGTTAGTTGACTTTTCACCAAGCTTCAGAGACAGACGGACGGACAAAAAGACACACAGACAGATGGACGGACACACACACACACACAGACACACACGCACACAATACAAGAGACAGAGGCAGATATGATATTAGTAACATGCAATAACACAATTCCAACCAAACAATAGCTCAATCCAACAGCTGGAAGACATGGCTGAAATAAAGCCATATATTCAAATGCAATTGTTTGAATTGATTCAAATGCAAATCATATGAATATTGTTCAAACATTAAACATAACAAGGACTGTGAAAGTATGTCACCAACCTGGTAACTATAACCTCAACCAATCAAAGTACAGGGGTGATTTCGCGTTGGTCAGACCCAGCACCCAGACAATACTGACACTGCTACAACTGGTAAATCTGGACGCCCCATGTAAGAGAATATCAGACTTTCGAAACTATTGATATCAAATGTTTTTTCTGAGAATTGAATGGTTTGTTACCAGAATAGATCTATGTGAAAAACCACATTTAATTACCCTTTTGACCCTCACAAACACTGATTTAGTATTCTTTCTGTGTCACACGAAATAATATCACCTACAAATACTGTGCGCCAATTTTCAGTGTCAAATGTCATCAAACTTTTCTATGGGAAAACTTTAAAAACCTTAGGGTCAGTTAGTATGCGTACAAAGTTTCAAGTTTGTAGCTGCCACTGGTGTGATAGTGCGCATGGATTATGCACCAACATGCTGGCTACTATATCAATACTAGCTTACACCTAATCACTCTAGGCAACTACGTGTCTGTTGTTTGAAATACATTGTCAATTTGAATATCAGAGGCCAATGGTCGAAGGAATCAAATGAAACAGAAAGAGACCAGTGTACCTTGACACCAGGAAGGAGTTCCACTTACAATACACCAATGTTACCAGACTATCATATCACTGTTCACCTACTTGATCAACTATAAAATTCCATGCAAATTCCAGGCTTCCATTTAAAAAATCAATGCCAAAACCGACTCTAACGAAACACAAAAGTTACACAAAACATACATTTTAAGTTAAATTAAAACATACTTGTACTAGCGTACACCCCCGGAACAAACCAAGGTCAGCACTTACAAACCACCATTACAGTATCTTGCTCTTTTAAAACTTCCCACAGTAGTCCCTTCTGGAATTGAAGGGTTGGCCACTCACGTTTCCCACAACTGAATGCTGCGGGTGTCCCCACAATTTTATTTCTGAAAACCTGGAATTCCCTTCTTTTCCAGCCAATTTAGAAAATACCACGCTTTCAAGGCCTTGATTTTTAGCTATTCAAGGATTTCCATGCCCCGTCTGAGTCCTGTTGTATAAGTAGATACCATGATTTTATACCATGTGCAGTCACTTTAGCTTATTATTCTCTTACCTGTTCCGGTGTGACAAGAGTTGATCCGATGTCTGCCAGTTCTTGCATGTCGATCGGTGCAGCCGCCATTGGTGTTGCCACAGGGGGCGCCACCTGTAGGTTGAGTGTGTCACATGACACGGACTGCGGTATGGATTGCGGCAGCGTGGCGCTATGTCGGAGACTCTTCACATACATTTCCTTTTTCAAGGTCAACGCCTGCAGGAGCTTCCTCGACAAGCTTCTCAAGCCAAACATTATCTGAAACCCCCACAAGATGGCCGTCGTCAAATGCACAACTTACACAGGTCCATTCTGGACATGAGCAAAAACTAGCCGTCTAGATCACATTCCATACATTTTGTGATTTTCGCAGAAATGCATTCCTCATAATCTCACTTTTCATTGGCCTGTCTAGTATCCTCGATAATCAATCACAAACTAATTAAATGCCTGCATTTACGAACCCATGTTAAAAAAAAACGCTAGACAATATGAATTAAAACTATCTTGTTTCTCAAAACTTTGTTTTTTAAAGCTCGCTTCAATTTTTGGAATAAATCAAAAACTACTGAAGATATTTCAACAAATGATGTATGGTTTTAAAGCTTATGATCGGTGCAATCCAAAAAGCTACAAAACGAAATTAATTTTTTTTTTTTATTAATTCCCACTTTGCCTGTGGCAGGTCAGAAATAAATACGTGTTTTCTTTTTCAAATACAAAGCCAACTGAGATGGCGGTACGGAACACATGAAGTGGCTCTAATCCCAAAGGGACCAAGAGAAGACGGAAGATAGGGGCGGGGTACAGGAAAGAACCCTACCTTGAACAGTTCATCTACTCCGACTGGAATATCCTCACAGAACTGACGGATTGACCTCGCCAAGTCTGAGTCCACTCTGTGCTCAGAACCTCGCACTGTAAAATACAAACAAACTTACAGTTTACAAACTATGTATATTGTTTGCATAATCATCCACCTAGTGCTCAGAACCTCGCACTGTAACACATAGAAACAAACACACAGTTTACAAACTATGTACAGTGTTGACAAAAATATCCATATTTAACTGATAGATCCAGTAGCATCACACTTTGCCTAAGTCACAACCCAAATTATGCGCATGCCAGGTTGGGTCCAAATACATAATTACTTACTTTATTGTATTTGTAATTAATTATCGACATTTTTTGTAATTGTAACTGATTCTGGTTTTTAATTTATCCTGTAACTGCAATTGATTATTTGGTGTACCGGTAATTGAAACAACTACATCAATTACAATCAATTACGATCAAATACACGCTTTATCTAAACAACAGCTGTCTCACAGATTGATTTCAATCTACAAAACAGCAAACCACACAAATTACCCAATGCCTAAGTTGTGATCCCAATGTGTCATTCACCTAACAGAGTTAATTAATGATGAAGTCACTTGGCTGACAGTGGGTGAACCTCAGACAGTGTATATAACTATTGTTTGCTCAGAGGGTGGATTAACACCTGTCAATGTGCACCTGTCAATATCCCCTTTGTTCTTTGGCCAGACAGCAAGGTGCCACTGCAAAGTGACTACAACAGTCTACAAAAGGCTGTCTGAGTCACAGTATTTCATCCGAAGAATATTCTAGCAGTTCTTAGCAGTTAGCATCGTCTGTTTTGCGGGCAACAAAAGCATGTTATTATGAATTTTGTGGCTTAATTTTTTTTAATGGGCCAAGAGGCCCTGAAGTTCTTTAGACTATATTGTGAGTTTGTAATTATTAATCAAATGGTTTTTGGAGAATCATAGTTACAGATCATTAAGGGTTATGATGGAAGTACATTTGTCAGCGTTTGATTATGGGTGTCTGATTTACGGGAGGGTGAGACCACTAATACATGTACATATATTGATGTATCATGTCACATGATTACTCGAATATGAGTAGAATATCCCTTGCCGATTAACCGAATAGTATATTTGCTACTTGTCATACCCCTATTTAGAATAGACATGGCTATTTTGGAGACACTCTACACTTGTGTTCAGTATACAATTTTAGCACTCTTTTTATGACAACATACATAATTAAGTACAGGAGCGACGTCACCCTTTTTTTTACACTTAGGTAAAAATTGGGGGTGAATCATTTTCTTTCTCAAAATAATGTTTTTCTCATATAATGTTATAGTACAGGGTTGAAAGTGTACCAAGATGATAAGCAGAAGATGACTTTTTGCCTGGTGTGTATTATATAGGATGATGAAATAGATCATTCACATTTTTGTGTCGCGTCTGTCAAAAAATCTAAAATTGATAATTCTTTTTTGCTTGTAGAGGTCTGTTATGATGGTAAAGACCAGACAAAAATATAATTATTAGGTTTTCCATCGAATGGTCGAATGATAATGCTGACAAAACAAAATGTCCCTTTTTCAAAACCCGGTTAGAAAAGTTCCACCAAAATTTGTTTTTCTTAATAGAAAAATTAATTAACTGTCTGTGTCTGTCTTACACCTCACACCTAACTGAGTATACCTCTCATGGGGAACTGAGTTCCATAGATTCCACTCTTGAGGATGAAGACCCCTTTTTGGCTGGCCCGGCAGTAGTTGTGCCAGATGCGACATAAGGTAAATAAAATTAATTATTTTAAAACTGTCTCTTTACTTGGTTGGACTTTTGGTTTGTATAATCTAAGTCACTTTCTTTTAACAAATTATGATGGAAATTACTTTAAGATAGTACTGTAATACAGTAACTGAAAAGTGAAAATCTGACCTCACGAATTTCAAAATCATTACCCAACATGTGATTTACACAAAGCTCAATCAATCACAGTGTTTATGGCCTGTTCTGTTTATGGTGATTCTCAAGGATTTCATGTTCTACTTTCAAATGCTATTCTTGATCATCTGATGAGATGGAACTATGAGGGGGTTCTGCCAGTGCAGTAGGATCCCATTACACATAATTAGTTAGCCCACATGGAGGCATTCTGTTTGCCACTGGGACAATGGCAGGCAGTGAGCCCAGCTAATGTGCAATACACACCTTTACAGCATAGTCTGTGACACCAGGCTGCTCCACTCAGCCAGCCCAGTGATCAGCAATAGGGTGTCCAACTATCTAGTTATAAATAGAGATCAGTGGCCAGGAAGCAGGCCAACTTCTGCAGTTCAGTAGGGAAATAGTAGGAAATTTAACAATGTGGTTGGCCGTGAGGTGCCCTTAGCATGATTCAATCAACTACAGATGTCTTGTGTATAGTGGCACTACCACATGAAATGTCTATGCAAGATCAGAGAAAAAGTTACTGAAGAGTTTTTGAAAAAATAGACAAAATGTGAAAATGTATTACTTTGAGGGGGGCTGAGTTAGATGTAATAACATACTTGGATAACACAAATAAATTTATAATAATTTTACAAAAATTCCCCTAAAGTGTACCAAAGGTTTAAAAAAGAAGAAGAATTTGAACCAGACCTAAACTTTGCCCTTCACTGTTATGGTGTATTATATTATGTGACTACAAGTTCGCCAAGTTTGTGTTTACGATATAAACAAGCACATTAGAATGCAGCATAAGACACAGCATAACCACTAATTACCCCATCCTAATTGGGACCAACAGTCATACATCAATGCCCTCATTTGGAGTCCGGTCGTCAAGGTGATCTGCCATCTTGGCTATAAACAACTGACAGCTGCGCATTATTTACCATGGAAGCCAAACAATGCCCGCAGTAATCTGATGGACGATGTCACCTCTAAACCCTGAGAGTAATATACAAGTTCTTCAGCTAGCCAATCAAAGATGCTGAAAAAAATAGTGGACTGTTTCCCTCATTTGACTGTAGAAGACGCCTACAGTTGTTGTGTATAGCCCACCAAGGGCCGTTGCTACGATACGAAACTGGATGTCAGGTAATCGCTAATTGCCCCAATCAGTATTACCCTGATTGCTTCACTTACCCACATGTCTATGATAGAGTATGAGAATGGCCAGTGCCGTGCGGTACAACACTTTACAACCCTCCAGGAGGAAACAATCCATCACTCGAACCTACAACAACACATTCAAATGTCTACTTGAGCATAACACGCAACATAGAAGCATCTAGAACAACCCAAGTTAAAACCAGTTATTTCTACTATGATAACACATACAGTATTCATTCCGTTAGGCGTAGAATATGCCATGATAACACATACAGTATTCATTCCGTTAGGCGTAGGATATGCCATGATAACACATACAGTATTCATTCCGTTAGGCGTAGAATATGCCATGATAACACATGCAGTATTCATTCCGTTAGGCATAGAATATGCCATGATAACACATGCAGTATTCATTCCGTTAGGCGTAGAATATGCCATGATAACACATGCAGTATTCATTCCGTTAGGCGTAGAATATGCCATGATAACACATGCAGTATTCATTCCGTTAGGCGTAGAATATGCCATGATAACACATGCAGTATTCATTCCGTTAGGCGTAGAATATGCCATGATAACACATGCAGTATTCATTCCGTTAGGCGTAGAATATGCCATGATAACACATGCAGTATTCATTCCGTTAGGCGTAGAATATGCCATGATAACACATACAGTATTCATTCCGTTAGGCGTAGAATATGCCATGATAACACATACAGTATTCATTCCATTAGGCGTAGAATATGCATAACTAATATGTGAGATTTGGAAATATGTAAAATGTTGTGTTCCAATAAGCGTACAGTGTATACACCCATTTTCTGGGGGTGCCTGTGGTTCCTGAGTACAGCCATCTCAGCAGACGTGACTTAGCAACTTCTCTATTCATCCACATATATATGTGCAAAAGGACACCAGAAGACTGTAAAGGCTGATCATTTACATGGACCTTTCGATATGTTTTCATCTCTGAGTTTTGAGTCTAGTATGACATTGGTAGAAACTAAATTACAGTGATGGATTCAACAGTCGAGGTTGGCACTACTAGGTGTCAGATGCTGCTAAAAACAGGGTGTATGTTAATTAGGGCGTGTACGCTTGATAGAACAAATACAGTAGATTAATCGTTTAAATGTCCACAGCATGTGCAAACATGCATATGTATTCACCGGTACTTGTCTGATAGAAAAATACACAGTACTCCCATAGAGATCTTTTAATCTCTTTGCATAATGGGAACATTTAAATATATAACGCTTGATACTATCATGAAAATCAACTCAAGACCAAACCATTAAAATGTTACTAGTGAAAATTGGACAGTAACTTGTGAAATGGTGTGTAGACCGACTATTGTTAGACCCTTAAACATGATGGTTGGACAACTGGCTGGTATTGTATTACACTATCTCTTTAGCAGAGAGCTACAGCAGTGGCCTGGCAGTCAGTATAACTGAACTGTGTAACCATTCTCAATATATCAACTAGTATATAGTTGCTTCTGTTCCTGGGGGGTTTCCCTTTCACAGATTCATGCATTTACACCAGACAAATATGGCTTGGTGTACTTATGCAATAACTTTATCCTAGAATGCATATTATTTTGTATCTTTTATGTGAACACACTCTCCCATATTCCTGTTTCTTTTTCTTTACATAACATTCAAATCTGCATTCAGAACTCCTCGTAATTACCATAAATACAAGATTCCCACTGGGAAATAGCATTCAGAACTACTTTCGACTGGTGTTTGCAAGTGGTGAATTCGAAAGATTTTTGGTACCCGAGTTAGTGACCTTCACCCTCGCTGCAAAACGATGGCAGCGAATAAGATGATTGGTAAATAGTTTTTTATGTTTTATTATTCTGCAATTCAGTTACTATAATAAGAAATAAAATATTTCTTTTTTGGTTTTTGGTATAGGTAAAAGCAGTTTGAAAACATGAAAATTCAATACAGTTTGTTTTGTGCATGGCTAAAAAGAGTTATCACACAGCACTTATGTTCTGAACGCACACAACTCGTACACACCAGTTGGAAACTCGTATAAACCGTAATTACGTGGAGCTCCGAATGCAGCATAAATCACTAAGTAATATACACAAAACAAACATACAAAAATAGCAAGTATGATGCCAAGATAACAGTTAGACACACATACCAAGTACTCAAAGGGAAGATCATGGAAGATCCACCAGATCCAGCCTTCTAGGATCCCCTCAATCTGTAGACCATGCTTGCTGATGTACTGACACATTGGCTTCTGTCAACACATGGCACAGATATCAGTGACACATTGGCTTCTGTCAACACACGACACAGGTATCAGTGACACACTGGCTTCTGTCAACACACGACACAGGTATCAGTGAAACATTGGCTTCTGTTGACACATAACACAGATATCAGCGACAGATTGGCTTCTGTCCACAGACAACACAGATATCAGTGACACGTTAGCTTCTGTCAACACACAACACAGATATCAGTGACACATTGGTTTCTGTCAACACTCAACACATATCAGTGACACATTGGCTTCTGTCAACATACAACACAGATATCAGTGACACACTGGCTTCTGTTAACACACAACACAGATATCAGTGGCACGTTGGCTTCTGTCAACACACAACACAGATATCAGTGATACGTTGGCTTCTGTCAACACACAACATAGATATCAGTGACACATTGGCTTCTGTCAACACACAACACAGATGTCAGTGGCACGTTGGCTTCTGTCAACACACAACACAGATATCAGTGATACGTTGGCTTCTGTCAACACACAACACATATATCAGTGACACATTGGCTTCTGTCAACACACGACAAAGGTATCAGTGAAACATTAGCTTTTGTTGACACATAACACAGATATCAGCGACAGATTGGCTTCTGTCAAAACACAACACAGATATCAGTGACACGTTAGCTTCTGTCAACACACAACACAGATATCAGTGACACATTGGCTTCTGTCAACACTCAACACAGATATCAGTGACACATTGGCTTCTGTCAACACACAACGCAGATATCAGTGACACATTGGCTTTTGTCAACAAACAACACAGATATCAGTGGCACTTTGGCTTCTGTCAACACACAACACAGATATCAGTGATATGTTGGCTTCTGTCAACACACAACACAGATATCAGTGACACATTGGCTTCTGTCAACACACAACACAGATATCAGTGACACATTGGCTTCTGTCAACACACAACACATATATCAGTGGCACATTGGCTTCTGTCAACACACAACACAGATATCAGTGATATGTTGGCTTCTGTCAACACACAACACATATATCAGTGACACATTGGCTTCTGTCAACACACAACACAGATATCAGCGACACATTGGCTTCTGTCAACACACAACACATATATCAGTGGCACATTGGCTTCTGTCAACACACAACACAGATATCAGTGATATGTTGGCTTCTGTCAACACACAACACAGATATCAGTGACACACTGGCTTCTGTCAACCCATCACTCGGATGTCAATAAAAATTGCAGATACATTAAAAAAAAAAATTGTATGACATGGCTTCAGTCACGACAATTCAAAATGTGAAAACTGTTTTTAAATTCATAGCATACATTTGGATAAATGACGTTTTGAAGTCATACTACAGGTAAGGATGTCAATGAAAATTTCCTGTTGCAGATATATTTTGTTTTATTATCACTTCCACCATAACAAACTGAAATGTGAAAATAGTTTTAAAAAGTAAGTCATAACATAATGTTTTTTTCATGAATTTTTTCATGAATTTTTTTTAATTGGCAAATGTGCATTTCTTTCTCAATGGTCAGACAGTGTTCAGGGATATTTTACTGGTGAATTTGTCAATACTTTTGATGCAAAATGAAATATTAAAATTTTTGAAGTAAAAATATAAAAAATCAATTATTATATCCAAGTAATTAGTGAACCTTTTATGGTACTATAATAGTAAAATTAATCTGTGAATTTGCGTAGTTTGGAAGATAAGACCTGACAAATATTTTGCCTTGGAAAGAAAATCTGTCATGATCTGCTGGACCAATGTTTTGAGCACTGCAATGTGTGCATTGACTAATACTGCCGAATCTCGCTTTACGGTTACCTCTGTAATCCAGCCAACTCGCAATTAAGGTCACTTTTGCCCAGTCCCAAGGATGGACACAACAGAGTGGTTCAACTGTACTCACGGCATATTTCCTCGCCAAGTCCTTCAGGATGAACTTTGTGGCTTCGAATGCTGTCTTTGTCTGCGGGAGACTGGCATCTTTGTCTCGCACCACTCCGTAGATACAGTTATAAGTCTCCTCCTCTGACTAAAACAGCGATACATAGATATATAGATATGCACACTCCTGAAAGTGCATCTCCTCGCAGATATCAAGATACTCACCCCTCCATATACCGGACGTACCATAATTTATGACATCTTCACATAATCAGAACTCTAAATACCGTAAGTTTCCATATATAATATGCCCCCATGTATAATATGCACCCCAACTTTGGTGAAATTCTGACAGAATTTATATATTACCAAATATAATACGAATCCCAACTTTTGGCATCAACCCCTCCTTTCCCAAATACTTATAGCTTGCTTGAAAAGCGGCTCAAGGTCGGCCATTGTCATTTCATCAAAGTTTGTTTGCGTGATGAGTCTTTGAAATCATTTCAGAATCATAAAAATGTCCCTTACGCAAGTTGCGGAATAGCCACCGGCTCATCGCACACGACAATATCACCTCGTGAGTCGTATCGACGCAGTCAATCCTGGTGTATACTTGTACGACTACGAATGACCCCAAGTGGATGTTTGTAGAACTATAGGGTACCCTCAACAGACTGTCGTGTTGTTTCAGTATTCCGCCAAAATGTACACGCCAATGGCGTTAGCATGAAACAATCTTTTATGAAATATGCACATAAGATGCTTAAGGCATATAATATAGGGAGTATAATATGTGGTGATGTCTTTTATACTTTGCTTAGGAAGCTACGTATCTCGGAGAATATATCTCTGCCTCATATCCGGTCGGAGAACATTTTGTTTAGTGCTATCACCATGTATAATATGCACCCAGATTTACAAGTAAAATGACGGGAACAAATTTTGTATTGTACACGGAAACGGTACCGGTAAACCCCACTGTCTCTGATATAATTCAAAGTGGTCCCCAAGTGGCAGCACCAGGCTGTCCCTAGAGGGCAGCACAGGACCTCACCTGATAGTGTAGCAGGAGACTGGTGAGACCGTAGATCGTCGGACTGAAGACGATGTCAGGACACGTCGAGCCGATGACACAGACAACCTTCTTGGTGACACGGGTGCCCCCCGCAGCCAGATGATAGCTATGCATGTATGACGGATCGACAAACTGCGGCAGTGACATGGTGTGTTCAATCTCATCTAGGGGAAACAAATCATCACAACTTTTTATTTATTAATCCAGTTGTTTAGCTGTTCAGCACTTTTGCTAATCATTTGCTTTATCATTCATTTACCCGTAATTTTCCTATTTATAGGTTTATTTATATATACTAACTCACTCAAAACCACTGTACAACTGGATAAATGAAAATCGAATGATTCTAAACGCCGATAAGACAGAGTGCATGCTACTTGGCACCAGGCAGAAATTACAACGTGCAAGTCCGAACTTCTGCGTACATGGCAACAACTGTATCATAACACCCGTCCAGGCCCATAAATTACTTGGCTTATACGTCGACAGTAACCTAACTTAGAATGCACATGTGACAAAGCTATGCTCCAAGCTGCGGAGCCGGTTGTATTTGTTCAACCAAGTGAAACGCTTAACGCCGCTACGTGCAAGGAAACTGTATTTCTCAGGGATGGTGCAACCATTGATTGATTATGGCTGCGTCATATGGGGTAGTTGCGGACACGTTTTATGTCGAACGTTCATAAGACGATGAAGCAGTTTGCACGTGTAATTCTGAATGTGAAATACCGGCGACAAGTTTCAACAGTGACACTATTTCACTCTCTAGGATGGTTGCCAATCGATGTTCGCATATGTTACTTCACTGCCATAGTAATGTATAATATCATGCATGGGCAAGCCCTGGCCTACCTTATAGACATATTTACATTAAACAGTAGTGTACATGATTATTACACCCGCGGCTGCACAAACATTCGTGTTCGCAAGTACAACCTGGCCATAGGCCAGCGCACATTTGGTTATAGGGGTGTGAAACTATGGGACGCTATCCCGGAATCTATACAGAATGCCAATAGTGTAGATAGCTTTAAAACAGTCTTTTAAAAATTTCTCAAGAAGATGTATACAATTGTTTGCACTTTTCAATTGATATGCCTGAATGAGTATTTATTTTAAATGATGAATTGTTTTAATTCATTCATCTGATCTTATTGACTATTATTATTGACTTTAATCTTTCTTGAATTGGTAAATGTATTCATGATGTTGTTTCATTTGTAGTGTAATATTAATCTTTTTTTTTTTTTTTTTTTTTTTTTTTTTATTGTTGTGAATTGTATATTTTATAAAAGCTCTATAAATGTTGATGTAAGAATGTAGTGTGAGATGACCCATTGAAAATCTCAATATAACGTGACATGGTCACCATCATTAAATAAAGCTTTTACTACTACTATAATTTTGCTTCCTAACTTTTTTTCTTATTTATTTCTCTTAAATGCAATTTTATGTTTTGAGATATTTGCCGATTTTGTAAACACCCGTGAACGGGGCATTAGTTTCTGATTTGATGGTGTATAAACAAAGTATATTATTGTTATTATTAATACTAGTAGTAATTAACTACTAAGATTTCTATAGCGCCATACATCCAGGACCAGCCTGTTCATACGCACGTACACACATTAAAAATGTACATGGCATCGTAAGAAATGTGTAAGAAATATATTATATATCCTGGTAAATATATTAGTTTAAAATTAAAGAGACAATAAGTAATTAAGATACATGACATAGTTTTTATAATTACTTAATTAGATACAATATATTAAAATAAAAAATGCATGCTTCTTCTCATCTGAAGGTAGAACTAATCCTCTTAATGCTATGCTAATATAGTAATAATAATTATTATGTTTTCCTGCAAATAATTACATAAGTTATTACCGCATAACATAGAAATCTTTCTTCAGGAAGTAAGTGCAACATAAGGTGAATACGAGCGCAACATGAAGTCAACATGAGGTCAACATGAGCAAAACATGAGATCAACATGAGCGCAACATGAGGTTACTTCCAAGTGTTATAGTAATGTTGGCAGACACGAAAGTCTGACAATAAATCTTTCTGTTCTACTTTTATTTAAATTATTTTTGGAAAGTAGTTTTATGTTTTACTCATATAGGTTTTTTTGGAAGGTACTTCTACTTAAGTAGTTACGCAGGTGAATTTCTCCCACTTCTACTCAAGTAGAAGTACGAGTACATAGTTTATGAGTACTGTGGAGGTCGAGGATCCCGATGCAGCAATTGGCTCAGAGTCGCATGTAGATGCATCGGTGTCTGATGGAGAAATCTTCCATCCAGGATACGATGTCTACCGAAAAGACCGAGACAGGAATGGAGGAGGAGTATTCGTTGCCATAAAGAATTGTTTTATTTCATCGGGGATGCCCGAGTTTGACTCGGACTGCGAAACTGTATGGGCAAGAATACAGGTGTTCGGGTGCCAGACCCTGATAGTGTGGTTATATTGTAGACCGCCTAAATCCACTATCGATGCACTCTCAAGTCTGGAGGACTCGCTGGGCTGGATTACCTCGGAATATCCAGAAGCAAACATTGTTTTGGGGGGTGATTTTAAGATGCCAGGCATCGACTGGGAAACCAAGTCAGTGAACAGAAACCCCCAGTATGGCAATAGCATGGGTTAGAAACTTATTGATATCAGCAATGACTTCACTGGACCAAGTGGTCAGAATACCAACACGCCTCAACAATATACTGGACCTGATTTTTACCACAAACCCTAACTTATTCAGAAATAGTTTTACTATCAACGGAATTAGCGACCATGACATTGTCACCACCGATCTCGACATGAAAGTACCAATAAACAAGAAAAAAGCCAGACCTGTTAATGAGCACACATGGGTGCCATTAAGAATGAGTTGGAGGAATTTTATATAAACTTGTTGGGAGAGGACTTCAATTTGCGATCAGTTAATGAGAATTGGAATTTATTCAAATTAATTGTGCTCAATAGCATGAACAGATTCATTCCTATGGTGAAACTATCAACTAGGAATAGTCTCCCGTGGATGAAATGAGATATACAGACTAATCCGCATGAAACAGAGACTATATGAAGAAAGCAAAGAAGACGCAAAGCAATCAAGACTGGGCTGTCTTCAGACAAATGCGAACCCGTGTCAAGAAAGAACTAACCGCTGCGCACCACAGCTACATTGACAGCATAGCATGCGTGATGTTGAGTACAATGACAAAAGATCAATACCCAAGAAATGTTGGTCGTACATCAGAAATCTAAGAAAAGACTTTGTTGGCATACCATCACTGAAAGACCACAACAACCACCTGGTCTCCTCTAGTAAAGGGAAAGCCGATATACTGTCAAATCACTACCAAGCTGTATTCACAAAGGAAGATCTTGTCAGCATCCCAACTATGCCTCAGTCACCGTATTCCGCAATGCCGGGAATCACAGTCACAGTACATGGAGTACACAAGCTGTTACTCAGACTGAAGCCCGGCAAAGCACATGGACCTGATGCTATCCCCAAAAAAATTCTAACGGAGACTGCCGATCAAATTGCACGTTGCCTGGCTAGAATATTCCAGCAATCTGTCGACACGGGTGAGGTCCCCTTGACTGGAAGCATGCTACTGATTCAGCAGTGTTTATGAAGGGTAACAAGTCAATCGCAGCAAACTATAGGCCAGTATCCCTAACATCAGTATGCTGCAAACTACTTGAACATAATTAATTTTATACATATAGCAACACAATGGACCACCTGGACTCTACTAACATCATCGTAGAGTCCCAGCATGGTTTCAGGCATAAGCATTCCTGTGAGACACAATTAATCGGTGCCACAGAAGACACTGCAAAGAACATAGACAACGGCTGCCTTATGGGAAAACTCCAGTATTACGGGGTCAGTGATTGAGTCACCAACTGGCTTGCTGACAGAAAGCAGAAAGTACCAGGTAGTAATAGATGGCGAGTCATCAGAAGAAACGACAGTTGAGTCTGGTATACCACAGGGCACCGTCCGGGCCCACTTCTTTCTTTAATGTATGTCAGTGACATAAGAGAGGGCATCACCCCTAACATCCGGCTTTTTGCCAACGATTGTATTTTATAGTCTGGTAGGGTAGTCAGTGTTTCACCCTCTTTACCTAATAGATCTAAGTGTCATACATCAAGTCTACATGAGCTAAAACCGTGAGCTCTGAAACATACCGTACTCATTCTGTTAAATGTACAGTGTGCTGAACTAATATTTGAGACGTGAAAATTTACAAAAAAATTTGTACGAACAAGTGCACAGTGGTACACGCATTTTCTTCGGTTCTTGAGGTTCCTGAGTACACCCATCTCGGCAGATGTGACTGGCAAGTGATTTATGCAACCATTATGAGCAAAGGGACACCAGACCAGAACACTGTACTCGGATCATTTAGGTGGACCTTTCAATATTTTGTTCATCACCGAGCTTTGATGACATTAGTAGAAATTAAATTACAATGATCGATTCAACGGTCAAGGTTGTCATTCGAGATCACCGTCACGGTGTCAGATGCTGCTAAAAAGGGGGGTGTGCACTAATTAGGGCGTGTACGCTCAGTAGAATGAATATGGTACCTCTTGTCATGATGTGTGGCTGTGAAAGGTAGCCCAGATTTATGCCAAGAATGACCCAATTTCATTCAGTGGATGCACGTATAAGTCTACTACAGCTCAGCCAAGCGCATGTTGGACACAACATCATAGTCTTGTGGTAGTTGTTCTGTGGTGACATTTCACTCACTGGTATGTGCTCCCCCCCCCAGCCATGTATCGGTGGCTGTCTGATGAAGACTGCCGATAGCAGCTGACACGTCACAATAAAAACATAAAACGACTGTGAAATAATACACTATTGTAAATGTAAATAATTAAATTATCAGCTGTCCCAAAACACAGGGTACACCAAAATAATTCTCAGATTCACTGTCCCGATACTTAGGGAGGCAAACAATTCCTGATGTCATGTCATCCCCGTTTTAATACCCTTGTGTTAACCTGGCTTTGTAACTTCACTGCGGTTATTGTGTCTATCCTGCTACTAACTATTTTTGAGTGGCTGAATGGCCCTATGTCCTGTGAAACAAATGTTATATGTAGGGCCTACATCCTCAGCCATGTGAAATGTTTAGTCTGTCTGGTGCTGGTCTCCCATACTTGTTCGAAGGCTATTTACTGAGTGGCAGGTTGTACTGTATTTTACCGCAGTACCGCCCACACCTGCATTACCGCCCACCCCCAGAACATTTTTACAGAACACATTTGTTATTAAAATATAGAAGATAAACTTGCAGAAATGCAACAAAACGTCACGTAATCCCCATTGAGATTGGGAGGAATGGAGAGGAGCAGACGTCAGGCGAGTGGGGAGACTGGCAAACGAAAGAGCTGTCTATAGACAATCCATCAAGGCCACAACGTCAAGAAATGGATAAGCAAATCCAAGAAGAATCTCCATTGAACTACCTCTGGTATTAACAGGGAGTAACTAATTTCTTGGTCGATGAATGTCCATAATATTATATATGATTTTAGATGCTGGTAGCTGAGAGAAGGGTGAAATTGCTGGTGCTACAGTAATCAGTAATTTACATCACCCAAGTTTGTGTTATTTACATCAGAGCAGCTGGGACTGTAATATGTTTTATTGATATACTGTTTTTTATTTACGCATCTGCATTGGGGAAAAAAGTGTACATGCACTGGTCAGAAATACGAATAACTGGTGTCCCAATACATATTCACACATAGCTTCATCTAGAGACCCACCTGCCCATCGTTTGGATGGGTTGAGTTCAATTTTAGACAGATGAAAATTTGAATTTGAACAAGTGAAAACTCCCACTGTTATTATTAGAATAGAATAGAACTTTATTTCGGTCACAATAAACATTTCTGAATATATTTACAATGGATTACAAAAAACAATACTGCAACTGAGGAGATCCTCTGGAAACCCCAAGAGGCTTGGAGATCCTCTGGAAACCCCAAGAGGCTTGGAGATCCTCTGGAAACCCCAAGAGGCTTGTGTCGAGGACTACCTGGACAATCTTCATTATATCAGTCAGGTTCCTTATACCATAAAATTACAACGTAACATTAAAACAGTAGATTCAACTGGAACAAGGTGAATAGTATATACATGAATAGGTGTTTTTTAAATGAAATTGGTATATACCGGTAGTTTTTATTAGATTAAAGGTTAAACATCAGTAATACATTGAATAAAAAATTAAAAAAATTAATCATTTATAATACCATAACAAATTATGATAGGTTATGAGCAGAATATAGAATAAGACATTTCAAGAGTTCAAAGATATTTAGACAGTAATAGCTCTCTTAGTTTATTTTTAAACTGATTATAAACTACATCCACCATGTAACATTTGTATATGCAAAAATTATTGTACACATATATGTATAATACTGTATATATATACATATATATATATAAATATATATATATATAAATAATGCACGTTTGGACTGGATTGCTTGTCCGCACACAGACACAGCTATCTACCTGGACATTTTTGGACTGGTAAGAATATGATCCTGCATAAAGGATTGCACTCACTTGATCCAAAGGTATCTCTCAACATCTCATCGTAAATGTTCCCGCGACATTGCCGAACCGATTGACATAACTTCCTCCAGAGGGAGCCCCTAACCTCGTGGTTGGGTGGCCAATGACTGGCACGAAGAAATTGTTTGATCTTGTCGCGACTTGCCGTTTCCAAGACCGTATCGACATCGCTCGATGACGGCAAGTTGGGTGTAGAACACAAAATCGGCATTGATGAGAAGAAACTGCGGTCGACATGGCTGGTGAAGGGCGAGTGCCCATGGTCAAGGCCGTTCGAGATGCTGCCGCCTGATTCGCTCTTCTCCAACACCCCGGACATTATAACCCTGAAGCGCTTGCCGTCCAACTTGAGCAGGCCGGACACGCTCTTCTGTTGGTCACTGCAAGAGAAGGAAACTCACAATTAGACAGAGAACACCTACAGTTAGATAGACGTGTCATTAGACAGGGGAGACTCACCATTAGACAGAGAACACCTACCATTAGATAGACGTGTCACCATTAGACAGAGAAGCCAAAGGCTCACCATTGGACACTCACCATCAGATTGCACATCGAGGGACCATAATGTTAGGTTAACATCGCACATGGAGACAACATGATTTCATGTTCACATTTCACATTGAGAGAACATAATGTTATGTTCACATTGCACATGCACGGAACTTAATGTTTTGAACATAAATGATATAAAATGATATACCTATCGTGCCATTCTGTAATCAATCAGCACGAATATCAAATGGGTCAAATTATTTTAAAACTGGTCCAATAAACACATTTGATAATGGTCAATGTGCTTTACCAGACATTATAGTTCATATGAAAACATGATTTGATGATAAGAACGGGCTGACTGTTACTTTAGACCTTGAAGCAATGAGGTACACAATAGAAGTCATAGACGGTGTATTTGTAATTGCCTGCAGCTCTACATCTACTGGTAAGGCCACAATAAAATATAGTTGTGTTTCCGGTATCATTGATTTTTAAAATAGGATAGGTAGGTAAAAAAAAAAAAAATTTTTTTTAAACATTTTATTGCGAAACAAACAGGGTAGGCAGATCTATAGTAATATTTTATTTTATTTTCGTCAGTCTATAAAAAATTCAGGCAGTCTATGAAAGGGCATATGTTATAACTTGCAGTGCTGGGATTAATATGAAATGGACACATTTGAATGAAACTGGGAGGTAGTGTTATATGTATCTTAATGTGATAAAGAAAAGTGTCGGTATGCTAAAAATACACTTGTTTTATTAATTGAACGTGAAATATCAAGAGAACCTATGGCTTCTAGTTAAACCATACAACCCACTGTTTACCTTAATAGGAGCAAAACAAGCTGTAACACATTGCACATTTAAATGGTTTTTCATCAGTGTGAATTACAGAATGAGGAATTGTATATTTAAATGGTCTTTCATCAATGTGAGTTAGAGCTACAGTCGAACAAAAGCAACAGAATCCAATCCGTCATACCTTTTAAAATAAAATCACATTAGAAGCTGCAGTGTGCATCATTTATAAACAATGAAATCAAATCAAGCCTAAGGCTATCTACTAGCACTGTGGGCAATTAAAGTAATGTCACAACCAAAATTTACAATATATTAAAGAAACAAATCCCACAGGCCATGGACTATGCAAGCTCAGTGTCACTAATTATTTTTGTTCAACCATTTTAGCTAGCGCCATATATGACGCCATCCAACGGAATTTGTTAGAACTACGAAACTCAGACTACATCACTTTGAGTCAGCGTAACCTAGGCTGTTGTTATTCCTTCGAGTTTAGTGTTTGAAACTGGAATCTGTACACTTATGCGTGTTCTAACGATGTGACAAGTATATTTAATTAACAACATGTCTTCAATGCGCTTAGCGGATAACCAGACAACGATCATGAAAATTGGTTTATGTTACCACCTTCCGCCCACGTCCCTGTTATGTCGGTTGACAACGATTTACGCAGAAATCCATCCAATACTAGGGACGATCGCAGAATTTCTGTTCCAAAAGGTCAATTCTTGTTACTTTTCAGGACTTTTGCAATGATTATCTGTATTTTTTATCATGTTGAATGATCGCTGTAATAGTCTTGCCGGAATAGAATATAATGTTAAACGACAAGTTTTTGGTCAGAGGCAAGGGTCGAGGGTCGGCATCATAACAAATATTTTTCTTTTGTTCTTTAAAAAATGTGTAGAGTCGCACGAAAATACTAGGGAAGGTCAGGTTACCGGAAACACAGGTATTATTTTAGTTGGCCTAAGGTATTGGAGAGAGATAGCAATCTCATATCAACAATGAAGGAAGTAAACAAGTCTCACAGTCACTGACGATAACCCTAATTAATGTAAAAGTATGACATCTAGTCCTTATTTAGTAACGTTTATTTATTTATATATATATTGTTCCTAGTACTAAAATAAATATGTCCACAATGTACTGACTGTCAAATTTTTTTAAATAAAGTTATAAACCCAAAGTACTGTTTTGTAATTTGAGTGTTTTGCCAACAAAATGTTCATATTGGATACAAACATTCCAATAGTAAACAACAGCTACAGTGGAGGCCCTGATAAACATTCCAATAGTAAACAACAGCTACAGTGGAGGCCCTGATAAACATTCCAATAGTAAACAACAGCTACAGTGGAGGCCCTGATAAACATTCCAATAGTAAACAACAGCTATAGTGGAGGCCCTGATAAACATAACAATAGTAAACAACAGCTACAGTGGAGGCCCTGATAAACATTCCAATAGTAAACAACAGCTATAGTAAAGGCCCTGATAAACATAACAATAGTAAACAACAGCTACAGTGGAGGCCCTGATAAACATTCCAATAGTAAACAACAGCTACAGTGGAGGCCCTGATAAACATTCCAATAGTAAACAACAGCTACAGTGGAGGCCCTGATAAACATTCCAATAGTAAACAACAGCTACAGTGGAGGCCCTGATAAACATTCCAATAGTAAACAACAGCTACAGTGGAGGCCCTGATAAACATTCCAATAGTAAACAACAGCTACAGTGGAGGCCCTGATAAACATTCCAATAGTAAACAACAACTATAGTAGAGGCCCTGATAAACATAACAATAGTAAACAACAGCTACAGTGGAGGCCCTGATAAACATTCCAATAGTAAACAACAGCTATAGTAAAGGCCCTGATAAACATAACAATAGTAAACAACAGCTACAGTGGAGGCTCTGATAAACATTGTTCGCAGTATATGGCTTTGAAGTTGAATATACATGTCTGCTTCCCACAATTAAGAACAGCAAAAACAGCAAGAGGGACAAAGTACAATTGACTCGGCAAAATCAGATACATTTCTGTTGGCAGAAGATCAGATTGAACACTTGGTCTAACAGTAATACTATTATAACTTCTGGCTGGAAACGATGCTTAAAAGCAGGGGTTTAGCCAGAGACCAGTCTGCCAGTCTTGAAGACTGGCAGATGACTGGCCAAGACTGGTAATTACAACTGATATGACTGGTTGGACTTAGAGAGGGCCAGCTAGCTACTGTATTAACGTTAACAGTTCCAAGTCTAGTGTCCCACATTAATGACTATCATTGGCACAACTGGTAGTGATATGAATAGAAGCCGTTCGCATGCTAACAGGCACAATTTTGATTTGCAAGACTGGCAAAAATATGTTCTGGTTAAAGGCCTGATTACTGGTAACAAAAATAGACAGCTTCACTTTAATTTGTAGCAGTAGTCAGTCTGACGAAAACAGCTGAAAGCTGACTGAAGAAAAATGGTCAAATCTGACTGTTAAACATAAAAAAGAAAATTATATGAAGCAACCAGTCTGATGAATCTCTTCACGCAGACTTAATTTGAATTTAACAGACTACAAGTAAATTTATGTAACTGATAGAGTGCTGTATCCAAGGCACAGACTACACAAAGAGCTTTACCCTCCACCCTCAAGTTAACACACACTGCAATTACAGCATAACAAGTCGAAGACTACTGTTTCCTATGCACACACTACCATTAATAACCAGGAACTCATTTATACAGGAACTAGAGCAACGTAGGGTGCACAAAATTGGCCAAGTTTTGAAAACTACAGTAGGTGATCTTGAACCCAGGCCTGTTTGTACATGTATACGAGACTCTAGTATTCAAACTATCAAACTCAAAATATATTTCACAAATCAATCTTCATGGATTCCATTGCTATAACAATCTCATTAGGAAGACAACACTGTATTAGCTCAGTCTACCATAAGGAACCACTGTAACCTGAAAGTGTTTCCTGTCTGTATAGCATACAAAATACATCTAGGGATTATATTGTATTACTTGAAAAAAGAAAAGTATTACTTTAATACAAGAAAAGTCTTAGCATACTCTTTTAAAGTAACATTTTACATTTAGTATGTTTTTAGCGAGTCATTTAAGCCATAGATCATACCATGTACCACTACGCAGTTACGCGGCATACAACTGCTCAGTACTAAACTGCATGCATTTGCTAATATCTGATGATTGTTTTTTGATAATTACAGACAGTTGCCCACTGGCCAGATATTCACATTCCTCATCGGAAACAAACAGGTGGGCAGTTGCTACAATATTTAGATAAAAACTATGATCACTGTTAAGACCTATTTGGTGTCATGATGGTGAATGAAAATTACAAACAATATTTACACAAGGAAAGCAACAAACCGCCTGTCTGTGTCCTTGCTGAGTAACCCACATGAGCATTTGTTTGATAATTATGCATGCTCCGGTTTACCACTTGTTAATATGCCCATTTTGTCCTGCGTTAACCTCAGATATCCACCTTAATGAGCTCCACCACTTGTCTAGCATAAAAACCTTTGTCAATCAAGCCCTGTTAAATAAAAACCACTGAACATATAATTGTCAGTCGTATTCTAAACCTAAAGAAATTCTTCTGATAATCGCAGTAACGTGTACCAAGTGTGCAGACAAACAGCATTGAATGACAGGTCTATAGAGTAAATCACTGGCTGTCCTTGCTAGTTGGTTGCTTTCAATGCACAAGGACACGTCTTTAGTGCCCGGGTAGACCTTTCTATACCTGGAGCAACTGGAGTAAATCTACTCACTCGGGCTTTACATGTGGAGTAAGGTCGTTGACCAATGGTTCCTGTCAACAGAGCTCCGTCTTTAAATAGCTCTGTCACGGTCTATCACACCAGAGCACCGTGACTGGTCTCACGTTATGAGTTGCTTGGAGAGCACCACAGCAACAGGTTCCCATAAAGCCACGGTTGACGAACGCGATTCCAAAATTTACATTATTGAATTGTGTCTGATGTTAACCATTTACACCCTGGGTTGCTTCTAAAGGTCCACAGGTGTAAAACATTTTAGGAAGCATAGGTGGGGACACAAAAACAAGGATCCTAACAGCTGTTTTCCTCACTTTTATGGGAAACAGTGAGTATTTAGAGTGGCCCCCCCTTTGAAAATGTTTTTTATTTAATATTTACTAAATAACATGTTGCATCACCATTTCTTGCCTGGAAACAAATGGGCAACTACCCTTCCCCTGTTTGGCCCCCCTTACAAATCCTAAATACCCCATTGACGGAAAAACATTTGTTATTGAATATTCTATACATTAATAGGCTAACTTTGGGGATTTGTAAGCGAATCTATTCTACTTACACCCGATATGTTTTCCTTCCCCGAAGATCTACATTCGCCTATCTGAGAGAATTCAGTTGTGATCAGTTCACCAGGCTGCGCCAATGTAAACAAGTTGTCTTTGTTTCCATGGGTGGGTGTAACCTCGTTAAGAGCTAATGGCGACACGATTCTTGATACATTTTTAATGGCAACGTACATCAAATAAAGTCCTCTGCTGAGGATATTTAACTGTAATATCAAGTCAACATTGTCAATCTGCCCAGACATCAACAACACTGCAGACTATAACATGAACGCAAACAATGTTTGCGCATAATTATGGATCTGAAGTGGTGTGACAGGATTAAATGTTCACCAATCAATGGGAAACAACTAAAATGTTGCTAGCACTTGGTGAATGAAATCAGGAAACAAGTATGTGGATTGATCGCACGCTTCGAAAACCAGGTATTGCCAGAAAATCCTCAAATAAAACCATCAAAGGAGAAAAATTACAGAAAACATTTACCTGAGTTTTCACTTTGTACTAGTTTGAATTTGAAAGAAATATTATTAGTTGCAATATAATATATATATATATATATATAATATACATATATATATATATGTATGCATATATATATATATATATATAGATATATGTATACATATATAAATATATATTAAATTCTTTGTTCAGTATTATCTAGCCACTGTACGACTTGCATTTCTGTTGAATGCACCATAACTTGTACTTAAAAAAACTAAGTACTACCAGTTTAATTATTTATTATTGAACATTACAAGTTGTAGGTTCATATATTACATCTGTATCACTATTCAATTGAAATGGTATTTAATATTGTTTCTGTTTCCTTTCTGACATCATTTTGTATGACAATCTACTATTAATTCATTCGCACACTGTTTCTCGCCATAAACCTTCACAGGTTTCCTGAGAATCTCTGTGTTACACAAATTATATATGAAAAGTTAGACTCAGTAGTTGTGTTTGTTTGCATGTGTAAGTAAATAAACATCATTGGCATTGTATAGATTTAATTACCTAATGGTCTGATAAATCTGTATTTCTTTATCAGTAAATTCATTTTACATTCTCTACCAGTACAGCATATTGAAAAACTTACCTAACAAGCAATTTTTTTCAAAGTAACACCCGTTTTAGATCTTATTCCAAAGCAATCATTGCCTCAGGCACGGAATACAAGCACAGAAATATCGTTACACGTAAACACCTTTCAACTGTTCTCCGAAGCACCCAGTAATTACTGTGCAGAAAACATTCATTCTTCTAATCGCAATGTCGGAATTTCATTATGAGTAGAGTTTGTTTATAGTGGCATAACAATGGGGTGCTAAAGCTGTGACCTGCAGCACAGTGATATGAACCATGGCTAGTTTCCTTCCTATTTAACACTTTCCCATTGTATTACATAGCCTATGGTACAGAATGACAAAACAGCTATGTGAAATAAAATGGTGTAACTGACTGGGTAGTGAGTCTCAATCAACACTGTCAACTTCTTGATATGTTTCCAAAGTAGAATCCAATCTCAAAACATCAGCTTATGAAAAATACTACACAGGAAAACAACGTAATTTAACGCGATGTTTTCTGTTACCTGGAATCATCCTATCAAGCCATGGTGGTAATTGCATTAGCAGGAAGTTCACAGAACCAATTGAACTTTGCCCCACTTGCTTTTTTCTTCGGTCTTCATTATATATGTATATATAATTTAAGTGTTGTGGGTAAAATTTTCAAATTGTAAAAACATGCTTCAGACCCTATTCCACAGAATCTGGCTGGCAGCATGCCTTCACTAGCTGTGTTTTAGTATTACAAACATTATACTAATAAGTACAGGTAAATGTGAAACAGAAAAGGTTGTTATGATTTAAAATTTCTAGTATGGATGCTTCTTAAACACAATTTGACAGGCAGCATACATTCAATATCCATGTTCAAGTATTTAATAGATCTTTATATTAATCAATAATATATATATTATAAAATATTTGTTCTCTGTTTGTTTGTGCACCCACATCTCCGTCAGTTTTGCATGTATCGGGCTGAAATTTGGTATGTGATCTACTGGACGGCCCGGTAGATCACATGCCCATTGAGATGGTTCGTAGTTTTATATATTTTTAAAATTCTTCCGGGGTGCAGAGAACTTGGGGGCTCAATATTTCAAAAGGCTGTACGTGGAGTTCCAGCTGCAGATTTTAATGTTTTTCTGTATCATTGTAAAGATAATTATGCCATCTACAAATATGTCGCTGGATGTATGCAGAAAATTTGAATAGTTTTAAGTTATTGACTTTTCAAAATCCTCAGTGCTTAACATGCACCAGATCTACTGGTCACTGGTCACGTAAGCATTTCGTCGCATCAGTCCCGTGAGCGCGTGCTGCTTCTGGCTAACAACTCACTGCAACAATTCCGTACAGTTCCAGCCACAGAATTTATTGTTTTTCTATATCATTGTACAGGTAATTATTCCATGTACAAATGTGTCACTGGGTGTATGCAGACAAATGTATTAGTTTTGATACTATATTAACGTTATAAAATCCTGGACGAGTAACCCAGCTGCCTGTTGCTG
Source organism: Escarpia spicata (assembly GCA_963995525.1). Taxonomy (NCBI): domain Eukaryota; kingdom Metazoa; phylum Annelida; class Polychaeta; order Sabellida; family Siboglinidae; genus Escarpia; species Escarpia spicata. The sequence continues at coordinate 46,609,263 of OZ023207.1, forward strand.
GTTACGTCAGTTTCACGGGTGAGCGCATGCGATTTCTGGCAAAAGGTTGTCCTAAAATCTAGGCCAGTGACCAGTTACAATATGTTAATGTGGGTAGGCTGGAAATATTTGGGATGGGTTTGGGGGGTCTGGAACTTAAATGTTGGGCATTTGAGGTTTGGTCTATTTTCATTGTTTATAATTATGTCAACAATACTTTTTTATATTTCAGTGTAAATGTTTTGAGGGTGTATAGGACTGTCTTTCTCCCCCGGGGCAATGGCGGGTAACTCAGCTAGTAATAAATGGCACACACGAAAGGTAATTTTGATGTTCATATTTGCAGCGTGGATAGTTTCAAACTGCTCCTCAACTACGTCCTCGTCTTATCTTAAAAGAATATATTTGAGACATGGAAATATGTCAAATTTTTTGTTCCAGTAAGCGCACAGGGGTGTGCACCAATTTTCTTTGGTTCCTATGGTTCCTGTGGTTCCTGTGGTTCCTGTGGTTCCTGTGGTTCCTCTGGTTCCTGTGGTTCCTGTGGTGCCTGTGGTTCCTGTGGTTCCTGAGTACAGCCATCTAGTGAATCTAGTGTGATATTGGTAGAATTAAAACACAACGATGGATTCAACAGTCAAGGTTGGCACTGAGATCACTGTCACGGTGTCAGATGCTGCTAAAAAGGGGTGTACACTAATTAGGGCATGTACGCTTAATAGAACGAATATGATACTTTTGTTAATTTATGATCTAAAGAAATCACTGTGATCACTAAATTGTTTTAGCAGTTATGGACAGCATGTATTCAAACACCAAAAAAATATATTGGTAGATTTTTATAGTGTCTGAAAACACAGCAATCATTACGGTATACGTCTTACTTCTGTGTATATCTTATGTTAGGAATCATTACGGTCTACGTCTTACTTCTGTGTATATCTTATATTGGCAATCATTACAGTATACGTCTTACTTCTGTGTATATCTTATGTTGGCAATCATTATGGTATACGACTTGCTTCTGTGTATATCTTATGTTGGCAATCAGTACGGTATATGTCTTACTTCTGTATATATCTTATGTTGGCAATCAATACGGTACACATCTTACTTCTGTGTATATCTTATGTTGGCAATCAGTACGGTATATGTCTTACTTCTGTGTATATCTTATGTTAGCAATCATTACGGTATACATCTTACTTCTGTATATATCTTATGTTGGCAATCATTACGGTATACATCTTACTTCTGTGTATATCTTATGTTGGCAATCATTACGGTATACATCTTACTTCTGTGTATATCTTATGTTGGCAATCATTACAGTATACGTCTTACTTCTGTGTATATCTTATGTTGGCAATCAGTACGGTATACATCTTACTTCTGTGTATATCTTATGTTGGCAATCAGTACGGTATACATCTTGCTTCTGTGTATATCTTACGATGGCAATCATTACGGTATACATCTTACTTCTGTATATATCTTATGTTGGCAATCAGTACGGTATACATCTTACTTCTGTGTATATCTTATGTTGGCAATCATTACGGTATACGTCTTACTTCTGTGTATATCTTATGTTGGCAATCAGTACGGTATACATCTTACTTCTGTGTATATCTTATGTTGGCAATCAGTACGGTATACATCTTACTTCTGTGTATATCTTATGTTGGCAATCAGTACGGTATACATCTTACTTCTGTGTATATCTTATGTTGGCAATCAGTACGGTATACATCTTACTTCTGTGTATATCTTATGTTGGCAATCAGTACGGTATACATCTTGCTTCTGTGTATATCTTACGATGGCAATCATTACGGTATACATCTTACTTCTGTGTACATCTTACGATGGCAATCATTACGGTATACATCTTACTTCTGTGTATATCTTACGATGGCAATCATTACGGTATACATCTTGCTTCTGTGTATATCTTACGATGGCAATCATTACGGTATACATCTTACTTCTGTGTATATCTTACGATGGCAATCATTACGGTATACATCTTACTTCTGTGTATATCTTACGATGGCAATCATTACGGTATACATCTTACTTCTGTGTATATCTTACGATGGCAATCATTACGGTATACATCTTACTTCTGTGTATATCTTACGATGGCAATCATTACGGTATACATCTTACTTCTGTGTATATCTTACGATGGCAATCATTACGGTATACATCTTACTTCTGTGTATATCTTACGATGGCAATCATTACGGTATACATCTTGCTTCTGTGTATATCTTACGATGGCAATCATTACGGTATACATCTTACTTCTGTGTATATCTTACGATGGCAATCATTACGGTATACATCTTACTTCTGTGTATATCTTACGATGGCAATCATTACGGTATACATCTTACTTCTGTGTATATCTTACGATGGCAATCATTACGGTATACATCTTACTTCTGTGTATATCTTACGATGGCAATCATTACGGTATACATCTTACTTCTGTGTATATCTTACGATGGCAATCATTACGGTATACATCTTACTTCTGTGTATATCTTACGATGGCAATCATTACGGTATACATCTTACTTCTGTGTATATCTTACGATGGCAATCAGTACGGTATACATCTTACTTCTGTGTATATCTTATGTTGGCAATCAGTACGGTATACATCTTGCTTCTGTGTATATCTTACGATGGCAATCATTACGGTATACATCTTACTTCTGTGTATATCTTACGATGGCAATCATTACGGTATACATCTTACTTCTGTGTATATCTTATGTTGGCAATCATTACGGTATACGTCTTACTTCTGTGTATATCTTATGTTGGCAATCATTACGGTATACGTCTTACTTCTGTGTATATCTTATGTTGGCAATCAGTACGGTATACATCTTACTTCTGTGTATATCTTATGTTGGCAATCAGTACGGTATACATCTTACTTCTGTGTATATCTTATGTTGGCAATCAGTACGGTATACATCTTACTTCTGTGTATATCTTATGTTGGCAATCAGTACGGTATACATCTTACTTCTGTGTATATCTTATGTTGGCAATCAGTACGGTATACATCTTACTTCTGTGTATATCTTATGTTGGCAATCAGTACGGTATACATCTTGCTTCTGTGTATATCTTACGATGGCAATCATTACGGTATACATCTTACTTCTGTGTACATCTTACGATGGCAATCATTACGGTATACATCTTACTTCTGTGTATATCTTACGATGGCAATCATTACGGTATACATCTTACTTCTGTGTATATCTTATGTTGGCAATCATTACGGTATACATCTTACTTCTGTGTATATCTTATGTTGGCAATCAGTACGGTATACATCTTGCTTCTGTGTATATCTTACGATGGCAATCATTACGGTATACATCTTACTTCTGTGTATATCTTACGATGGCAATCATTACGGTATACATCTTACTTCTGTGTATATCTTACGATGGCAATCATTACGGTATACATCTTACTTCTGTGTATATCTTACGATGGCAATCATTACGGTATACATCTTACTTCTGTGTATATCTTACGATGGCAATCATTACGGTATACATCTTACTTCTGTGTATATCTTACGATGGCAATCATTACGGTATACATCTTACTTCTGTGTATATCTTACGATGGCAATCATTACGGTATACATCTTACTTCTGTGTATATCTTACGATGGCAATCATTACGGTATACATCTTACTTCTGTGTATATCTTACGATGGCAATCAGTACGGTATACATCTTACTTCTGTGTATATCTTATGTTGGCAATCAGTACGGTATACATCTTGCTTCTGTGTATATCTTACGATGGCAATCATTACGGTATACATCTTACTTCTGTGTATATCTTACGATGGCAATCATTACGGTATACATCTTACTTCTGTGTATATCTTATGTTGGCAATCAGTACGGTATACGTCTTACTTCTGTGTATATCTTATGTTGGCAATCAGTACGGTACACATCTTACTTCTGTGTATATCTTATGTTGGCAATCAGTACGGTATACATCTTACTTCTGTGTATATCTTATGTTGGCAATCAGTACGGTATACATCTTACTTCTGTGTATATCTTATGTTGGCAATCAGTACGGTATACATCTTGCTTCTGTGTATATCTTACGATGGCAATCATTACGGTATACATCTTACTTCTGTGTACATCTTACGATGGCAATCATTACGGTATACATCTTACTTCTGTGTATATCTTACGATGGCAATCATTATGGTATACATCTTGCTTCTGTGTATATCTTACGATGGCAATCATTACGGTATACATCTTACTTCTGTGTATATCTTACGATGGCAATCATTATGGTATACATCTTGCTTCTGTGTATATCTTACGATGGCAATCATTACGGTATACATCTTACTTCTGTGTATATCTTACGATGGCAATCATTATGGTATACATCTTACTTCTGTGTATATCTTACGATGGCAATCATTACGGTATACATCTTACTTCTGTGTACATCTTATGTTGGCAAACCCTTACTATTTTCAGTTGTGTACACCACTGTATGCTATACATTATGTAGGTGCCTCAAGATATGTGCGTGTGTACACGTTTACTCCGTGTAATACAGTCATAAACAGTTTGCGTGTATAAACGTGACGCACGGAGAGTATGTTTACTACACGCGCCGTACAATGTAACATTCCACAACACAAAGGTCCTATTCACAATCCCCCCGAAAGCCCTTTTGTACTCGACAACCAGTGAATTTCTAAATTGCAGAGAAAACATCGCCTCCTGCTTTCATTAACAGCTGGAATGGAATGTCTAAGTTGTGAGTTTATAATATAAGAGTACAGAATTACCCAAAGACGTCACAGTCTGATTCTAAATTAAATTGGTTTCATTGTGGGATCAGATGTGGCTTCATTTATTATCATGTATGTTCGTGTTAGAGTATGTTGGATTATCATGTATGTTCGTGTTAGAGTATGTTGTATTATCATGTATGTTCGTGTTAGAGTATATTGTATTATCATGTATGTTCGTGTTAGAGTATGTTGTATTATCATGTATGTTCGTGTCAGAGTATGTTGTATTATCATGTATGTTCGTGTCAGAGTATGTTGTATTATCATGTATGTTCGTGTTAGAGTATGTTGTATTATCATGTATGTTCGTGTTAGAGTATGTTGTATTATCATGTATGTTCGTGTTAGAGTATGTTGTATTATCATGTATGTTCGTGTTAGAGTATGTTGTATTATCATGTATGTTCGTGTTAGAGTATGTTGTATTATCATGTATGTTCGTGTTAGAGTATGTTGGATTATCATGTATGTTCGTGTTAGAGTATGTTGTATTATCATGTATGTTCGTGTTAGAGTATGTTGGATTATCATGTATGTTCGTGTTAGAGTATGTTGTATTATCATGTATGTTCGTGTTAGAGTATGTTGTATTATCATGTATGTTCGTGTTAGAGTATGTTGTATTATCATGTATGTTCGTGTTAGAGTATGTTGGATTATCATGTATGTTCGTGTTAGAGTATGTTGTATTATCATGTATGTTCGTGTTAGAGTATGTTGGATTATGATGCTTGATTGTAATTTGTTTATTTGTGTCACATTTAATATTCTTAATATAATTTATAATTTGCTGGACCGTCTATGAAACTGATTACTCTATAGAATTGTAGGTGATTCTCGTAAGCCCTTGGTGTTTTCAGAGAATCTCCTGAGCTAGGTACTATGTAATTACCTGGTAATTACATTTAATTACCCGGTAATTACATTCTTGTATGTATGTAATAACAGTGTAACTGTGCAACCAAATTAATTTATTCATTCATTCAATGTTTTTCCCCAAAAATATTTCTAGATCCCAGTTCGCAAGACAGATAACGAAAGATGAATAAATATAAAACATTCTGCTAAAACCCTGGTATCATTTTTAGTACATTTTAAACTCCTCTCTCTCATTGTCAGTGACAGTGCGACTTTAATGACTGTTTGCTTGGTTCTGTGTAGAAGTGTTCTCCAGGTCTGTCTATCTTGGAATAATAGTTACCACTGTTCAGATATCTTTTCTCTTCAAATTTCACTTAATTTTTGTATCTGACTTTGTTTTATAAGTCTCTTACAAGTCATCCATATAGGCCACTGTACCATAAAACACCACATACCTAGATCCACATATCTAGATTTAACGCACTAACTATGGATCATTGTTAGTACATCTCCACCATTTTCTCTGTCATTCACGTCCTTGGATAATTGGCCTATGAACTACCAATTGACGATGCACTGAACAAACACAGAGGTAGCCATTTAGAGTTATTTATGTCTTTAGGTGGACAAATTGAGTTGTCAGTCCTTCCCCGCAGTTAGTTCCCCCACGTGTGGATATAAGTTAGTTATTATAATGATATATTATTCATATCATATCAACAACAACAGCAGAAGCTGCAAGTTTGTGAGAACTCAGTCCAAAGAACAGTTAACAAGAAGAAAAAGGGTAGACAGAAGAACGACGAATGACGTGAGAAAAGAGGTTGGAATGCAATGCAGTGTAACAGGTGAATTATTGAGAAGCCAGATGAGATGGACAGGCCACTTGGAAAGGATGGACGCAGGCGAACTTGCAAAGACGTCAGAGACGGAACAACACCAAGGATGCAGCAGAAGGCAACAACTGAGATGGGAGGACTGCGTGAGGAGGGACATGAGAAGATCGGGGGAGGATGAAAGATGGAGAGGGAGCTATGGACAGAAAACTGTGGGAGGAAAAAACACAGTGAGTGGTTCGTCATTACTGTACCTGGCCGTCATCTCTGTACATGGAGGAGAGCAACAAAATCATAACTGATTGCTAACAGCGTCATGGCCAATCCTCTGTGCTGTTGTACTGACCACGAGGTGGGGCTGACGACAGAAGGTGATATTGTAAACAATAGGTGACACTGTAAATAGACCTGTGATATTTTAATCAGGAAGTCATCATTTACACCGGTCAAAATCTTCTGTGTGACTAACACAAGTGATGCAAAATGTGGCAATATCGGGAGAGGTGAGATATACCATACATTAGAAGGTGCTCTAAATAGCTTTAAACCAGACTACACAGGCTGTAAATATGCTGAAGGTATACAGCCCACCAAATTGTGTTTAGTAAGCCCATAACAGTGTACACAATTTGAAAGTTTTGCATTGTTTAAATTGTGGTAGTAGCACATTTTTATAAAAGATTATGCACATCACATAGGTTTTATTTATCGTGTAATTTTCTTAAATAAGACAAGCAAAAACTTAATTGCATGAACAGTCTAACTGTCCACACTAGAAATTCGAACAACAAGATCCAGTTTCAAAATGATAGTTATTAGAAATATAACTGAGGCAGGCTGAGTTAACCGCAATACCCTTTGAAGTCCAACAAATTCACATTTGTTCAACGCAACCAATTCAGCTGACGTCCTGTTACACATTACTACCCTAGCTGACTGCGAGCAGTGGAACAGATTGCTTTGCTTTAACACCATAAAAGTCGCATGATGAAACAGTTGAAATACAAACACAAGTTGGTATTTTAGACGTACATGCATTTCATCGACTACTCCAAATATGAACATCAAAGACAAACACAGGCTTCTGAAGAAAAAATCAAATGTAGCAAAATTGATATCTAACCCCATCACTGGCTGGCAGACTATAAAAAAATCTGTATCTGTGAACTTACATAACATTAAATAATCACTGTGTTAGGGGTAGGGTTGGTACTCACAGCAGATACACCTGTGGTAAGACGCCATCACCTGCCAGTTTGTAGATATAACTTATCTTAAAGTCCATATATTACACCTTGACAATAACCAACCAATGACCCCAAATGTCCCCATGCACGTAGATGTCACAATGTATACATACAACGTGACATCGTCAAGTGGCCAGGCATTCTTGAAACTATCGATTCCAATGGCTGAATCAACAAGATTGAAGTGTACTGTCAGTATGCTGTATCTCCACAATGAAGCTACTTCCTAACTTGTGTCAATACAGTAACAGTTAGACCACATGACAAAGTGTCCAGTATGTGTGCACACATGCATGCAGCATGCATACGGTGTGTAATCAGTTGATATAACTGGATTAATTCAGATATATTTGTCTGTAATTACATTTCCAACCTAATTCCTGCACAATCCCGTGCTCTGCTCACTTTTACATTTCTATATTTTGAGCTTGTGTAATTATACAATAGAATATTATTGTTAATTACTAGTAAAATTATGCATAGTCCGAAAGGGACAACTTGGTAATTCATAGGCGGCTCTACTAGTAGATGATTGTCTTTATCATGGCTAGGTTACAGTCAGAAATTAAATAATCCAGTCCTTAGTTCAATATTATACATTAGAGGGTGCACCATACAAACGGACACAAACAGGATCAGTTTCAGGTAGCGGCTAAGAACGTTCTTAACGCTAAGATGACTGTCTTCTAAAATAGGAGTTTGTGCAAACATGTAACGCTAAGTGACGACATAACTTTAGAAATGCTAAGAAGATTGTTTTTAGTAAATTATGCGAAAATAGCGAAAGAGGTAACTAAAGCGAAAATAGGAGTTTGCGCAAACATGTGATACAAAGTAATTGTGTAACTTTAAGAATGCTTCATGAACCAGCCCCAGGTGGGCAGATCCCACTTTGTATCACGCAATACGTACTTTTTGTGATAGACCCTGCTGGATGACTCTTTGTGTAACGTCCATGGCACAGAGCCAGAACCTGCCTGTAACAGAACACACCTGGTCACACACACAGTAACAGAACACACCAGGTCACACACACACAGTAACAGAACACACCCGGTCACACACATACAGTAACAGAACACACCCGGTCACACACACACAGTAACAGAACACACCCGGTCACACACACACACACACAGTAACAGAACATATTCAGTCACACACACACAGTAACAGAACACACCCGGCCACACACGCACAATAACAGAACACATCCGGTCACACACAGACAGTAACAGAACACAACCGGTCACACACACACAGTAACAGAACACACCCGGCCACACACGCACAATAACAGAACACATCCGGTCACACACACACACACAGTAACAGAACACACCCAGTCTCACACACACACACAGTAACAGAACACACCCAGTCTCACACACACACAGTAACAGGACACGTTCCATCACAAACAGGGTCCAACAGATCACACTTGGTCAAAGAGTCACATGCACAGAGCAGCTGATGACAGATCTAATCAGCGGGTAGCCTGTTTCTAATTTGAACAAACGGAGGTGTGCCCATTTGTTTTTATTGTAAAGTCATCCTAGACAGTGTTTAATCAGTATGTGTTCTAACATACTTGCCACCCAAATGTGCCATAATGAAGCAGGAATAACTGTTTAATTCAACAATTCAACATTTACAAACATCGCTGTGTTGTCACTGAAATACGCAAACAGCGAGATCAGATAATTCTGGGAAAGGCTTTCACCAATCAGGAGCGTGACATACTGTTTTCTCCTGATATTTTGGAGTGCTATTATGTGCATTTTTCAACACGGGATGCCGTTTGTCAAGTATCACTTCATCCTTTCAACACAATTCCATGGTTGTTGACATTATGAGGTTGCGCCCCATTATATAACGCACCCCGTTATAACATGGATTCAGGTATATTGCAGTCGGTGGTGAACTCCAAATTTCTGCTGTTATAGTTTTAAATCTTTAGTCAACTTTAGCACATCGTTTATCAACTCACTTTCGTATTTGGCAGGTTATTATTTTAGATCTTATGTCTGCATTACCATATTATCGTTAGGTTGACCATGGCTTATTATCATGTCGGTCTGTAATCTATTTTAAAACTGTGTACAATTTTTGTGAGTTTGATTCAGTTCAACATTAAACAGTGTTTGACATTTAAACATAATACACACTGATGTTAGCTGGCATCTTTTTAAGCTTCATAAACTGTGTATAGACTGTGTGACGTGTACACTGTGGCTTCATAAACTGTGTATAGACTGTGTGACGTGTACACTGTGGCTTCATAAACTGTGTATAGACTGTGTGACGTGTACACTGTGGCTTCATAAACTGCGTATAGACTGTGTGACATGTACACCGTGGCTTCATAAACTGCGTATAGACTGTGTGACATGTACACCGTGGCTTCATAAACTGCGTATAGACTGTGTGACGTGTACACTGTGGCTTCAATGGCATTCTTGGTGCAGCAGCTATGACAGTCATCGTCTTAGTGCCCTGGTGGCAGATATGAGACCCCGTTATCGCACCCCGTTAATAACATGGATTCATTTAATGGACCCCTGACTACTGCGTTAGGTAGGACTGTATATATATATATACATAACGTAAATTTCTATAGATCTATATTACTTTGTACAATTATAATTTGAAACTGTTCTTTGGACTTAACTTCATGCAGTGTGAATCCAATGTATGATTAGGACATTAAATAACATAACTTGAAACCATGTTATGATAGTTATTATATATTATTCAATTTCCATGCAAAATATACTCTAAACAAGTGTTCTCTAGCAGAACAAAAGTGAAAAATATTATTGGTAATTACCGTAATAGGCCAAATAAATATGTCTACTCCCTTGCCGCTTATAAGAAGTACGCTCGATTGCCTCGGTATACACCTTAAGTTGTTCAGTATTGAGAATAAAACCCCTTTGATAGTTGACAACACCCCTATCAACATTCTAAAAATACAAATTGCACCTTTAGTTACTTTTTGACGAAGTTCTGATGAAAAACCGGGAATTTTTTAGTTGGCCATTATAATACAGTCAATGATGAATGACCGTACACGTGGGTGAGTGGGCTAACAATGGACATGATCCATCTTGCTGTTTTTACCGTCTGGTAAAAAGCAAGCACTTGAACAGAATTAACTTGGTTTTCAATCTGTAACCTGAGTGATGCTCTTAATTTGTAGCTACATAATTAACTACATCTCCCGGACTTATGAATGAATGTTTTGAATGAATTAATTAAAGGGGCCCTGTATAGACAGCGCTATTCCACGGAAGAAGTATTTTGTCGGCCGACGCTTGGCGCTGCGGCTATTTATAGAACAGTCTCATGCAGGCGATATGTGTGTTAACGACATTAAATAAAAAATCCTTATCAACAACACAATCACAAGATGCAGCGAACCAGAGAACTAACGACAGAAAACATATCGCCTGCACCAGACTGTTCTATAAATAGCCGCAGACGCCAAGCGCCAGCGGACAAAATACTTCTTCCTTGGAATAGCGCAATCTATACAGGGCTCCTTTAAAGTTTATTAACCATTTCAGTACGACAGGCCGGTTTTCCGGCCGCACTGTCTGTGACGCTTCAGTACGACAGGCCGGTTTTTCGGCATTGACGATGTCTGCTATTTAAATCAATTTTATTCATAATAATCCACTACGTGGAGACACTTGTTGTGCACGGTTGTCAAGGCGAATAAATTAACTATTCAGCAGTGGTCATCGTTTATTATCGCTCAATAATAGTTTACGGTGATTTTCACAGTTTTTAAAGATGGATTATCAAAATATGCAGGGGCCACAATGGCGGACGGCATTACTTCAACTAGCGATTTACCACCGTATGTTTTGGACAGATTATTTGAGTTTTATCGAAGAATTTTTGTCGGATGTTGACGATCGACATAATAACGATGTCGGCAAACTTGGTATACAACCGAGTTCAGCAATTGCAAAAAAGTTAAAATCTTGGCGGCCATCTTGGATTGTTGGTTACCATGACGACAGAATGCAAAATGATGTGGCTCATTTTATTCGCTGATTATCATACTTTCCGAAAATATATAACATTCCTATTCATAAAATGCATTTTTGTTGCTCAAATCTTGACTTGAAGTGAGGTAGTCCATTGTCTTGCATATTCAATTGGAATGAAGTATTCAGTGGTCACAGCTGGTCAGGGCTGCAGTACTAAAATGGTTAAACAACAACATAATGCGTGTGCATAGCATGGTGAGCTGCTGCTGAAGGGACATAGCTGAAGTCATACGAATTATAAAGTTCATCCAGAAAAATAATAATAATTATAAGTATAGAGAGTAAAATGTTTCTGTCATCAATTAAGTCGGGTACGCAGTAATAAAAAGGTGGGCCGATAAAGCTGCCTTGATAGATAGAAGTTTTAGCACCAACACTAGTGGCAAAGATCAGGAAGACATGTTTACCTGATAGCATCATTTGTACTTAAGTTGCACTAAATTAATACATTACATTCTGGCTGACATGCATGCTTGAAAAACAACTTTTGTTTATGAGTATTCAACTGCACTGATATTAGTAATTACGACAGAGTTACCTCCGGTAATGTCTAGTAACTCTCATCCACTTCGGTGGCTGCTATTGTAACAATGATGCATTCCCCAGTATGCAACTGCCGGCATAATGGACACTGTGTTGTACCGCGGGTAGTCAAAGATTGGTCTTTGCCATCAATTTTAAAGGAAATAAAAACATCTATTGCTTGAATTCATGTTATATTACATCCTGCTATCTATTTCCATGTCCACCAAGCCAAAAAATTCAACGAATTAGAAATTCCACGTTTTATGCTGTGCATCCACAGATTTTTGAATTTTTTTGGGCGTGCGCTTTTCGGGATGCCGAGATGTGACGTCACTTATGACTCAAACTCACATCAGGCCAACCCTTCCCATGCATTCAGAGCATGTTTACAAGTATAGCTTTTAAGTTGAAACAAGCGTCAGAATGAGTTATTGTGCAATATTCCGACGTAATACAAACACTAGTCATCATAGAGGAACAAGCAGTTATCTTACGGTTCCACATGAATCAAATTTTATTCAAAACAACGAATGCGAATGGGCCTACAAGTCGACTAGGTTTCGCCGAGCTTGGGCTTGTTTTCAGAATAATTATATCGAATGCAACAGGAAATTCACCATATAAAATCATGAAGTATTCATACAGCTGTAGAACTTTAGATTAGACTGCGATTCACTGGACCGTGAAACAGCACTAGGTCTAAGAACAACAATTCCAACAGATAGACTATATGTTATTTGTGATCACTCAACCATGACACACGCCACTTTGGCTCAGCCAGTTTAAGGTCACCACCAGATGTCATCAGTTGCCCTTGGGGTATTATGCACCAATGCATTGATAGAGGGTCAGGACAGTGGCATGCGTGCGGGTGTGTTTGCGTGTGGACACGCACGTACACGGGCTATGTGCAAGAGCACAAGGACTTTAAATATCTACGGTTGAAATAACACTTTGTTAGGCCCACAATGAAAGGATAACACCAACCATATTGAAAGGGTAACACACCACAGATACCCTCAGTGAAAGGGTAACAAATCCACAGGACAATGAAAGGGTAAAAGACCCTCAATGAAAGGGTGACACACCATAATATTGATACTAACAAAACATAGAAAAAGCCTTTTAACTATTTATTTAACAATTTTTTCATTTCATGCCTACACATCAAATTGTAAACCCTCACGGTACCTACCATGCACATACACACACTGGATTGATTATGATAAACATATATCATAGATATGTGCTTGTGCGTGTGTAATTACTTCCACACAGATCTGCTCCTTATTGTAATTGTTTTGCGAAATGTCATCAATAATTTCTTAAAAGATATTTCATTAGATTAACAACAGTAACTATTTACATAATTTTACTAAAGACTTTAATTCGTAATAAAACATTAATGACAGCATTCCATAAAATAACATAACTGGTCAAATCATTTCCCTAAACACCATTCATACAGTATTACATACACATAGTTTACACAGGTTTGTGCATTTATGCACGTTTCATTAAAAGGTGTACGTTGCCCTACATTAACCGAACATCCATTCCCTTGCAATTAGTTTTCCTATACTTAAAGTGCAGTGGCATACTGTGACTGATCAAAGAAGTCATTCAATAGGGCCGTTACTCCAGGCTTTGTGTGTTCTATACATTGTCTCACACTTGGCCTGTTATCTGGGTGGCAGAGGGTATTTCTGAATGGCCGCTTTACAAACAGTGATTATGCAATATAGACAATGTAATACAACAAAATCCCTTGTCAGGTACAAAACATGCAATGTCTGTTGGACTAGTTTGGTGATCAGTGCTTGTATTTATGTATGACCAGGATAAGGACACCATTGTCACTACCTTAAAAGAGGACGGGGGGAGTTTATTTACTTGCTTTACAAGAATCTGGTTTGTTCCTTATTTATCATTATAATATTCCTAATTATAGAATAAATATGTTGAAGATCTACCACCCACCAAATTGCATTTACTAAACCCGTTCGAAGCAGTTCAGTGTTTCCCCTGGATGAAATGATGGACGAGGTGGTAGGGGTGGGGTACGCGAGTGCCGCAGGTGCGAAGCATTGCTGGGGGGTCCGGGTAAGTTTTTTTTAAACTAGCTTTAAAATTGTGCATTCTGAGGTATGTTTTAACATTTAGTCTTAAATATAGAGGGGAAGATATAAAACAACAAGACACTATTCGTAAAAATGTAGTAATCATGATTGATAAAAGTCAGTAATCATGATTGTTTCATCATGTTGAGGTGTGGTTTCCATTTTACCACTGCTACTCAGTAGAGGTGTGGTTTCCACTTGACAACTGGCACTTGGTTATGGGTTATGTTTTGTTGCACTAACCCTAGGCCTTGTTACCTCGATGACAGAGTCAATAAAAAAGTAAACGGTAAGTTCTTATATAGCGCTCTCTGGGAAGCATCCCGTGGTATCATCTGAAGACTCTTTGATCACCACTTTGAAATTATTTTAATATCATAATATTACGGTAAATTGGTGGTTTATGTTCAAAAGATTAAATTTTATTTGTTTTCTAGAATGCTATACAATTAAACAGTCATTTCTGGAATGCCAAAAAGTATGTTTCTATTAATCGCAAGAATGTTTCTCAAATTGTGTCCTTTTTATAAAATAGTATAAGTTATTTAGTACATCCAATTGCTGTGCAAACATATTATTGTCTAACCCAAGTTATTGATATGAGATGTGAACTTTGGTGGTTTATATTCGTAAGTATTTCACTTAAATCAACTTTCCCAAAAGTTTGTTTGCACAACTTTGTCGGAATAAGTATTATATATTTAGCACAAAGATATCTTACGAATCACATTCCTTATTTTGCTCAAACAAAACCGCATAGAACATTAGTTGTATAGACTTGTGGGCATTTGCGTCGAATCCGGACCCACTTTGTCATTGATTTTGCCGCTTGAGTTTTGCTTAACTTTGATACCTCAGTGAGATACACTGTAGTTCCATCATTCAACATTATCCTAGGCATATTTACCTTTAAGAATATTGCGTCTTACATCCATTTGAGGCGTAAATAGCGCCCCGGTTTGTATCAACATACGCTGCTATATATATCTTTTTACATGCGCTGAACCTGTGCGGTAAAGCACAGCCGCAGCGGCACAGGCTAGCGCAAACAGGGTCGCTATTTGAGCTTCAATAGGGTCCGGATTCGATACAAATGTCGACTAGTGAATAGAATCAGGATGCACGGTTTTTATTTGGCCTTCAAAAGAGTCCGGATTCGACACAAGTGTCGACAAGTGACGTAGTGCCATCAGCCTGCACGGTTTTCACTTCCACCACCGCCATAAACCAAAACGAAAGTTACCGTTTGGGTGCCATTTTACATGAATTTCTAGTATGTCGAAACTCTGCAAGGTGTCACCATTGGAGACACCAGGGATCCCGCAGGAATATTCAGTGATTGGACAACTGACAAGTGATATCTTTCACGTTGTCCAATGACGGCTAAACGATGTTGCAGGAATATAAGTGACTTTGTGGTGTCATTACGGACCGCTCGCCGACGCTGAATATACCGCGAAAGAACGAAAAAAATGGGCATATGAAATAGCTACGAGGCGGCAATTTCAGCATATTTGGGGCGAGGCAGCATAGAAAAACGGCGAGGCGGCCCGCCTCGCTTATTATATACCAGGGGAAACACTGCAGTTTTTGTAATCTTAATGTATTCCCAATCAAAAGTTCATACTGAATACAGTACTTTCAAGTAGTAAACACCAGATATAGCGTGGACCTCAGCACCTCGGGGGGAGGTGTACTTACAAAATTCAAAAGTTAGCATATTAATAATTAAATATATATATAGAATTATTTTTTTGATGTTTTCACTTGATGGTCTTCATTGAAACGTTGTTTACCTCTAGAACTGTTTTACTGTTGCCCTGCTAGGCCCATTATGCTGGACATGGTAAGGGTTACACTGGATTCCACATCGAGGTCAATGTAAACAGTGAAGTGGACAGAACTTGTAAGTATCACAAAGTGTACACAGACTGACTTGACCGCTGGCATGAGTAACTACCCATCAACTAGAGTAAAGGTAAGTTCTTATATAGTGCAGTATCCAGTCCTCAGGACTGCTCAAAGCACTTTACACCCTGGCAGACCTGTTCAATCAAACACCACTTCGACTTCTTTGGGAAGCATTCAGCCATGCTGTAATTATTGCACAAAGACTATGCATACACAAATATCCACCACTGTCTATAGCAAGGTACTCATGCATACAGCTGAGTGAACTGGAGCAATGTAGAGTGAATAAACTTGCCCAAGGTTTGACACAACATTGAACCTGGGTTCTCTCAATTTTGTTCTGGCCACTTAGCTACACGGTGCAGTGACGACTCAAAGTAGGCGTGTTGCTGCAATTCTCTTAGATTTCAGATTCTAGTGCATCCAAACAACTGCTCCACTCAATTGTAAAATAGAAACGTATGGTCAAATCATGTCATGTAGTATGAAGAACATCATTATAAATTACATGTATACGCATGGTTGTACTTAATTATGCGGGGTTTGGTTGCAGACTTTATCACTGACAGTAACCAAAAACCAGTTTATATTTTCTTAATTAATAGTGGACCTAATTTTTGTTGTGCCTGTGTAATTGTTTAATTATATATATATAAATAAGTGGATAAATTGTAACAAATGAATGATGACAATTTCTTCAGGGCATCTGGAGCAGGATTATTTATAGATTTATAAATTCTTTAATGTGTATACTGTATCATGTTCTTAAGTCGGATACTTTTACTTCCGTAATATGGCAGCAGTTTCCGTAGTGCCATAATCTGAGGTAGGCTGTTACAATGATTTCATCAAATACAGATTTCTCATGCATAGTGGCATAAGATATGTCTATGCAAAATTTAAAAAAGTTGATGAACGGTTTCTGAGATATGGCAGCTAATGGTGCACGGTAGACGCAGAGTGATGGCATAAGTCTGTTGTACCTTCGGCCCCAAGGACTAAAAATTTGCAATGCAGCATGTATTTTGCATGATTGTTGCAAGTTACAAAAAACAACTTACCAGTGGATGAATTACATGATTTCAAATAATCATAGAAAACACTTATATCAATTACGTTATAAAGAAACATTCAGTACAATTTTTTTATTGATTAGTATAAACCCTTAATTCACAGTGAATTTCTACAATATAAACACATTACGGATCCTTTCATGCGATCATATTTGAACCCCTGAATGCCTGGTTCCTGAGAGGTGCAGTGTTCACTGTTTCAGTTGTAGGAATAATTGGCTAGGGATAAACATTTACTAATTTAGTATGTCATTTACAGGATACACAGACAATTATCAAACTTGCATATATATATATATATATGTATATATATATATATATATGCAAGTTTGATAATTGTCTATATATATATATATATATATATATATATGCAATAAAACTTGCATATATATATGCAAGTTTTATTATAACTATACTTAAAAAGTGTAAAATTATATATACATATATATATGTGTAACTTACTGAATGTGTTGTGCACATGTTACCGTGTCACTGAAGGCTGCGGCGATACCTAACACACATTCGCGCTGATTGTGTGAATAATCAATGGTGATATCAGGGCATCATGTTTTAATCATGGTTCCCTCTCATCTTACACCAATCTGTCTAACGGATAATCTCAGAATGATGACGATGTCTGAAATCAGACAATTACATTTGTTTGGGAGAGGGAGGGGTCAGAGGTAGTTTCATCTGGCATCTGACATTTTATGCTTCAGATCAATACTGTTAATATATTGATATCATCATACCAATGTATACAAACTTTTGTCTCGGGTGGGGGGTTCAAAATAATTTCGTCTGATATCAGATGTCAATGTTCTGAGATCTATTATCTCTTATAAACCACCAAGGCTGTGATGTGTCTCAGAGGCTTACTGCCATTGTCGCTAGGGGCCGTACTTAGAATAATTTAGTACAGAGTGTACTAATTCTGAGATGCCCTTTACTCCTCTTTAAACACTTCAAAATGTTGATAATTTTCCAGATTGATTTAACACTAAGTACTATGACATTCCACATGCGTAGGAGACACAATAACATTTATTTACAATACAACCATTACGGCTATGTAATTATGCAAAAGCTATCCACAAAATGGCATAGACATTATCACATACGGACGTTTTGTTCCTACCTAAATTATATCCCCACATCGCTATGCTACTGACTGCAATATCTGACTCAATATTTCCAGGGAAATGAAACAGATCATAGGAACAAAACCCATCCATTAAAAGACTAGGCGAGGGTAGTCGTGTGACTGGTGCACTTTTGGAATAAAAACTTGCTTGTTTCTGTTTACAAATACTATTTTTACGCTGAACATAGCACACACTAAGATGATGGCAACTGCATGTCTTGTTTGAGACTGACTATAGTCAGGCTATATATAACCAAACCACACCCTCGAGAAGCAGCGGTTGGCAAGATGGCTGTTTTTGCCACAGCACACAAATGTGAAGCTGAATGATTTTGACCACTACCGGTATGTTTGGTAATTAGGTAAATTCTTATATATATATATATATATAAACATGAAGGCATTGTTAAAAGGTTGACGCATACATTTGATTTGTTTGATGGTACCTGTAATATCACAATGATCCTGCACTAGGCCAACTGAGACCCAAATATAGCCACTACCCATTGTTGGCTGGTGGAAGACTGCCCTCATTTGACTGACATGTCAATCATCAGCACACTACATCAGCAGTGTTCTGCCTAGGTCGCATGTGCAGGGCGTTATGCCCTGCCCTTCTTCAGTGACGCCATGGTATCCAGAAAAGGCAAAAAGAACGCCCTGCCTTTTCTATACGACGCCCTGCTATATTTGCATCGTAACCCTACTTGAGGCTACAGACAGTTACACGATGAATATTAATTTGAGAATATCTGCAAGCGTCCCGATCTTGAAACACATCCCTATCCTGATTGCGCCACATGCGCAGTTGATTTTTTTTAACAATCCAACAGCGCATGGCACGCGATTGGGATACAAAGTCAAAATTGGGACGCTTGCAGACATCATGGAGACAGACTTCTACCGTTAAATTTGCTGTTAAATTCTTTTTCGCGCAATGCCTCGAATAGATACAGATTAGAAAACTGTTTTATTCATACATTCTTTATGTGTTAATGTACCGATATATAATGAAATCTAATGACGTTTAGTATAACACAGCTGAACAATAGTACTGAATAATTGCGTAATGTGACAATTAAACAACCGACTCCCCTTCAACATGCAATGACCCGCCAGCACACGAAGGCGTTCATGCTCATGCAAGGCATCCCGTTTCTAGGTCACAATGTCACATGCCGTGTATAGTGGACTAGCCTGGGCGCTAAGGTTGCTGACGGCCAGCGTCTTGTTTTGGCCAAATCGTTTAGCAGTAGCTACCTGTAATAATTATTATTCAGAGGGGTACCATTAAACAGTGGTTTCAAACTATTGATTGTTAACATTGAGATTGTGTGTGGGTGTTTTTTTCTGTAAATAAAACAAAATTAGCTACCGGTATGCATTTTTAATGCATAACATCACACACCGTTTCAGTTACACCTTTTAATATTTGCAATGCAATGTATCTAAATTTCTGTTCAGCCTAGACCAACAATATTTTGCATACCTTTTGCTTATATAATAGTCTCTGGGAATATTAAATATGATGTGAATATATATATATATAAAATGTTATGTCATGCTGAATATTGTGTTTTGCTAAAACTTAAATAGAGTTCAGACATGCCAATTTAACTAAATTAAACATGTAGTATTGTCTATATATATATATATATATATATATATATATATACTATAATGTTCCAATTGTTCACATTTACGTAAATGTCATTTTTCTAAATTACTATGTTGCTTGTACATTTTAAATTTTCAAAATTGAACATAACAGTCTCAATTATGTTAAACCTAGCCCAAAGGAATTTGGCACAAATATTACCTGTATAATATTATATACATGTGTATGTTGAATATCATGCAGATTGACACAAATTAAAAAGTTATGTATGTATACACTGTGTACATAATATACAATACGTAAGTAGTATGATATCAAACTACAAGCTGTACATTGCTACTACATCTCATGTATTTAATTTTGCCGCGTGTCGCAAGTGCCCTTTTAACCACTGCTCACCGGGCTCTATGTGCCCTTTTTACTAAAATGGCACCCTGCCCTTTTGAAAACCTGGGCAGAACACTGCATAAGTAAGTCACAGGAATAAGGTGCCTTAGCATGTGCTTCCAGGTCATTGTCTAGTTGTCCACTAGATGCAACGATGTGCAGTTCGTAGCTTGTCTTAGTTCAAACTCTGTAACTTTTATGTTGTTTGGGAATATTCAAGCATTATTACTGAATGATTTATACATATTGTATAGAATACCAGATGGCTGAATAAAAATTGGTTTCAAAACCATACACAGAAAACGCAGTTCACCAGGGCTCCATACGCAACACAAGGTACGGTAACCACAGAATGGCTCACATAATCGTAAGAAAATATGAATATTATTATTTACTTATTACACTAGTCTGTAGTACTATACTGTATAGACATCATAGATAGATAATCAGTGTTCGCACTGATGCCATTTTGGGGCAATATTACACGTTTTTGTTCTAGTTTCACTGCGGACACAGTTTTTAACGTTTCGCTGTGTCCCTTCAACGCAATTCTATGGTTCTTCAAAGTTATTTCTAGTGCCATGTTAGACAGGTCGCTTACAAAGAAATACGACAGATATCCAAATTGCGTGTCGACAATCGCACTTTCGTTTCACAGCAGTTCCCAGTAATGCGCATCAGCACCTAATGGCTAATTAGGAAACTAGGTAGAACGACTTTAGTGTGGCGTCCGGTCAGGAACCTATCCTTTGGACTTTACATCATGCATTGTGTATCCCATGCATGACTTGGATAATATACTTTGATTTTGAAATTGTGTTATAATTATTGTTATCAATCCCTAATTCAACCTGACACAATGCAATCTAGTTTTCTGTCTACGACATCATCACAGATTTAGGTATAACCGACGTCTACAGAAAACAGTTGTGTGTGTGTAATAAAAATATGATATAGCTTCTGCTTATAAATTGTCATGCTTTGCAGCATGATACAAATGTGCTAATGTTATGAACATTTATTTATTGATTTTGTCCACACATTAATTTAGTCCATTTAATAGTACACATTTTTTTTGGGCCCCCATTTTTTCAGATCCACGGGATCCAAGGACCCCGTTTTTTTAAACCCTAACACAAACACTGATAATGTTGGCCATATTGGCATATATACTATTATCTGAACTCTCCTTGCAGGTATTGGGTAATTAGCTATAAATTAATACATTACAGCGATGTCATGCACACGTCATGTGTTTTATTTAATTATCAACATTTATTGACAACTATAATTTAACTTTCAGGTTGGGAGCCAATAGACATTTTCCCCGTACAAACCTTGACCTCAGCCAAGCCCCAGATGGAAACACCCGGCTAGACAGTCACAGACGGGTCGCACAAATATCATCACTTGACATTGATCAGGCATAATTTAGGCCAACTTACCCGGGAGTTGCTTTCTGTTGGGGTTGGGTCTCTCATTCAGTGGCTTCGTTGTCAACTATAGAATGGTGTTTACTCAAATGGAGTATTATCGTCAACGGACGTGACACTTTCCCACCAGAGTGTCGGTCACGGTACGCGATTGTAAACAAGTCACGCTTGAGTAATCACACAATCAGCACTCGGCGTTTATCCAGCGACGAACCAAGGAGACGCAAATACAGAGGCGATCGTTGGAAGTCTAACGCAGATTTTCTTTTGCAGACAATACTGACGATAGGAATCGCTTTCCGACGGAGACATAGTAGACATAGTTGCGTAGATTACTCGGATGAACACATAAACAAAATAAACCTTCCGAAACAAACCGCGCTCTCCGTGCTAATGTCTGCTAGTTACCGAAAGCGCCGATAGAGGGAAGCCTAATCTGCATGTAGCACGTGACCTAATGTCACCGCCCACCCTGCGCCGTAACGTGATCCTAAGACTAGGAGATGTATATACGCGTGTAGCGTTTAACTATAAATATTTACCATCAGTAAATAAACAAATCAATCTTTTATTATTTAGTGTATACACTACGTCATGAAGAAAGCTAAAGACTAGTGTTGTAAAAATCATGTCGGTTTCAACTGAGCCTTGACGGAGGATTGGGTTAAAATTGCATTCGATCAGAGTTAAACTAAATACCATCTTTATAGTTGTTTTAGTAAAGTGTATACAGTATAATATGCACAACATGAATTTATACTTATTTAATCATATTTACTATCGTTTGTTGGCATTGGGTAGGCCCTGTGTTATTCGATAAATTATTCTTTCGGTACGCACATATAATGTTTCGTCTTTTGTGTCCCACATATACTATAATCTATGTAATTTTCTTCAACTCTGGTGCTTATAAACTTGTTTCACATAATATACAATTTTAAGATAAAACGGCTCAAATGAAGAACAAAATTATTAAGTTATTTCATTAGCCGTAATTTTGCAAAACCGCAATTTATATGCATGTGAAGAACGTTACAATTACGTATTCAGCACAAACGATAACATATAGGCGGGGGGTCTGGAGGGCGCCAAATCGACGGTCAACTTACCCACCAACAGCAAATTAACACCGTATTAACTATTATATGCGATTATGTCGTTCAGTTGTCACAATCACAATTTGAGCTTGGTGTTGTCCATTCTGCCAGTCAGGAACCACAGCCATTGGAAAAGGTATGGCAGATGAGGGTCACCAGAGTCAAACGGGATTCCGAAACCCGCTGGAAATTGATCCAGATCTCATGCATGGTGTATCGTAGCTACGATTACCCCGATATGACATCGTGGGGCTACTTGTGAGCAATCCGTGGATTCGGGTGAATCATCAGAAACCACAGAGAAAGCGGACAGTTGCTTCTTTGTGCCGTGACGTAATGAACTGAAAATGATATGACGACAAAAAGAACGTTCTGATAAAAAGCAAGCGATGAAGGTCTCTCGGCAGAGCATGAATAGTGTGTGTAATTATTAAGCATACTTGGACGGATCCGGTAGGAAATAGTAAGAGGTTCACCCGTGAAAATGAAATCCCTAGTCTACGCTTCACGCTACACATTCTGATCACCATTGCCGCTTGATGACAAGTGAACACTTGTTCAGTAAGTTGATGTTAATCCAAGTGAAGGTTTATTTTGCAAGCGTACGTGCGACATTTAAAAAAAATATGTACGAGAACATGCATGACCGGTTCAGTTTGCAACGAGAAAAAACATAAAATATTGATGGGAGGGTGGGGTAGATTATGTTTTGTACACGGACCAGTTCCGTGGACTGAACGTAGAACTAACGAATCCATCGCATATGAGCTTGGTGTTATACCCGGGACTGTATTGAACTTTGTAAAGAAACAGAAACTAAGTTATTTCGGCCATGTGATAATAATGGAAGGAAAAGTGGAAGGCAGCAGAAGCAGAGGAAAACCTATGAGACAATGGGGGAAGGACATAGAGAAATGGATGGGAGCAGACGTCTGGCGATTGGGGAGACTGACAAACGAAAGAGCTGTCTATAGACAATCCATCGATACTGCATGCAACGTCCGGAAATGGATAAACAAACCCAATCAAAAACCCGGACGCTAACAACCCTCGTTACGCCGTTGGTTCCCTGAACACTGCTTCAATAAGACACTTTTATGCTGATACATTCATTCTAAGAATATAAGTAGAAGAAGCAATCCGAATGGCAAAGACAACCCCCCCCCCCCACGCAAGAATAACATTCCAGCTTAATTGATCAAACATGGTGGTGATGCCGTGAAATGCGCATACATGCATCGGGACCAGATGTGGTGTTTGGAGGACTAACCCCCCATAATTGTTGAGGGGGATTAACCCCATCCCAAATATTTTGGGAAGGGATGGCATTTTGTAGAGTAATTGTTTTTGATTGAGGGCTTGAGAAAGGCATAGCGCCAGACATATTTAGAGAAGGTGGTATGCGTTTTGTTTGAAATGGAGGTTTGTTTGGAGAGCGAGACTGTATTTTGGGAGAGGCTCAAGGGAGATGCGGCACTTCTTCTTCTCTGACTTTTGCCGTCATCTGGGGTAGTCAGTATGGCTGGTAACTTTCTTTCTCCATGTCGCCCTGTCCATCACCACGTCTCCAGGTACCCTGTAATGTATGCCTCCTTTTTTCCCACACAGCACAGTGTCATCTGCGAACATCATTGATTCTGGTGCATCTTTTCTCACATTCTCCGTCAAGACGTCCATCAATATGAGGAATACGTATGGACTCAATGGAGATCCTTGGTGCAACCCAACCTCTATTCCAAAGTTGCTACTTTCACCAGCCACACTGCGCACCTTTGTTTCACACTCCCGGTACATATCCTACATCAGTCTGATGTACCTTTCCGGTACATTCCTTTCTTTCGCACATCTCCATATCTCCTCCCTTGATACCCGATCATATGCTTTCTCCAGGTCTATACATACCACTTTGATGTCCTTCTGTCCCTCCCTGTGTTTCTCTATTGTTTGTTTGAGAATGAAAAGCGCATCTGTGGTCTCCTGCCTGGCATAAACCCAAACTGACTTTCATGTATGTCTGTGCATTCTCTCACCCTCTTGTCTATAGCTATCTCCCATGTCTTAAAGGTGTGCGTCAGGAGTTTGATCCCTCGGTAGTTCTTACACTCTTGAATGTCACCTTTTCCCTTGAAGATTGGGACCAGTATGCTTTGTTGCCAAGCCGATGGCATGTGTTCTGAAGTCATGACACAGGTGAATAGTCTGCATAGTAACTTTACACCAAAGGTGCCCATACATTTTCAAGCTTCAGCTGGTATTTCATCTGCTCCTACAGTGTTCCCACTTTTCATCCCTCTGAGTGCGTTCTCTGTTTCTTCGTCATTGATACTCCTTACCATTCCTTGATTCACATCCCTCTGCTCGGTTTCTGCTCTCGGGTTTTCCTTGTTCATCAGCCAGTTAAAGTATTAGCCCCATCTCTCTTTGATGTCATCGTCTTTCATCAATACTTCCCCCGATGCACTTTTGACTGTACGTATCTGGCCTATGTCCTTTCCTGCACGGTTCCTAGCTGCTGCGTTTCTATAGATGTCCTTTTGACCGTCACTAGTTTCTAGGTTGTCGTACAATCTCTCTACTGCTTCTTCTCTCACTCTTGCCACCACCTTCTTAGCCGTTGCTTTCGCTCTCTTGTACTCTGCCCTGTCTTTCTCTTCTTCTGTTCGTTTCTATTTCTTCAGTCTGTCTTTTTTCCTTAATTAACTGCATTCTCAGTGTCAACATTCCACCACCAGCTTTCTACTCCGGCTTCTTCTTCCCCGTTGACCTCCCACATACTTCCTCCCCACACTTCCTGATCCGCTGCGCAGTTTCTTCCCACCATTCTTCCACGTTCTCCGTTATTACTTCATATTTATCTGATAGTCTCTCCACTACATTCCTCCTGAAGTTATCTCTCACATCTTCCTCGTTTAGCTTCCACCATCTGATCTGTTTCCTTCCCACTGTTCTCCGCAGTCTTGTTTTCCTCACTTCCAGTTCAGAAACTAGTACCCTGTGTTGTGTGGTGATGGCCTCTGCGGGTAGTACTTTACAGTTCTTTGATTCCTTAGCATGCTCTTTCCTCGCCGTAATGTAGTCAATTTGGGTTTCTCGTCCCCGCTGTTATAGGTTACAAGGTGGTTCCCTCTCTTCTTGTAGACTGTATTCAGTATCCTCAGCTGGTATGCTGTTGCAAAGTCTTGTATCTTTATGCCTTCCTCGTTTGCGATCCCTATTCCGTGTCCTCCGTGTACGTCATTATATCCTGTCCGATCTCTTCCCACATGTCCATTTAGGTCTCCTGCCACCACCATTCTCTCGTATCTTGGTACAGCTTGCATCTCGCCATCTATGTACTCCCAGAATTCCTCCTTTTCCTCTTCTGTGCATCCAGTTTGTGGTGCACAGAAATTGATAACATGCCACATTTCTCCTTCGATCTATAGTTTCACTCTCATCACTCTATCGGACGGTCGCTTCACTGCTAGTACCCTGTCTTTCAGATCTTCACATAGTCCAATTTCTACTCCATTCTTCGTCCCATCTTATCCACGATAGTACAGTTTGTATCCAGCACCGATCTCCCTTGCTTTGCTCTCCTTCCATTTTGTTGTCTGTACGCACAATCCTTGCAGGTTCGTCTTTAGCATCGATTGCACTACTTCTCCACTTCTTCCTGTCATGCTCCCAACATTCAGTGTTGCGAATTTAATCTTCCTCATTCTCCTTCCTGTTTGGACTAATTTCTTTAACCGCCTTCGTCCTTCAGATGGTAGTCCTTATCCATTTATCGCTGAGCTCGGGCGGGGGTCTCGCGCGTTGCTTACAGTGTACGCCCTAGCACGGGCGTTCACTTTATTTAATCCAGCCATATTTAGGGATTTGGCTTAGGTTTATATAGCCGGATGCCCTTCCTGCCGCCAACCACAGTTATAAGCGGTGGGCCTAGCCTCTAGCACCAATGTACCATCAACCTGTGATACAGCAGGTGGTTTGAGATCGGAGTTGTCCTTCTCCTAGACCGACTACCTGACGAGGTTAACGAGCTGGGTCTGCCTAGGTTTAAAATCAGAGTTGTCCTTCTCCTATGGTAATTAAGTTTGGTCCACGGCACCTTCTTCTATTTTATCCGGTGCAACCCCTCATATTAAGGGCTTCCCCATCCGCCACCCAGAGGACGCGCCTCCACGCAGGCTACCCACTGCGCGAGGAAGGGATGTACAGAACGTTACACAGCACACACTCCCCTCCGTCTTCCGATGTCATATGTCCGACAGACCAAGGACACGGAGAGACGTGCTGCAGAAACTTCTGCTCAGCCCCATCCACATAAATATCGTTCAGATGCCTATGTAGTGCGCATACGAATTCATGATCATATTCCAAACTATTTGGGAGACCAAGATTTGGCCAGAAGAAATCACTCATAATATCGATACCAAAATAAAAGAATCTAAATGCTACTGTAAGAATTGCACTATATAGCTGTACGTCTGATAAGCAATTCCAGCAAAATAATGTTAATTAAGAACCAAACTCATCCGACTCAAAGGTAAAGAAGAAGAACTACTATCAGAAGAACAAGCAGGTGTTCCACCGAAAAGGAGCACCACCGAAAAGGAGCACCACCGAACAAATTGTCAACATAAGATGCTTAATTGAGACACACGTTGATCGCCGTTAAGACATACAGGCGCAAGCCCATATATATATAAATTTCGTCGATTTCCAAAGGCATTTTGTCGTGGGTGGCACAAAGGATTTCGATCTAGCGAGTTCTAAGACACTATGACGTCGACGAAGATTTAGCTAGGGGCCTACCGACACTAGTCGATTCCTTGTAATTTTGTACGGACCATAATCATTGCAGTGCTACATGAAGGAAAATTGGACGATAATTTCGAACAGCATTTGGAGCCAGCCAATGACGCTTTTGTCGCCAATGCTGTTCAACTTATATCCTGAAAATAACATGCAAAAAGAACTATACAACTTCAACAGTTGACAGAGAAGGAGCTACAAGAACCTCTTACGTTAACACAGGAAAGAACAACACGTTCAGAGAAGCGGAAAATCACTGCGGTCAATAGCAGAAAAGCGACAAGAACTACCATATTAATGAACGGAAAACACCTTGAAGAACACCTGGTATAAATTATTTCCTCTGAAGGTGACGCAACCGAGGAAATATGCACACGGTTAAACCTGGTAATATCGTCGATAGCAAGACATAAGAGGATGGTTATGCATGGGCTCCAATGATAAGACTCTACAAAAGCACCTTTGTTTATATGTAATGATCCCACTTTTGACACCAATGGTTGTTATCGAGGCGCTTTGACCCACATGTCAGGGTGGGTTCCCCTCTATTGCTAGTTGGATCCCGAAAGGATGACAAGTTGTTCTCGTTCAATTCTTTATTACAAAAGTACAGAGAAAACCCTGTCTGCAAGACTGCACATGGGATCCACACTGACGATAGCATTCACAACTCTAGTCCATGATACATATGATGGCAATGTGGCTGTTTCTCTAGACTTATAGACAGACCATCGACGATCGTGGTTATTTTCCTCGTGCACTTTTCCCTGTCTTCGAAATCCCTCCCTTTCGCAGCGACGCCTATTGTTAGACTCCAACATTGAGTCGTGGTCACTGCTACTCACCAGGTGGCGTCATTAAAGAATGATCACATTAAAATAGCGTCATGGCCATCCATGCTGACATTTAATGATGCGAAAGCTGAACCCCGAATGAGCGAGTCCGAAAGAAGAATATCCACATTTGAAATTAAATTTGTCTGATTTTTTTACAGAGACCATATAACAAATATAGATGTATTAATGCAAGCATGCAATTACCGGGGGAGCAGGACATAAATAGCCGCTTTTGACCGCTACTAAACGCCGAAATTTAGACTACAGGTCTGCAGTGGTTCGGCCATACAGCCAGACACCTCACTTGCCAAAGAAATATTACAAGGCATAAGGCGGACGAAAAACCCCCCCAGAAAATACGTCCCAGGTGGAAACAGATCACGGTGGTTATATTTTTATTGGTAAAGATCAATATTAATTATTATATTATAATCTTAGCAAAATACAAAATACGTTTTTTGAAGTTTTAGTAACGTGTTTTTAATCTCTCTCTCTCTCTCCCACCCTTCGTCCCTCCTCCCCTCGATCTTTCTCTATATATTTCTCCTTCCTTCTTGTTTCTGTCTGTGAGTCCCCTTCTCTCTCTCGCTCACTCGCTCTAATGTAAATACTAACTGATCCTTGGCTGCAGCCGGATGTTTACATCACGTGTTAACTTGGCGTTGACGGGGATCTCCCAGTTGACTTGCTTTCACTTTTCTTAACTTACTGACCTAACGGAAAGACGCATGTCCATTGCTGTTCGTCAATAATCTAACTGGAAATGAGTTTTACGCGAGCCCAGAATCCACGGACCATAGGCAGGGGAGCGCCAAGAGGTGGTAGACAGCCTCGAGGGCGCGGGCAGACGACACCGTGGCAGGAGCCGCCCCGCCGCCTGCCGCCGACGGAACTTCCTAACTCTGTCTCTGAGACTGACAGTGACACTGCCTCTGGGGCGACGTCATGTCCCTACGGTTCTCACGGGGTTGTCGAAGAACGAACTGAAAGGTTTCCTAATCATATCGTGTTCACAAATTAGCGTTATTACTATAATTACCTTTCATAACGACGTTATTGGGCTTGTCGGCGACGACGATTATTACGAATTATTTACATTGACAATGTAGCCATTGTTGGAGACAATGTCATTGTCTCCAACCTTCAATGCTTCATCATTTTGAACAAACAACGAGTATCTGCGAGCGTATTATGGTGTTTATGTAACGATGCTGTGTTGTTTAACATTTTGTAAATATTGCTGTGTCCCAAGGCATCCTGTACGGGGACGGACATTTCTGCTAGTTGTTTTAATTATGTTATCACATCATTCGTAGTTTAAATTACTCTAGTCTAGAAAAAAAACCATTTAGTTTTAGCTGGTGAGTCGTCGCTTGAGATATTAATAACTATTATGTTGTTTCACTTTTGGTTTTCTTTGGCTTTGCTTACCAGTCAAGCGATATCCGTCCTACTTAATTTATTATGTATACTAGATAAGATTTCTAAAAAAATTGTATAAACGAGTCTACATTACATTGATAACGTTTACATAGTTTTTATTGATTTTATGATGTATAAATAATTATACTGTTTTTATAATTTTTAGAACATTGCTCTTATTATGTTTTAGAATAGTGCTTTTACAATTCTTAAAATGACTACTTAAAAATCATCAATGGTTAAATCCTCTGCATGATTGCATCATGAGTGCCTCTACAGCGGAGCCAGCGCTATAAAATATTTCAATATTATTAATATACTTAGTAATGTGCCATTAAAAAAAAAATCTAACCATCATACACAGCATTGACTATTACACCAGATCTATATTCTATTACAAAATCGATTTTATGCAAATATATTCTTAGAAAAGTCACCAATCTAAACAAATTTGATAATTTTGTATTTTTATGTTTTTGTTGTCAGGATTGTGTTATGATGAGTTATGATTTGTGTTGCAGTCACAGAGCCTACACAATGATCGCACCTAAGGAGGAAAAACGTAGATCAATCTTGGAAAGTAAGTCTCACGTTTTATATCCTAGATACTATGTAGTGAGCATCTCTTAAACGTGTGCCGGTTTTTGAAAATCCACTACTTATTTTACCCAAAACATGAAAATATGTGGTCCATCTGTTCAGATGTAGTTTGTTTTGTAATGTAAACATAAAACGTCAATTATATATGTCGTACTGTAAATCTTTCTATGGTATATGTCTGTGGAACTTACAAAACAAACATCTATATGTTTTATACTACATGGCGCAAAGGTATCAGAAAATTGTTTAATCTACCAGTTTGCACGCATTGTAAAATGGTGCCCTTCAAGGTAGTGGGTCATACATGTCTAAAAGTTTTAACTATATCATGTCCAAATTCAAACTTGATGCCATGACATTCTTTAGAATGAAGTCTAATGATTCAAGACCACTACCAGGAGGGGCTGGATAATGAACTAGTATGTAGAGTCTCATTTGCAAAAGTTGTATTACATAATATAGATAATGTGGGTAGCTCTTCTTTTTTAGCCATTGACGAGCTGCGCTCATTGCTTACTGTTTTATGTACACAGTAACTTATATACATTGATTTAGTCGAATTGTAATTTTTTTTAGTATGTATTATTATTAGAAAATTTTTTCTTGGAAACACATTAGTAATTTTAATGTATTTCCAAAACTATCCATTAGATGGCGCCAATATACAAAACGGCATTGCAGTTATTTTGGGTTGGGTTTGGCTGACTTGAAGTGTCAGTCTATGGGTTGGTTTGGCCGACTGGAAGTGTAAAGGGTTAAACTTAAAGGCTCCTTGTGAAATGTAATATTTTAATTAACTTTCATATCTTTAAAACTACTTGTTTAATCTTGACCAAATTTGCAGTGTATAAAGTCTACATGAAAAGAATGCCAGATATTGAATACTAATCAATTTGCACAATGGTAACCATGGTAACCAGTTAATTTTTGGACATTCTGACAAGGGTGATTCTATGGATAGTCCCACGGAAAATGTTATTAATATATATATTTTTTTTTTGTATTCTAACAAATAATATATTACATTGCTCAAATAAGTAGTTTGACTGAATAAAGCATAACAATTTTGGTAAAATGTATTTTTTTATAATTGTCTATCATTTTTTTAAACATACAATAATATTACACTTTTTTATTATAAATATTACTTTTTTCAACCAAACTACTTAATTGCACAACTTAGTATACAGTTTGCTAGAATAAATAACTAAAATGGAAATATATAAATTCATTTTTCGATGGGACTATCCACAAAACCACCCCTGTCAAAATTTCCAAGAATTATATGGTTACCATGGTTACCATTATGCAAATTGTTTAGTATTTAATATCTGACATTCCTGTCATATATACTTAAGAGACTGCAAATTTGGTCATGATTGAACATGTAGTTTTTAAGATATGACAGTTAATTAAAATATGACATTTCACGAGGAGCCTGTTGCCTTAATATGATTAATATGTTAACTTTGGATCATCATAAGTGCATCGCCCCCAGATGTCAACTAACCTCTTTCTGTGTTCATTCGTTTCCTTTGATCAATAGCCAGTGATCTACAGATTGGTGATGTATTTAAAAAAACCACAATGATAGTTATTTTATGTTATTTTGTATATATGTTTTTGATGTGCTCTACTTTTTCAAGAATTTCAAGTGGTGAATCACTCTTGTCCAGAGAGGGAACAATTAAGTTTTAAAAGATCATTAATACTATGTGACAGTAATTGTGATTTTGGTTTTGGTTTCTTGCATTTAGACGGCCGTGTTAGAAAAGATAGTTTTTAAATAGTTGTTGTTCTCCTCGTCGTTCCCTGTCGTCAAGGGTGAGGATGACTTGGATACATCGACATTTTCTTTTCTTTCTCTTCCTCCTCATTGCGCTTGCACTACTTTCTCTACCACCCTTCTCCATTCTCCTCAGTCTTTTCCTCCATTCCCCTTTTCATCCCTCCAGGTCTCTCTTCACGCAATCCTCCCACCTCAGTCTTGGTCGCCCTCATTTTCTTTTTCCCTCCACGCTCCAGACATCTGCTTTCTTTATCATCCATTCTTCTCCCAGTCGCTCCACATGTCCTGCCCAGTTCAACTGACTTCTCCCAGTCGCTCCACATGTCCTGCCCAGTTCAACTGACTTCTCCCAGTCGCTCCACATGTCCCGCCCAGTTCAACTGACTTCTCCCAGTCGCTCCACATGTCCCGCCCAGTTCAACTGACTTCTCCCAGTCCCTCCACATGTCCCGCCCAGTTCAACTGACTTCTCCCAGTCGCTCCACATGTCCCGCCCAGTTCAACTGACTTCTCCCAGTCGCTCCACATGTCCCGCCCAGTTCAACTGACTTCTCCCAGTCGCTCCACATGTCCCGCCCAGTTCAACTGACTTCTCCCAGTCACTCCACATGTCCCGCCCAGTTCAACTGACTTTTCCCAGTCGCTCCACATGTCCCGCCCAGTTCAACTGACTTCTCCCAGTCCCTCCAAATGTCCCGCCCAGTTCAACTGACTTCTCCCAGTCGCTCCACATGTCCCGCCCAGTTCAACTGACTTCTCCCAGTCGCTCCACATGTCCCGCCCAGTTCAACTGACTTCTCCCAGTCGCTCCACATGTCCCGCCCAGTTCAACTGACTTCTCCCAGTCGCTCCACATGTCCCGCCCAGTTCAACTGACTTCTCCCAGTCGCTCCACATGTCCCGCCCAGTTCAACTGACTTCTCCCAGTCTCTCCACATGTCCCGCCCAGTTCAACTGACTTCTCCCAGTCGCTCCACATGTCCCGCCCAGTTCAACTGACTTCTCATCAACTTCTTCTCTCACTTTTGTTCACACCAACATCCTCCCTCTTCTTTCACTCTGCTTATCTATTCTCTTGACCCCCGCAATTCTCCTGACCCAGTTGTTTTTGTTTTAAAATAGATTTTATGATAAAAAACCTCAGACTGAAAATGTGGATTTTGAGAGGGGTGTATTCTAAAAGAAGTTTGTACCATCCATACACACACGTGTGTGTGTTTGTGTGTGTGTGTGTGTGTGTGTGTGTGTGTGTGTGTGTGTGTGTGTGTGTGTGTGTGTGTGTGTGTGTGTGTGTGTGTGTGTGTGTGTGTGTGTGTGTGTGTGTGTGTATGTGTGTGTGTGATCTGCTCCAGCAAAGTGGATAATAAGTTGCATAATGGTGAAAGGGAGTTTCGTATCTTTTTGGATTCCACAGATCGTGAGCTTTAAAACATTACCTCATTTGTTGAAATTTTTCATTTATTGCCAAAATTGAAGCAGATTTAAAAACTGCAATGTTTTGAGAAATGATGTTGATCATTTTGACTCATATATCGTCTGTCATTTTTAATATGTATGGGTTCATAAATGCGTGTATTTTATTAGTTTTGGATTACTTGTCGAGGAAAATAAACTGGACACTGAAAGGTGAAATTATAAGGTATGCATGTCTGTCAAAATCACAAAATTGATGTCACATGACCTGGATGGCTATTTTTAGCTCATGTGCAGAATAGGCCTGTGTGACTTAAAACCTGGTTCACAGTGGCAGGTCACATATTTATTTGAGACAAGATGTCATCCTCTAACTAACAAAGCTGAGTAGCTGACCTCACCTTTGTGTTGAAATAATAATGGATCCCTGTAACTTGTACAACCAGTGAAATAAGCAGGGATCCCGGGGCCATCGTGGTGATCTAGTTATGTGAATTTTTTTTCAAATGAAGTTTTGTTTTAGTAAGTGGCATGAGAACTTTGATAAGCGATATCACCTTTGATACATTTCAGAAGCCAGAGCTGAGGAAGACAACTACAGACGCTACAAAGAGACTCAGAAGATGGGACATGTTTCTTGCGGAGGCACTGTGGGTAAGTAAGGACTTATGCATTTATAAGCCAAGACACGTGAAACACGTAAAAGTAAAAATTTAAGAGAAATCTTTGCAAGGACAGCTCTAAAAGCCCAGTGGTATAAGATTGTGGAATTCACTGGACCATCACGAACAATGTGCCAAAACTGTTTTTATTTGTCAGAAGTTGTTTAAAAGTAAAACGTTCCAATATTATTGATTGCTGGTTTGATGTATGGGTGTTGGTCGCTAGGTGGCATAAGGTGGTACTTGTTTATTTTGTCATTGCATGATATAAAATCATTTTTGTAATCTAACGTTTAATTTTGTCTGTGACACTAGTGTAGAATTAGTGTCAATGTATTGCACTGTTTGCATAAACAAACATTATATAAATTGTCACCACCAACGCTATTAAATCTTGTATTTAAATTATCTGGGCGATAATACAGGTAGATTTGATTTTCACGCCGGCAGGCTTACGTACACAACATACTAAGGCAGGGGCAGTCCCATTATAAACTATATACTAACAGGTCTTTTCAACAAGACGTTCTTTTATACCCAGAATCGCCCTGGGGGTGAAGACCTCTGACTTTTCTTTGCAAGGGCACTAAATGTCTTGTCACTTTGCACAGGCCTGCTGAGCGTGGACAATCATACGACCTGTAATATTGTCATTGATTATCGCCAACCCACTTTTCATAACGTAGAATTTTACATTATTTTTAGTATAATTATACCGTTTTAGAATATTTGATTATTTTCAATTATTTACTATTTTATGAGACATCATTTATACTTCACCATTTTAAGGAAAATACACTGTCACCAAGAGAGTGTCACAGCATTTGTATTGTGTTTTATTTTTATCCTGTTCTGTTGCTTCGAGAGGTCATGATTTTACTTTGTGCAAGCCACTTAGTCCCAAACGGTCGGCCATCATTTCAACAGTTTCTCAGTACATGAGAACACAAGATTCCTTGTCATATCTACATAAAGTTACTGCCAATCCCCCGCTCTAAGCCAACATTTAAATTGGCAATTATCTTACTACTAGCAGGAAGTAAGTCTAAATCCTGGACCTGCTATCAGGCGCAACATTTGAGTGGCCACCACTAACGTTCGATCTATTCGAGACAAAAGAGCCTCGCTTACCGATTTATTAACTTCCAAGACAATAGACATCCTTGCAGTCACTGAGACCTGGTTCAGACCACATGACACAGCTGCATGCATTGCTGACATTTCCCCTTCCAGTTTCACCTTCCATCATTGCCCACGTTCAGTTGGGCGAGGTGGTGGTGTTGGATATTTAATCTCAATGCAGTTCAAAGTTAATTTGCATTCAAACCCTGATTACTCCTGCTTTGAGGCCATCTGTGCCAAAATTTCCGATTCATCTTTCCCTGTTTATTTTGTGTGCATTTATCGCCCTCCAGGGCATTCTGCCCAATTTTTTGAAGAATTCCAGGATCTACTTGAAAATCTGGCAACTATTTGTTCAGAATATACTCGGTGATTTTAATCTTCATCTGGGCACACCTTCATCAACAACAAGTACATTTAATGATATTCTGGCATCTTATGACATGAAACAACACGTTACCTTCTCAACACACATACATGGCCACTGGCTTGATCTCTTAATCACCTATTCAGATTGTAACAATATTCAGACACCTGTTGCTTCAGATGGTTTATCAGACCACCACACTGTCATTGCTGATCTCAAAGTTCCTAGAATTCCCGTAGAGTCCAAACACAATGTATTTTACCGACCGATCCATAAGATTGACATTGCTGCATTAATGACAGACGTCCTTAAATCCGACCTCATCAGTAACCGCAAAAAACATGTATCAGATCTGTGTCGACAGTACTGTCAAGAATAAATAAACATTCACCCCTGAGATCTAAATCTGTGTCCCAAAAGCCACATGCTCCATGGATTACTCCTGAAATTTTACAATCTAAAAAGCGCCGGCGCTATCTTGAACGTGTATGGCGCAAATCACGCTTGCCTTTGGACAGACCACGATATTCTAAACAGTGTCACTACTGCAACAGACAAATGGCCAAAACTAAATCAAATTATTACACAAACATGGTCTTGAGAAACTCTAATAATCCACGTCAGCTATGGAACTGCATAAATCATATTTTACACAGATGGCCGCATCCATCTCTACCTAGTCATGTGTCAGTCAAATCTGTGTGTGACTCATTTTCTAGTCATTTCAAAGATAAAATCAGTCTTACACGTTCTGCTTTTCCATGTCACACTTTAAGTACTGTAAATGTGGACTCACCACAAGTAAATTCTCCACTTGTATTGTTTGAGCCAGCCACAGTTGATGAAGTGAGGAAAATAATAATGTCCTCCCCAAATAAGTCATGCTATCTCGATCCATTACCAACCATACTACTGAAAGCATGTCTTGACTCATTACTCTTACAATAACAAATATCATAAATTTATCACTGAGTTTGGGTAAATTTCCAGGTGATTTTAAACATGCACATGTAAATCCTGTTCTCAAGAAGACTTCTTTGCCAAAAGATGATTTCAAAAATTATAGGCCAATTTCTAATCTTAGCTTTATTTCTAAGGTACTTGACAAAGTCGTAGCAACAACACTCTTGTCAAAAGTTTATCAATGTGGTATGGCATATCTGGGACAGCTCTGACCTGGTTTTCTTCATATCTAACCAATAGACATCAATGTATAAAGATAGATAATTACTTTTCAACCGCACTCCCCACTTCATGTGGCATTCCCCAGGGTTCCGTTCTTGGGCCTTTGCTTTTCACTCTCAACACTACGTCACTCAGCTCTGTAATCCAAAGGATCATCACCTTTATGCAGATGACACACAGATCTACATTTCCTTGGCCATGCCCAATACAAGTCACTCTCTAAACCGACTCAACGATTGTCTCTAAGATGTTTTCTTATGGATGACCGACAGCAAATTAAAGTTAAATGCAGACAAAACTGAATTCCTCATCATTGGTACTCCAATGCAGCGAGGTAAACTTAATGATTTTTTTCCAACATGCTACGTGAGTCGAAATATCACACCAGCAGCATCAGTGCGGAATCTAGGAGTGACCTTTGATTGCGACTTCAATTTCAGACAACACATATCCCAAATGTGCCGTTGTTGTTTTTATCATATCCGTGATCTTCGCCGCATTCGCCGACATATGTCGCTTTCTGTCGCTAAGACTATCGCAACAGCTCTTGTTAGCAGCAGATTAGATTATTGCAATTCCCTCCTTCATAATATTGTTATCAAGGATATTACAAAACTACGTGTCCAAAATTTTTTAGCAAGCAAAGGCTGGAACTCTAGCTTTTTCAGTTGCCGCGCCAACTATATGGGATTCGCTTCCCGTTAATGTTAAATCAGCAGAAAATATTGTTACATTTCGTCGTCACCTGAAAACCTATCTTCAATATCACCTATCCTCCCTAGCTTCCTAGCACATCCATCCATTTAGAAGTGATTTATTATTATTATATTGAAAATATGCAAGAAACAAAACAATGCTACTTTATTATATTTACATTATTATGTTATTATAATTAAAACTGTTCATGTATTAAAACTGTGAGGAAAAGGGAAAGTGCTTCATAAGTGTTCAACTTAGAACTGCTTTCTCCTTTTCTTCAATAATTGTGAATTCAATTAAAACATAAAATCAGGTATGTTTCATAATGCTACTGTAGAAATAAAAATATATTACTATAATTATTACAAGCCAATAAAATATATACCCACACCCAGCCCCCAAAATTTTAAGAGGGTTGGCCCAGCCTGTGGGCCCGAAGCCCGGCCTGCATAGGGCACTAGAGGGCCCATATATGGAAATTCTGTGTTGCATCGTGGACTGTGGCTTTAGTTACCCCTTTATACAACTGTGTTAGAAGTTATTGTAACACAGAAATAGTCAACATAATATTGAAATGTTTTATTAACAAAATGCTTACAGTAATTAGTAAGTTTTGTTTATTCGTTACCACTAGGTGGCGCCAGCTGTGGGGCTCCCGCCACATCCGCCCGACAGAGACAACGCACCAGTGCGTTTAACAGCAAGGTAAGGTTTTCAAGAGCGCGACATTACTTTAGAGAATTTTGAGAATATCTGATTATTGACTTTGGTGACACAAACAGTGACATGACATTGACTTCGTTATTGATAAGTTATGTCTGATTGAATTTAATATTGACAGTTATGACGCAAATAATGACATCTTATTTAATTGAGTTTTGACTTTGATGACATAGAAACTAATGTTTGATTGAATAGAGTATTAATTAACATTGGTGACACAATCCATGATTTTGGATTGATTTATGTATTGACTTTGAACACACAGACATGAATTGATAATTGACTCGATTATTAAGTTTGAGGGCAAAATCAGTGATTTCTGATCGACTTGTTTATTGACTTCAATGATGACACAAACAGTGACGTCTGATTGACATGTGTATTGAGTTTGATGACACAAACAGTGACGTCTGTTGACTTGTTTAGTGACAGTGATGTTTGATTGACGTGTATTGACTTTGATAACTCAAATAGTGACATGTCATTGACATGTGTATTGACTTTGATGACACAAACAGTGACGTTTGTTGACTTGTTTAGTGACATTGATGTCTGATTGATGTGTATTGGCTTTGATGACACAAATAGTGACGTCTGATTGACATGTGTATTCACTTTGATGACACAAACAGTGACATCTGATCGACATCTGTATTGACTTTGATGACACAAACAGTGACATTTGTTGACTTGTTTAGTGACAGTGATGTCTGACTGATGTGTATTGGCTTTGATGACACAAATAGTGACATCTGATTGACATGTGTATTCACTTTAATGACACAAACAGAGACATCTAATTGACTTGAGAGTTGAATTGACATTGACATAGGGGTACGTCACCGGCCCCAGCAAAGTGGATTTTAAGTCGCAAAATTGTGAAAGGGAGTTTTGTGCCCTTTGGGATTTCACAGATCATAAGCTTTAAAGACTCCTCGTTTGGTGAAATGTTTTAAGTAATTCTTGATTTATTGCTAAAATTTATGCAAACATGAAAAAAGCGACGGTTTGAGAAACAATGCCATGTTAACTCATATTGTCAGTTTTTTAATATGTGGGTTCGTAATGCATGTATTTTATTAGTTTTGGATTATTTGTCGGGGAAGAGAAACCGGATGGTGAAAGATGATATTATAAAGTATACATTTTTCAGTCAAAATTACAACATTTATTGGACATGACTGAGATGGCTAGTTTTGGCTCAGGTGCTGAGTAGGCAGTTGGCTGTGACAGGTCACGTAGACGTTGACAGTTGCTACACAGTTACGGGCTTACTAAAGACAATTTGGCGGGCGATATAACTTCAATATATTATAGTCATTACAAGTTAACTTAACTGTTTTCCTCGATAAGTCCCCCCCAGTCATGTACACGCTGTAAGTAATGTCAGTCCCCAGTCATGTACACGCTGTAAGTAATGTCAGTCTCCGGTCATGTACACGCTTTAAGTAATGTCAGTCCCCAGTCATGTACACGCTGTAAGTAATGTCAGTCCCCAGTCATGTACACGCTGTAAGTAATGTCAGTCCCCAGTCATGTACACGCTGTAAGTAATGTCAGTCTCTGGTCATGTACACGCTGTAAGTAATGTCAGTCCCCAGTCATGTACACGCTGTAAGTAATGTCAGTCCCCAGTCATGTACACGCTGTAAGTAATGTCAGTCCCCAGTCATGTACACGCTGTAAGTAATGTCAGTCCCCGGTCATGTACACGCTGTAAGTAATGTCAGTGTCCGGTCATGTACACGCTGTAAGTAATGTCAGTCCCCGGTCATGTACACGCTGTAAGTAATGTCAGTGTCCGGTCATGTACACGCTGTAAGTAATGTCAGTCCCCGGTCATGTACACGCTGTAAGTAATGTCAGTCCCCAGTCATGTACACGCTGTAAGTAATGTCAGTCCCCAGTCATGTACACGCTTTAAGTAATGTCAGTCCCCAGTCATGTACACGCTGTAAGTAATGTCAGTCTCTGGTCATGTACACGCTGTAAGTAATGTCAGTCCCCAGTCATGTACACGCTGTAAGTAATGTCAGTCCCCAGTCATGTACACGCTGTAAGTAATGTCAGTCCCCAGTCATGTACACGCTGTAAGTAATGTCAGTCCCCGGTCATGTACACGCTGTAAGTAATGTCAGTCCCCGGTCATGTACACGCTGTAAGTAATGTCAGTCCCCAGTCATGTACACGCTGTAAGTAATGTCAGTCCCCGGTCATGTACACGCTGTAAGTAATGTCAGTGTCCGGTCATGTACACGCTGTAAGTAATGTCAGTCCCCGGTCATGTACACGCTGTAAGTAATGTCAGTGTCCGGTCATGTACACGCTGTAAGTAATGTCAGTCCCCGGTCATGTACACGCTGTAAGTAATGTCAGTCCCCAGTCATGTACACGCTGTAAGTAATGTCAGTCCCCGGTCATGTACACGCTGTAAGTAATGTCAGTCCCCGGTCATATACACGCTGTAAGTAATGTCAGTGTCGACTTTCCACACATTCTCTACTTGTATCATTTGAACCGGCAACAGCTGATAAAGTTAGGAAACTTATTATATCTTGTATGGTTTTCTTCATATCTAACTGATAGATGCCAAACTATAAATATTGGGAACTGCCTTTCAGTTGCACTGCCGACTTTATTTGGTGTTCCCCAGGGTTTTGTTCTTGGGCCTTTGCTTTTTACTTTTTACACCACGCAACTAAGCTATGTTATACATAGACATTACTTGGATCATCATCAAATTAAATGTAAATAAAACTGCATTCATCATTATTGGTACTCCAGTGCAGCATAGTAAACTTGATGGTTTTTTCCCTACGCATATTTCGAACCAGTATATCATGCCAGCAACCTCGGTGCGGAATCTAGGAGTGATCTTTGGTAGTAACTTAAATTTCCGACATATCACAAACATGTCGCTGCTGTTTTTGTTATATTCGTTATCTTCGCCGTATTCACCGATATATGTCATTTTCTGTTGCTAAGACTATTGCAACAGCGCTTGTTAGCAGCAGACTTGACTATTGCAATTCCCTCCTTTATAATATCGCTAGCAAGGATATCACAAAACTTCAGCATGTCCAGAATTGTCTAGCAAGAGCAGTTACAAGATCTGTTCGTTTTTCTCGCTCTGTACCTCTTTTGAAGTCTTTGCATTGGCTTCCTGTACGATATCTTATAATATTTCAGATCTGTACCATTACATACCAGGCACTGTCCAGTAAGCAACCATCTTATTTGCATTCATTGCTTACTCCTGTAAGAAAACCTATCCAGCTTTGATCATCTAGTTCTGACCTTTTTGTTCCTAGAGTCAACACTAACATTGGAACTAGGGCTTTTTCTGTTGCTGCACCAACTCTTTGGAATATGCTCCCTCTTAGTGTTAGATCAGTTGAAAATATTACAAAATTCCGTCGTCATTTAAAAACTTATCTTTACAACCTTGCTTATCCACCGTAGCTCCCTAGCGCCTTGACCCATCTGTTGACAACTGGAATACTGATGGATTTTGAGATTGACAAATCCTTTTGTTTTGAAGCGCCTCTGAGCTTGGTTTCCAAGGATTGAGGTGCAATAGAAGTTATCTCATTATTATATTATATATGTACATGCTAACTGTTATTGTGGTGACACAAATTATGTCATTTCTGTCATCATTTATGTGTTCACAGCAAAAATCCCAGCAATTTCGAGAGGAAGAGAAAAGACTTGAGGAGGTAGAGATCAACAGAAAGAAAATGGAACAGAGAAGAAAGGTAAAAATCATGATGAATGCAAGATTATGAAGTCAGGGCTTGACATTAACTCACAGAAACCACTTGCCCATTAGAAGAAGTAGCCACAAAAAATGCGTTAAAAATAAAACACAAAAATGTTCTCTGCAAGTGTGTTAATATGTGTAAGCCACAATGGTGCTACGTTTACTACGATCGTGATGTATGTTTTATGTGGACAAATTACGTTTCAATTTTCTACTTTCCAAAGTGGCATGAAATGTTGAAATGTTAAAACAAAACGGGTATACATGTCAGTGATGTGCCGGTGAAAGGTTTTTCTTAATGAGGGATGACAAAGACGCATCTAACTTCTAAGATTTTAACCTGACATTGTTGTGTCGCCTGGTGACTGAGTGGTTTAAAATGTACTACTAGCACCATCTGGTGACTGTGTTGGTGTTAGTCTTGTGGTGAAGTGAAAACACTGGGCGACGATGCCTGTGTGAGATCGAATTGCTTCCGTTAAAATGTGATATGATATCAACAAGTCAAATGTGTTTGAATCTTTTTACTATAATGAACAGTATATATTGGGACTCAATCAACTTGTACTGTCAGACAGCTGTCCTCAACAAAGTACTTGTCTCACATGGGTAATTACTTGTCCTTGTGGAGAGCGCAGTAGTGCAATGCCTAAAGTTTCAGAGTCTCGACTGAGAGAACCGTGGTTCAAATCCTGTGCTGCCGTGTCGAACCTGGGGCAAGACGTTCACTCTACGTTGTTCCAGTTCACTCAGCTGTATGAATGAGTACATGGCTATAAACAGTGGTGGATATTTGTGAATGAATTGTCTTCGCACAATAATTGCAGCCTGGCTGAATGCTTCCCAGAGAAGTCGGGATGGTGTTTGATTGAACAGGTCTGCCAGGGAGTAAAGTGCATTGAGCAGTCCTGAGAACTGGATACTGCTCTATATAAGAACTTACCTTTACTTTAAGTTTTTACAAGCGTTACTCTTGTGCTCTGTGAAGGTATCAACCTGACAAATAAATTTATTGTTACTGCTATGCAATGTCGTGACATCACTTGCGAAAGAAGTGGCCGTGTTTCGAAACAGTATCTTAAGGCATGAAACAGCCTTGACCGTTCCTAACGACAACCATTGTCTAGTTGCGATGACAATATTGTCGCATGCAATCCTGGCTCGACAGATATGCCACTCACTGTACAGGTCACAGACTATTAGCAAAATTGTTGTCATATAAATTATGTTGTGTAATATTTGTTGGGCCACCAAACAGACCCAATAATATCACACAACATAATTTATATGACATAAAATTTTGTACATTAAAGTATCCAAAACAAGAACAAGAATGAACAAAAGTTAACAAATCATCAGTTCACCAAAGAAATTATCGTACCAATAACCATTGCCATTACTAGATATAATTACATTCGCTGGTGTTTAAAAAAAATCACGAATTAGCGTCAGAATGCAAAATTCAGTTACTCTGACCTTTAATTTGTTGTCAACGTAATCAAGTGCGAATTGGTCTAGATACCCCATTGTTTTGGTACTATTCCTGGAATTTGATCACTGTTTAATTGTTCAATAAAACACTGCAGTTTCATGGGTATATGTGTCTTAATCAATTGGGCCTACCAAAACTGAAAAAAATATCGGAAAAAATACATTCTAGATTTAGCTTTAGATGTACACAAATGGAACTACTCCATTCTATTTCATGTACTCCATATGTCTGGCAACTTCCTGCTAACCTTTGACCCCATGATGCTCGGTGCTGTGCATGTAGAGAACAAAAACAGCAAACAGGGACTATCTAATATCCAATAGCACACTATCAGTTGTTTCACAAAATAGTTGTGTTTTGTTGCAGACAGATATGAACGAGAGAGAGGAGAAGGAACGACAGGAGAGGTTGAGACAAGATCACAGAAGGTGGGAGCTAAAAATCACCCTAAAAACCACACAAAAATAATTATTTTTCCGTTCTTTGTTTTTGGGTGGCTGAACATGTAATTATTTTACGTAATTATTTACGAATATATTCTGTCATTTCACGTCAACACAAAGTTATATATATTCCATCTCAAACATTTTGAGTCGCCACCATCCTCGCAAGCTGGGAGTGGTAGTTGACTACACTACCCCTGACAGACATCCAATGCAATAGTTAGCTGAATCAGCTTTGTCCTAGTTATTGTCTTCGTCTGTCGCAATGTTGACCTTGGGAAACTGGAAACGCCCGTGCCCCTTATCAAAGGAAAACTCCAGGAAATCCCAATAATTTCCAGTCACACCATTCCATGGCAGTGCATTTTCTAATAATTGCCTCTACTTCCTGAACATTGTACATAATATCAGCCTTGATTGACGAAATCAGTAGCGTAGTGGCTAGAGCATCAGTCTCAATCAGTAGCGTAGTGGCTAGAGCATCGG
Source organism: Escarpia spicata (assembly GCA_963995525.1). NCBI lineage: Eukaryota > Metazoa > Annelida > Polychaeta > Sabellida > Siboglinidae > Escarpia > Escarpia spicata. The sequence continues at coordinate 46,654,240 of OZ023207.1, forward strand.
TCTCGATCAGTAGCGTAGTGGCTAGAGCATCGGTCTCAATCAGTAGCGTAGTGGCTAGAGCATCAGTCTCAATCAGTTGCGTAGTGGCTAGAGCATCAGTCTCAATCAGTTGCATAGTGGCTAGAGCATCAGTCTCCATCAGTAGCGTAGTGGCTAGAGCATCGGTCTCAATCAGTAGCGTAGTGGCTAGAGCATCAGTCTCAATCAGTAGCGTAGTGGCTAGAGCATCAGTCTCAATCAGTAGCGTAGTGGCTAGAGCATCAGTCTCAATCAGTTGCGTAGTGGCTAGAGCATCAGTCTCAATCAGTAGCGTAGTGGCTAGAGCATCAGTCTCAATCAGTAGCGTAGTGGCTAGAGCATCAGTCTCAATCAGTAGCGTAGTGGCTAGAGCATCAGTCTCAATCAGTTGCGTAGTAGCTAGAGCATCAGTCTCAATCAATAGCGTAGTGGCTAGAGCATCGGTCTCAATCAGTTGCGTAGTGGCTAGAGCATCGGTCTCAATCAGTAGCGTAGTGGCTAAAGCATCAGTCTCAATCAGTAGCGTAGTGGCTAGAGCATCAGTCTCAATCAGTAGCGTAGTGGCTAGAGCATCAGTCTCAATCAGTAGCGTAGTGGCTAGAGCATCAGTCTTAATCAGTTGCGTAGTGGCTAGAGCATCAGTCTCAATCAGTAGCGTAGTGGCTAGAGCATCAGTCTCAATCAGTTGCGTAGTGGCTAGAGCATCAGTCTCAATCAATAGTGTAGTGGCTAGAGCATTGGTCTCAATCAGTTGCGTAGTGGCTAGAGCATCGGTCTCAATCAGTAGCGTAGTGGCTAGAGCATCAGTCTCAATCAGTAGCGTAGTGGCTAGAGCATCAGTCTCAATCAGTTGCGTAGTGGCTAGAGCATCAGTCTCAATCAGTAGCGTAGTGGCTAGAGCATCAGTCTCAATCAGTAGCGTAGTGGCTAGGGCATCGGTCTCAATCAGTAGCGTACTGGCTAGAGCATCAGTCTCAATCAGTTGCGTAGTGGCTAGAGCATCGGTCTCAATCAGTAGCGTAGTGGCTAGAGCATCAGTCTCAATCAGTAGCGTACTGGCTAGAGCATCAGTCTCAATCAGTAGCGTACTGGCTAGAGCATCGGTCTCAATCAGTAGCGTAGTGGCTAGAGCATCGATCTCAATCAGTAGCGTAGTGGCTAGAGCATCAGTCTCGATCAGTAGCGTAGTGGCTAGAGCATCGGTCTCAATCAGTAGCTTAGTGGCTAGAGCATCGGTCTCAATCAGTAGCGTAGTGGCTAGAGCATCAGTCTCAATCAGTAGCATAGTGGCTAGAGCATCAGTCTCAATCAGTAGCGTAGTGGCTAGAGCATCAGTCTCAATCAGTTGCGTAGTAGCTAGAGCATCAGTCTCAATCAATAGCGTAGTGGCTAGAGCATCGGTCTCAATCAGTTGCGTAGTGGCTAGAGCATCAGTCTCAATCAGTAGCGTAGTGGCTAAAGCATCAGTCTCAATCAGTAGCGTAGTGGCTAGAGCATCAGTCTCAATCAGTAGCGTAGTGGCTAGAGCATCAGTCTCAATCAGTAGCGTAGTGGCTAGAGCATCAGTCTTAATCAGTTGCATAGTGGCTAGAGCATCAGTCTCAATCAGTAGCGTAGTGGCTAGAGCATCAGTCTCAATCAGTTGCGTAGTGGCTAGAACATCAGTCTCAATCAATAGCGTAGTGGCTAGATCATCGGTCTCAATCAGTTGCGTAGTGGCTAGAGCATCGGTCTCAATCAGTAGCGTAGTGGCTAGAGCATCAGTCTCAATCAGTAGCATAGTGGCTAGAGCATCAGTCTCAGTCAGTAGCGTAATGGCTAGAGCATCAGTCTCAATCAGTTGCGTAGTGGCTAGAGCATCAGTCTCAATCAGTTGCATAGTGGCTAGAGCATCAGTCTCAATCAGTAGCGTAGTGGCTAGAGCATCGGTCTCAATCAGTAGCGTAGTGGCTAGAGCATCGGTCTCAATCAGTAGCGTAGTGGCTAGAGCATCAGTCTCAATCAGTAGCGTAGTGGCTAGAGCATCAGTCTCAATCAGTTGCGTAGTGGCTAGAGCATCAGTCTCAATCAGTAGCGTAGTGGCTAGAGCATCGGTCTCAATCAGTAGCGTAGTGGCTAGAGCATCGGTCTCAATCAGTAGCGTAGTGAATAGAGCATCAGAGTCTCAATCAGTTGCGTAGTGGCTAGAGCATCAGTCTCAATCAGTAGCGTAGTGGCTAGAGCATCAGTCTCAATCAGTTGCGTAGTGGCTAGAGCATCAGTCTCAATCAGTAGCGTAGTGGCTAGAGCATCGGTCTCAATCAGTAGCGTAGTGGCTAGAGCATCGGTCTCAATCAGTTGCGTAGTGGCTAGAGCATCGGTCTCAATCAGTAGCGTAGTGGCTAGAGCATCAGTCTCAATCAGTAGCGTACTGGATAGAGCATCAGTCTCAATCAGTAGCGTACTGGCTAGAGCATCGGTCTCAATCAGTAGCGTAGTGACTAGAGCATCAGAGTCTCAATCAGTAGCGTAGTGGCTAGAGCATCGGTCTCAATCAGTTGCGTAGTGGCTAGAGCATCGGTCTCAATCAGTAGCGTAGTGGCTAGAGCATCGGTCTCAATCAGTAGCGTAGTGGCTAGAGCATCGGTCTCAATCAGTAGCGTAGTGACTAGAGCGTCAGAGTCTCAATCAGTTGCGTAGTGGCTAGAGCATCGGTCTCAATCAGTTGCGCAGTGGCTAGAGCATCAGTCTCAATCAGTTGCATAGTGGCTAGAGCATCAGTCTCAATCAGTTGCGTAGTGGCTAGAGCATCAGTCTCAATCAGTTGCGTAGTGGCTAGAGCATCAGTCTCAATCAGTAGCGTAGTGGCTAGAGCATCAGTCTCAATCAGTTGCGTAGTGGCTAGAGCATCGGTCTCAATCAGTAGCGTAGTGGCTAGAGCATCAGTCTCAATCAGTTGCGTAGTGGCTAGAGCATCGGTCTCAATCAGTTGCGTAGTGGCTAGAGCATCGGTCTCAATCAGTTGCGTAGTGGCTAGAGCATCGATCTCAATCAGTAGCGTAGTGGCTAGAGCATCAGTCTCAATCAGTAGCGTAGTGGCTAGAGCATCGGTCTCAATCAGTAGCTTAGTGGCTAGAGCATCGGTCTCAATCAGTAGCGTAGTGGCTAGAGCATCAGTCTCAATCAGTAGCGTAGTGGCTAGAGCATCAGTCTCAATCAGTAGCGTAGTGGCTAGAGCATCAGTCTCAATCAGTTGCGTAGTAGCTAGAGCATCAGTCTCAATCAATAGCGTAGCGGCTAGAGCATCGGTCTCAATCAGTTGCGTAGTGGCTAGAGCATCAGTCTCAATCAGTAGCGTAGTGGCTAAAGCATCAGTCTCAATCAGTAGCGTAGTGGCTAGAGCATCAGTCTCAATCAGTAGCGTAGTGGCTAGAGCATCAGTCTCAATCAGTAGCGTAGTGGCTAGAGCATCAGTCTTAATCAGTTGCGTAGTGGCTAGAGCATCAGTCTCAATCAGTAGCGTAGTGGCTAGAGCATCAGTCTCAATCAGTTGCGTAGTGGCTAGAGCATCAGTCTCAATCAATAGCGTAGTGGCTAGAGCATCGGTCTCAATCAGTAGCGTAGTGGCTAGAGCATCAGTCTCAATCAGTAGCGTAGTGGCTAGAGCATCGGTCTCAATCAGTAGCGTAGTGGCTAGAGCATCGGTCTCAATCAGTAGCATAGTGGCTAGAGCATCAGTCTCAATCAGTAGCTTAGTGGCTAGAGCATCGGTCTCAATCAGTAGCGTAGTGGCTAGAGCATCGGTCTCAATCAGTAGCGTAGTGGCTAGAACATCAGTCTCAATCAGTTGCGTAGTGGCTAGAGCATCAATCTCAATCAGTTGCGTAGTGGCTAGAGCATCGGTCTCAATCAGTAGCGTAGTGGCTAGAGCATCGGTCTCGATCAGTTGCGTAGTGGCTAGAGCATCGGTCTCAATCAGTTGCGTAGTGGCTAGAGCATCGGTCTCAATCTGTAGCGTAGTGGCTAGAGCATCGGTCTCAATCAGTAGCGTAGTGGCTAGAGCATCGGTCTCAATCAGTAGCGTAGTGGCTAGAGCATCGGTCTCAATCAGTTGCGTAGTGGCTAGAGCATCGGTCTCAATCAGTTTCGTAGTGGCTAGAGCATCGGTCTCAATCAGTAGCGTAGTGGCTAGAGCATCAGTCTCAATCAGTTGCGTAGTGGCTAGAGCATCGGTCTCAATCAGTTGCGTAGTGGCTAGAGCATCGGTCTCAATCAGTTGCGTAGTGGCTAGAGCATCGATCTCAATCAGTAGCGTAGTGGCTAGAGCATCAGTCTCAATCAGTAGCGTAGTGGCTAGAGCATCGGTCTCAATCAGTAGCTTAGTGGCTAGAGCATCGGTCTCAATCAGTAGCGTAGTGGCTAGAGCATCAGTCTCAATCAGTTGCGTAGTGGCTAGAGCATCAGTCTCAATCAGTAGCGTAGTGGCTAGAGCATCGGTCTCAATCAGTAGCTTAGTGGCTAGAGCATCGGTCTCAATCAGTAGCGTAGTGGCTAGAGCATCGGTCTCAATCAGTAGCGTAGTGGCTAGAACATCGGTCTCAATCAGTTGCGTAGTGGCTAGAGCATCAATCTCAATCAGTTGCGTAGTGGCTAGAGCATCGGTCTCAATCAGTAGCGTAGTGGCTAGAGCATCGGTCTCAATCAGTAGCATAGTGGCTAGAGCATCGGTCTCAATCAGTAGCGTAGTGGCTAGAGCATCGGTCTCAATCAGTTGCGTAGTGGCTAGAGCATCGGTCTCAATCAGTTGCGTAGTGGCTAGAGCATCGGTCTCAATCAGTAGCGTAGTGGCTAGAGCATCGGTCTCAATCAGTTGCGTAGTGGCTAGAGCATCAGTCTCAATCAGTTGCGTAGTGGCTAGAGCATCGGTCTCAATCAGTAGCGTAGTGGCTAGAGCATCGGTCTCAATCAGTTGCGTAGTGGCTAGAGCATCGGTCTCAATCAGTTGCGTAGTGGCTAGAGCATCAGTCTCAATCAGTTGCGTAGTGGCTAGAGCATTGGTCTCAGTCAGTTGCGTAGTGGCTAGAGCATCAGAGTCTCAATTGAGAGAACCCGGGTTCGAATCTTGTTCTGTCATATCGAACCTTGGGCAAGTTCGTTCACTGTATGTTGCTCCTCTTCACTCAACTGTATGAAAGAGTACCTAGCTATAGACAATGGTGGATATATGTGTACGAATAGTTTTCACACGTTTTAATGCAAGACTTCAAGTCCCATTATCTTTTGAAATATTGTACGTCACGTAGATACTTGACCTTTTTCTGTCGTGAAAATAAGAATGTCACAAAACTGACACAAATGTGACATGTACAATTTTTCTGTAGTTACATTATGTGCACAGAGGCAGCTGAAATTTTAGAGATTAGCCATTTTTCCTGATGAGCAGCACTGTTTGAGACTCTGAAACACATTCATTACAAATCAACTTAACCGTTTTCTTCAATAAGTCGGCCCCAGTTGTATAACTCTATATATTTATGTGCTAACTATTATTGTTTCATTGCAGAAGGAATGATGAATTCCTGAGGAACCTGGAGAAACGCTGATCAACAGAGCTGCATGGAAATAATGGCTGATCCCTTGAACACGTTACGAAGACAATACCAGAGGCTGGGTTTGACCTGCCAACTAACTTCGACCAGTGGATAGCGAGTAGAATCTGATAAACTACAAATATGTGTCTTCCATGTGATTTAAGGGATCATCTCAAAATGTCAGTGACCGATATCAGACAAAATTACTTTCGTTTGGGAGAGGGGAGATCAAAAGCAGTTTAGTCTAGTATCGGACATCGACATTTTATGGTTTCAGACCAATACTGTTAATGTATTGATATCATCATATCAATGTTTATAAACTTTCATCTGAGCGGAAGAGGGGGCTGAGGCCAGATGAAAGTAATTTTTTTTAAATTTGGATATCGATGTTCTGAGAAGATCCCTAAGTCGAGCAAGAATAGTCAACACGGATGTTTGACAGTGTTGGCAAATGTGTCATGCCAATTACTCATTATAGTATAGCAGCTAATGTCCATAAATGTAATATCAGAAGCACCAATATGTCACCTGCCTCAGTGAACCGGGTATAAAGTCACACAGGCCTTTTCTGCAGTTGAGCCAAAAATAGCTGTCAAGCTCATGGCCCATTTTTTTATATTTTTGCAGAAATGCATACGTTATAATATAATGTTTCAATGGCCAGTTTATTTTCCTCCACATATAATTCAAAACTAATAAAATACCAACAGATTAAAAAGCATTATGAGTTAGAATGACCTTTTATCTCAAAAGGTCGTTGGTTCAATGTAAAGTAAATCAAAAACTACTAAAGATATTTCAATGAATGATGCATCATTTTAAACCATAATGATCTACAGAATCCAAAATAGTACAGAACTCAATTTCATCATTTCTTAACTTAATACCCACTTTGCTGCGACAAGATACAGTCAGTGGATACAGTCAGTGGTCAAATAGTTCACCTGGACAGTACCGACTGTTGCGTAACACAGGAAGCTGCATCAGTCGGCTGGCAGTCACTCGCCTGTCTATAACCACATGTGCTAGTCTTCACAATTTAAGCGTAACTTTTAGTGCCGATTGGATAAGTTCGCTTAAGTACCACACAGCATATTGATGTAGGACACAATGAACACACTTAGGAAATATTGTTAATTTGACAAACTTAGGTTAGAGTGCGGTGGCACAGTGGATAGAGCATATCCGGTTCAAATCTTGTTCTTTTGAATCTTGGGCAAGTTCGTTCACTGTACGTTGCTCCAGTGCCCTCAGCTGTATGAATGAGTACCTGGCTATAGACAGTTGTGGATATTTGTATACAAAGTCTTCTCACAGTAAATTCAATGTGGCTGAATGCTTCTCGTAGAAGTTGAGTTGTGTTCAATTGAACAGGTCTGCAGTGAGTTGTGTAAAATGCTTTGGGCTGTCCGAAGGGCTAGGCACTGCATTATAGGAACTTATTTTTAGGGGTGTTGGTGGCATTCTTTATACATTATGGAGAAGGTCTTTTTATATTGTGGGAACATGTGACTAACATATCTTACAGAGGAGCGATTCACAAATACTTTATACATGCGCTGTTGTCTGCGCTAATCTCGCATGAACCAATCATTATAGCCCTGTTTGTATGGTGAACTCTTGAACATACCGTATTCACTCTATTAAGCGTACACCCCCCTTTTAGCAGCGGCTGACACCATGACAGAAACCTCTAATGCCAACCTTGACTCCATCATTGTAATTTAGTTTCTACCAATGTCACACTAGGTTCAAGGATCAGTGATGACCAAAACAGCAAATGATCCACCTAAATGATCAGATTTTACAGGGTCCTGGTATCCTTTTGCTCATATGTGTATGGATATATCACTTGCTAGTCACATCTGCCAAGATGGCCATACCCAGGAACCCCCGAAAATGGGTGTATGCTTGTTGGAATGAAAAATTTGGCCTAATATTTGCGACACAAAAATGTGTTAAGCCAACTGTATGTTTATTAGAACGAATACAGTACATGACAAAACAGATGTGGAAAGTCATATCGATTCATTTGTGGGTTTTATGGATTCCTGTTGTATTCCACTCAAGGTTGGTTATATATACTCTCCCTAGGTGGTAGGCCCATCTGTACGAATTGCAGTGGATATTTTTCGAATGTTATTTCATCAATCTTCGAGTTGCATTTGTTTTACCCACAGCATAATATTATATTGGAAAGTAATATACCAGTAGAATGTTTGTATATATTTTTAACAACTATTGGATGAATATATGTAACTAAGGTGAATAATCCGTTGCTATATATATTGGACATGGAGATTTTTTGCTGTCATAGGAAAATGTATGTATATTTGTATGTCATGCAGTACGTGCGTGCAGATGACATACACTGTATATATATATATATATATTTATTTATTGTAGAACACAGGCTTTGACAGTTTTCCATTACTTAAGCTTCAAAAAGCTTATTAGATTTATAATGCAGTGTTGAATTAAAATTGAAGAACACCATCTATGTATTCACGGTAACACCTTCATTTATTGTCAGTCACAAGATTGAGTTCAGCAACTTAAAGTGACAATATTGTTCAAAGAATATATAATCATTGTATGGTACAGCATATTTCCAATCTTGAATGACTGGAATCAACACATTTCCAATAATCCATGACAATGTTTTTGTTGAAACTACACATTTCCAACCATAATATGAAAATAGTGTCTGTTGAAACTACACATGTCCAAGAAACTAGACATTTCCAATAATGTTTTTGTTGAAACTACACATTTTCCTGAAACTACACATTTCCAATCATGCATGACAATATTTGGTTGAAACTACATATTTCCCTGAAACTACACATTTTAACACATTCAATATTACACACTTATAAAATAGTATCAAATAAATAAACATTTAATTACAAAAATACAATATTTTCTATCAAAAACATCCATAACTAAGTATGTTTATGTAGACAATGCAAAAATCTGCAACAACCAATGTTATTGGTTCAGTAACAAATAATATAAAACTCTGGTAGCGTGTTCATGCACAGCTTTAAAAAAATTAATTAAAATTTATTACAACTGTAATGTTATAGACTGTAATGGAATCCTGGAGAAGCACAAGGAAAGAAAATGACCCGTCCACTCTCATAATGTTTTTCCATGTGCAAATGCAATAGAGATTTTCTCCTTTGGGAATGTATACGACCACATCATGTTTTATACTGGGTTTTTTTCAAATTTAAAAATGTAAAATACACTGGAATCTCACTATTAAGGTCACTCTCAGGACTGAGCAAGTGACCGGAATAGCAAGGCGACCATATTAGCGACATTAATTACCTATATGACAGTCTCAAGGTGACCTTAATTGCAAGGTGGCTGTATTACGTAGGTGACCATAAAGCGAAGTTCCACTGTACATATTTTGTGTGATTGTGACACAAATATTAAATTAACCGATCTACAAATGTGTAACATGGAAGTCATAACGATCAACACAACTATTGTTGGTCGATTTCCATGTAAACCAAACGGATTCCACTCAAAGTAGGAACATTTCACAGTCTGATGTGTATCAACACTTGAATAATAGGCTGGTTAACTAATATAAAATAAAACATTCTTGTAAAAAAATGGGATTTCCACATAAAAAGTGGCAGGTGAGATCCAAAAATGAAGGATATCATCAACAAAATCACAAAGGGCCTTAAAGTGGTTATCTCCATGAAGAATGTTTGCTGCTTGCTGATTGGCTGAACATGTCAGTGCTGCGTCGCTGCTCAACATTTTTCTCCGCCGCATCAAGCAGTTTCATACAATCACTAAGGTCAGAGTTCATACATAGGTCGGATTCGTTCATTGTCGGTTCAAGCGTGTCCATTGTCGAGTCACAACTTGGTGCCGCAAACAAATCTTGTTTCACCGCACTGGAGCGCCCCCTGTCCACTGGCGGACTCCCAAGGCTCAGGACGGAAATGTCAGTTGCGTCAAGTTTCGATAATTTATTCACAAACGGCTCGCCGTTGCTTGGGCCATCCAGCGTGAACTCTAACCTCTTCTTGCACGACCTTGACCCTTCTTCCCGGTCGCCAAAGCACTGTTTTACAAGGTCTGGAGAAACAGGACTCGGCATCTCCAACCGAAACGACGATTCGTCAGTGCACATATTTTGCCCACGTCTCCCCGAGTTCACTTTTTGCGGTGATGCCAGTGACAAGTCAATCGTGTCGTCAGTCTCGTTGAATTCATGATGATGCGTATTTCTAATAGGCGCCAATGTACCTGTCTCTGATGGTCTTCTTCCTTCACTTTTCACACAGAGCGTTTGCGATTTCTTCGCCTGTGTCAAATCCCTCTGTAATTCTTCAATGTACGAATCGCTTCGCTCGAGAGCTTTCTGTAGCTGCCGAGCCTCTTTTTCATATGAATCGACCTTTGCCTCCAGTGTCGCCACCGTGTAGCGGCCATATCTGAAACATGATTGAACGATTGAATACACAGAATCAGTTTGACTTATATGGGCATATAGGTCGGGTCACACAATCGGCATAATAGGTCAAATCAATTAAAATACAAAATAAACTGCTGTAGCATCACTATAGCGCATATGTCTCCTATGCTCCTTTTAAACGTATTTTTCTGTAAGCATCCAATACGTGTAAATAAATATAAAAATGCGCTATCTCCAGATATCCTGTTTTCTTTGTGACCATTTCCATCACTCACACCAAACCAGGTTGATTTTGCTCGATTTGAACTTTGAACTTTCAAATCGAGCGTGTATAGATTATGATGATAAAGTAAAAAAATAGTCAAACAAATTTACAAACAATCAAACAAGCCATACTAAAGACAGGTAAAACATGCATTGTTGCTTTGGTATTAATGATCATAACCAGTTTAATTTTGGTTGTCACATTTCCAATTTTTGTTGTTAATAAAAACTCGTGGTTCGTTGTAAATATAGAGCCGTAACACAATGCTTCTGTGGGTCACTCCACTCCGGAGTGTGGTGGCAACATGTTTGTATTCCCTACTAATACACACTCTGGCTACACAGTGATCTCACATCGCTCTGCCAGCCACACACTTCAATGGTGCCATTGTTCTGATCTTTATAAAGCAACCAACTATGCTGAGGGAGTTTGTTGGACGTTTTAGACTGTTATAACTGTCGTAACTGGTTTGGTCGTGTCACATGATCAACCGGCCTTGCAAAAACTATTCTGCAAGGCACTGTGCCAGGAAGAAGAAAGAGAGGGAGACGGAGGAAGAGGTGGGAAGACAACATCCAGGAGTGGATTGGGCACTGTGCCAGGAAGAAGAAAGAGAGGGAGACGGAGGAAGAGGTGGGAAGACAACATCCATGAGTGGATAGGGTACTGTGCCAGGAAGAAGAAAGAGAGGGAGTCGGAGGAAGAGGCGGGAAGACAACATCCAGGAGTGGATTGGGCACTGTGCCAGGAAGAAGAAAAAGAGGGAGACGGAGGAAGAGGTGGGAAGACAACATCCAGGAGTGTACTGGGCACTGTGCCAGGAAGAAGAAAGAGAGGGAGACGGAGGAAGAGGTGGGAAGACAAAAAATCCAGGAGTGGATTGGGCACTGTGCCAGGAAGAAGAAAGAGAGGGTCACGGAGGAAGAGGTGGGTAGACAACATCCAGGAGTGGACTGGGCACTGTGCCAGGAAGAAGAAAGAGAGGGAGATGGAGGAAGAGGTGGGAAGACAAAACATCCAGGAGTGGACTGGGCACTGTGCCAGGAAGAAGAGAGGGAGACAGAGAAAGAGTTGGGAAGACAAAACATCCAGGAGTGGACTGGGCACTGTGCCAGGAAGAAGAAAGAGAGGGAGACGGAGGAAGAGGTGAGAAGACAACATCCAGGAGTGGACTGGGCACTGTGCCAGGAAGAAGAAAGAGAGGGAGACGGAGGAAGAGGTGGGAAGACAAAACATCCAGGAGTGGATTGGGCACTGTGCCAGGAAGAAGAAAGAGAGGGAGACAGAGGAAGAGGTGGGAAGAAAACATCCAGGAGTGGATTGGGCACTGTGCCAGGAAGAAGAAAGAGATAGAGACGGAGGAAGAGGTGGGAAGACAACATCCAGGAGTGGATTGGGCACTGTGCCAGGAAGAAGAAAGAGAGGGAGACGGAGGAAGAGGTGGGAAGACAACATCCACGAGTGGATTGGGCACTGTGCCAGGAAGAAGAAAGAGAGGGAGACGGAGGAAGAGGTGGGAAGACAACATCCAGGAGTGGATTGGGCACTATGCCAGGAAGAAGAAAAAGAGGGAGACAGAGGGAGAGGTGGGAAGACAACATCCAGGAGTGGATTGGGCACTGTGCCAGGAAGAAGAAAGAGAGGGAGATGGAGGAAGAGGTGGGAAGACAACATCTAGGAGTGGATTAGGCACTGTGCCAGGAAGAAGAAGAAGAGGTGGGAAGACAACATCCAGGAGTGGACTGGCTTGACCTTTGGCACCTCCCAGAGGGCGGCAAAGAATCGAGAGAGAGATAATGGGAGCTGTCAGGAAGTTATCAGTGGTGTCCCAATGACCCGCACAGTTACGGGAAAGAAGAGGAGAGAGAAGAGGCCGCATTACATAATTAATTCAGCACATTTCAATGAAGAAAAAAAACAGACCGATAAAGTGGCCTTTTCTCAGTGGTAGCCGCTTTGAGGTGTACTGAATCAGCAGGTTTCGTCGCTACGTCAAACTTAAACTTTTGTCTACTTTCAGACCCCATGTTGATAACCGAATTCTGCACAAGATGATTCTAAATATACTAATCAACTTTAAAATGAACATATGAAACACGATATGCTGCATCTGGGTGGATTTGCTTAGAATGGTATGGAAATCTACAAAATCTGTCAACTGATATTTTCAAATGGCACTCATTCAAAAATCATATGACAAATACCCCTGGCACATTGCAGATGTTGGATGGATTCGGGCGGTTTGGGAAATAGGTGAATTGGATGTTTGCCAGTTGGAAGTAAGAGGTAGACCGTTAAATGCACTAGGTGGCAGCACCACTCACTTGCGAGGTGAGCGACCTGTCAGTTCAAATCGCAGCCGCTGGTTCTCTCGTCTCAAATTCTCATTCTCTTCTGCTAGAGAGCTACTTCCCTATAAAAGGAGCAGCCATTTTCTCATTATTAACCCTCTATAATTGGTGATTACAGATATCACATCATCATTTTATCAGCAATTTTAATTGCTGATTAGACCACAAAGTGTACTAAAAGTTCCAAAAACCCAATATAAAATGCCTTTTGTATTTAAAATGATGTGAAGTGGTAAAAGGAACAGACTGGCATTCAGAAAATGACAGATATGTTGTTTATCGAGATCAATAATTTAGGCCAACCTAGTATACCCAGAATATAGCATTAATAATCAATTTTATTTGTATAGCGCCATGTGTCTGGATATAAAAATATGTTCAAAGGCTCTTAAAATACAACATTGTTCAAACATAATCGCTACAATAGAATAATTATTTTACATTAAGAGTATAATATAGGATATAACACGAAATTTAAATATAAATTTGTAAATAATTAACTTATATAAGTAATATAACAAAGTATCGGCTAAATACTGATTAGACATAACTATGTAAACTTTATCAAGGTCGTCACCAAATTACCTGTTTCAGTTTCTTCAATTCTGCCTTCATTTTCTCTGACTGCGTTGTCGCCTCATGTAGTTTTGTCGTCAGAACGGCCAACATGGCTGCCTCCTGGCCATCAGATGGCGCCATCCTACTGCTACTCGAGTCACATGACCTCATCTCCAGTTGACTTTGCACCTGTTGCCGGAGCCGTTCGTTGTCATGGCGACAAACATCCATCTCATTTTCGAGCCTCTCAATTTCATTCTGGACAGATGAACAGAAAATACTTGAATTTCTAGTACAACAATTTAATTAAAGGTGTTGGGATCATCTCAGAATGTTCATTTCTGATATCAGACAAAATTAAAATCAAATTAAATTAATTTCGACACTACCTGTGTCTCTACAAAAATAGACTCAATGAATACTGATATTTTAAATATATTGATATCATATCGGTGTTTAAAAAGTTTCATCTGAGGGGGTGGGTGAGGGCTGAGGCCAGATGAAAATAATTCAGGGTTGGCACATTTCTACCCTCATGGTAGAAACCGTGCGGCAGAAATACTTTCTGCCCATGTGCCAAAAAATACCTTTCTCCCTTAGTTTCTGCCCTTGACTTGTCTATATTACAAGATAGTAAGAACACATCTAACACAAAACTCGTATCCACTGTATTAAACCCAGGGAATCACCAGGGAAAGGCAAGCACTGCAAGACAGAGATATACATGTTATTATACAAATGTACTTGTACTCAAGTGAATGTACTCGTACTTTTACTCAGATTGCACATAGGCAGGTACAGAAAGATATTGACAACATATTCTACAAAACAGTCGCACTTTCCTATCAGTGGCATGTACTCCCTGGTTGTTGCCATTTCTGCCAGGCAGAAACTGTTTCTGCCTGGCAGAAATACCCTTCTTCCCTATTTCTGCCCTGGGCGCGGCAGAAATACCTTTCTGCCTGGCAGAAAACCAACCCTGAAGTAATTAGTTCTGATATCGGACATTGATGTTTTGAGATGATCCAAAAAGGGTAATCTTTTTCCTAACGTCGTGTTGTATAGTATAAAATATTAAAACATTTCAACTGAAAACATGTGCTCTAAATGAACTGCAATTTTTATTATAGCAGCCATTGTGCGATTAGACAGAACTAATGAAATAATTTTGTCAACCAGAGACCCTGATTACCGGGGGTAGTGACAAATCTGTCATTTTGATATGAAAGATATTGGCCGTGACTCCAAGATTAGACAGCAATAATTAAACTTACTTTCGAGGGATTGGAGCAATTGTTAAAAAAATCAGCCACTTAACATGACATCAGTGCATGAACAAGATCCACTGTTGATGGGTCGAAACGTCGCATGTTTCAACAATAGCGCCAAAGTAAGTTTAATTCTTACTCAGTAACATTTATATCACTGTATAGTTAGCAGCTTTCCACATAAACTGTGAAGATATTTAAAATTACTACGCTAAATCAACTTTGACTGTGCTAATAATTTAGAGATGAAGGTACAGTTCCTGTTTACTAGAATCTGCATAGGAAGCTGCTCTGTGAAATGAGAATGAATATCCTATATTGTAAGACACACACAATATGCTCTATATATTAGAATGGTACAGTGATGACGTAGGTTTATATCAGAACTATTTTATTGACGTTATGATGGAGACAAAAAAGTGGATGTTTTTATCTTCCCAGTTCGTAGTTTCATGATGATTTTGGCATGACAAAATCAATAAAGTTAATACCCTCCTCAATTGTATGCAATTTGTAGCTGAATGACAGTTGACTGCAGCAAATTGGAATACAGTACACAACTTCGAGTTTACTAAAATCATTAGTTGAATAAAATAAAAAATGGACCTAAAGGCCCTGAAGTTCTTTGGACTAATACGTCGATATGTGATCCCGGCTGACCAAATGAGTGATAAGTCGGAAAAATTGTAACATTGTTTTCTTACATTCTTGTAAAGGTTGGGTAGGGTGCTTTACAAGGTTTCAAAAATTATGACTGCTAAAAAAATTGGCAAAGTTATGGAGCATTGAACATGGTAAGGGTCAAAAAGTGAAAATGAAGAAAACGGCTGTTTAAGTTTTATATTATATATGCAAATGGATTGCATGGAAATATTACATGCATGACATTCAAATGTGGCACACAGTATATATGTTATGTTGCAATGATACATTGAAAGTACAATGTGCTGCTACAAAACGAATGCGTTCCTCGTATCTGCATTCGTAAATACCCAGTATGGTATGATAACGATATAATCGCAACTTTGAACGAGAAAGACACCGCACACAAAGCATGGAAACGCTCACGTTCGTTATCTGATTACCAAGTATTTTCTGAACTACGAACCACTTTTAAGAAACTTAAGAGAGAAAGGTATTGTGACTACATATCGGAAATTGAAAAGTCCATCAAACAAAAAACCAAACGTCTATTCAGTTTTACACAAAAGCAAACAAGCTAATGGAAAACTTCCTAACTCAATGGTATATAAAGGCACTGAGGCAGACAGTCCAGCTGACATAGCAGCACGTCGAATCTGTCTTTACATTAGTAGATAACCTTGTTTATCCAAGTATTCCCTCCTATCAATCCGACTCAATGACTACTGTCAATGTGTCTTATGATGATGTCATTGGAGTACTAAGAACCACTGATGTAAACAAAGCATGCGGTCCTGACAATATATCTGGTGTAATCCTTAGGGAATGTGCTGCCGAATTAGCAGGTCCACTATCTATGCTTTTTAATATGTCCTTAAGCTGTGGAACTTTTCCAACTTGTTTTAAAAGAGCAAAAATCCTGTGTACAAGAAGGGAGATAAACGAAATGTGTGCAAACGAAATTAATTAAATATCTATGTTACAAATCCAAAATACAGTACTCCTCTGACAGTTATCCTGAGCTTTGCCATCATTTTAGACTACCTTCCCTTCAACATCGTAGGCAAGTTGCAGATCTTATGTTTTTACACAAGTGTGTGCACTCCCAACTAGACTACCTTCCCTTCAACATTGTAGGCAAGTTGTAGATCTTATGTTTTTACACAAGTGTGTGCACTCCCAACTAGACTACCTTCCCTTCAACATCGTAGGCAAGTTGCAGATCTTATGTTTTTACACAAATGTGTGCACTCCCAACTAGACTACCTTCTCTTCAACATCGTAGGCAAGTTGCAGATCTTATGTTTTTACACAAGTGTGTGCACTCCCAACTAGACTACCTTCCCTTCAACATCGTAGGCAAGTTGCAGATCTTATGTTTTTACACAAGTGTGTGCACTCCCAACTAGACTCGTCGTATCTGGTAGGGGCTATCCAATTTCACTGTCCTTCACGATCTCTACGAAACTAGATCCCTTTTAGAGTTTCCAATAGCAGAATCAACATTAGAAAACACTGTGTTTTAAATAGATGTATGACTACTTTCAACACATTGTATTTAAGTGATCAAATTTGTGATATATATTCAGGAGCTGAACCATTTAGATCCTCAATTCAAAAACATTTCTATGTATATCAGATGTTTGCCTGGTATATTTAATGTTGATATTGTGTGGTTTTTATGTCCTTATTATTCTTATTGTTTTTATTATTCTATTATTGTTTTATTATTTATATGTATTGTTTCAGTTATTAGTCCTGTTACTGGGTCCACTGGGCCTGTTGGAATCTGAATAAATACAATACAATACAAAGACTTAGCAAGTTATGCCAGATTATGTCTTTATGTGTAAAACTAAGAGGACAGATTATTTGAGAGCAAAAGGTAGACTAAAGAAAATTAAAAACGACGAAGCTAATGCAGAGTTAAGAGAATTGGCTAGTGGGTATAAATGCTTGATAAAACAAATATCAAAATGCTACCATAAACAGTTACATGAAAACTTGCGCAACCTAAAACATAGCAAGCCTGCTGAATACTGGGATATACTTAATAAAGCAAGTAACAGCAGTGAAAAATGTGGAAATATGTCACTGGATAAGTTTATGAACCATTTTGAAAAACTCTGTGAAAAACCTGAAAGTGAAACTGCAGCTAATGAGATACCTTTTGATCCAAGAAAGATTTCCTAGTCAAACGAACACATAAACAGACCATTCACGCAAAATGGGGTACTAATGCAAATAAAAAAACTCAAAAACAAATAGGCATGTGGTATTGATAATGTTATAACTGAATACTTTAAAAAAACAGGGCCAGGCTGTGTCAGCCTTCTTCTCATGTGATGATGAGGTACAACAAGGCGAAAACTTGTCTCCTTTGTCATTTGCTATTTACCTGAACGTTGAACACTGTTAGTCATATTTATAAGGGACTTGACATGGCAACTGGTGAAATTTACAACAACCTTAGTGATGATGATGTAGACATTTTCTTGAAAAATGTATGTTCTACTATATGCTGATGACACTAGAATGATTCAATCAAATACAGATTTCTTGTGTATAACGGAACTATGTCAACTCTTCTAATGGTTGACATTTGGTTGTTTCAGATGTCAGCTATATTGTGAATCTGTACACAAGGCATGGCAAGTGTAAACAGAACAGTAAAATGCATTTGATATCAATAAAGTGTAGGATATTTCACTCTATAGTTGTCCAGAATATTAATTTTCTATGTTTGTCACATACAGGTGACAATACATCTTTAACCAATTGACACCACAGTCACACCATTTGATAATAATTAAATGAACATCAAAATAAACACAACTTGCAATTATAGAAAATCAATAGTTTTGAAGATACAGTTTAAAAGTTGCAAGCAACTGAGTTTAACAGGGATCAAATGTGTCTGCTCTGCCTGTGACCAATTAAAGATTAGTCAAGGTCTCAATGGAACAATGCAGAGTGGAGTGAGGCCAGGGCAGTTTCTGGCACAATACACAACATCTACTGTTGGGGGTGGTCTCAAGGGACCTTTTCAAAACCACATCACTAGATATTAGATAATGTAACAGGTGCTGAGGTGCTCTTAGAATGATTAAATCAAATACAGATTTCTTGTGTATAGTGGCAGCACCCTAAGATACATCTATGCAAAATTAGAAAAACTGTTTTTGAAAAAATAGGTAAAATGTGACAATTACCAGCTTTTTGGGCCCGGGGTCCTTAGAATGATTCAATCAAATACAGATTTCTCGTGCATAGTGGCAGTATCCTAAGATACGTCTATGCAAAATTTGAAAAAAAGTTGCTGAACAGTTTCTGAGATACGGCAGCTAATGGCAGACGGTGGACGCAGAGTGATGGCAATAGTCCCTTGGACCTTCGGCCCAAAGGACTAATAAAAAAATGGTAGTAGCACAAAAGGCGGAGTAGCACAAATAATCAGCCATCTTTCCATACAATTCCAGCGGCATCACTGGCATGCTAGTCATAAAGGTACCATATGAATCAAGAATGTTTAACAACTGACCTCATACTCCTTAAAGAGAATTTCAGTTCGTGCTCGACGCAATTCCCGACTACTGAATGTCTGTTCATTCTCTGGCTGGATGTTTACCCCTCCTGACAACACAAGAAATTGTAAATTTGTCATAATATACAGTATATATCATATTGACTGCATTGATCCGCATATTTATAAATAATTATTTCGCAGTTGTTCGAAAAATAATTTTTTTGCGCATTTTTAGTGTGTCTGAAAACAAACAGTGTCCAAATACACACATAATGACTCCTCCATGTTTGTTGTTCAGTCACAATTACCGAATATCTCACACCTGACCAAGGTGTCCAAAAACAAGGAGTACGGAAAAATAATATTTGTTGTACGTTTTTAGGAAAAATCATCCCAATACATACATACATACATAATGGCATGTGGCATTAATTAGTGGTGTTCCAATTAATTGGTTCAGTCAATCAACCACATTATTGTGTGATCAATGTTTATTTTGATTATTTAAAAACAGACTTGAATCTGTCAGATTATCGAAGAACCTAAATATGTTTCATGAAAAGACACCATTGCTCAAATCTGCTCTAATAATAATAACACTTACAAGCACTATAAATCTAGATAAATCCATTCGGAGGCACATCAAATACATAATACTACATACATATGTGCACAAAATTGATAAGTTACGTAAAATTAATGAACATAAATTAATTAAAATAGATGACAATATATTAAATTAAAAATAAATTATATCAAGATAATTGTTAAAGATATGTACATATATTTATAATAAATATGTAAAAACATTGTGTAAAATTGATATAAAAACATGTATATTTAACTCTGAGTGTAGAGTGTTCAGAAGGGTCACTGCATGTGACGACAACACAGTCATTTTCTTGTGGTGATTACTATGAATAGGAGCAGACATTTCCATCCAATTCAACTGGTCACTGAAAATCGCCTTACACTTTACAGTACCTTTAACCAGTTTTTACAGCAATAATAAGTAATTATATAGCAGTTAGCAAAAATACCTAACCTTTGGAAATTTAGATGGTGCTACGTACCCCTTGGAAGTTGGTACACACAGACGCATAATGTTATAAACAATCAATTCACATCTACCTAATGTCTCGAATATACCATAAAACTTATAAAAAATAAGAATTTCACACACAAAATTGTTTTTTTTCCAATGGGTTGTAGATGAATCCCTGAATCCTTCTAGCTCTGTGGAAAATAATATAACGTACCTGCACACATACCTCAATCACAGTTAGATATAAGTGATGACAGAAGATATATGAGCAAAATGTTACCAATGATTGGTCGACACGGGTTCTCTTCAGAGATTGTGATGCGGCAGGCAGGACATTTCTGGTTGCGTTGAAGCCACACATCCATACAGCCATGACAGAAGGCGTGTTGGTTCGGACACACCACTGGCTGTTTGACCTACAACACACCAATAGCTGTGTCAAGATGTGTTAGTTCAGATACACCACTATCTTTTTGACCTACAACACACCAATAGCTGTGTCAGAAGATGAGTTGGTTCAGACATAGAATGGTCTTGTCATTAACTGATTAAATCTGACACAAATTGCAACAAGACATTTAAAAATCATTTACATAATGATAATATGTAATGTATTACAGATGTAAGTTTACATTTTCATCAATAGATTGGATAATTCAATTACTCTATGTCAAATCAACAGATTTTCAGGACATTTTAGTCTTTCTTAGAAGTTAAAAACTTTTATAATTTATTTAAATTTTAACCAGTAAGTGGTTATGCTTGAATGCTTCTGGAAAAAGCTAATCACTGTGTTTAATGATTTAGCAAATTGTGTTCAGAATGTCCTATTGTGTGAACAGTGGGTAAATGCACAAAACCACTCATATTGTGTTTATCTGTTTTTCAGGTGCCTCTATAATGAGAAGTTTACAAGTTACATATCTGAAATTTGCTAAATGTACGTACACATACAGAGTTTCTATATTACTGTATAAGCAAAATTCAAGTAGGTTGGAGAGACGGACAATGGGTTTACTAGAGGCATGACATAAGAAATAACATATATAAATATTGTTATCCCTAGTGATATCAGTACCATTTATTCCTGTTACAGTACAACGTCCAAATTGCTTCCAGCTTGTGTCGGGTATACTGGCCATAATGTCTTAGTCTTGTAGATACCTGCACACCAACTTTTTGACTATTGGGTTGGCTTGACAACTGACATGGAATGATCCTTAAAAGTCTGTTGCCATTTGTCATAGCCAGCTGGGCCTAACCGGTGACTAAGGTTGGCTCCACTGTTAGCAGTGATACCATATGGATAAGAGTGAAGCTATAATTTATTGCTTTCCATAAGAGCTAAAACAAATTCTATTTAGCTTTTTGAAATGTTGATTGTTATAAGTTACTAACTAGTGTCATTTCGTAGTTTTTTGTTTTCTAGTTAATGCCCATAATCATTAAGTTAATTATCATTACTCTGGCTTATTCTCCGAGTCACGATGGATACACAGTCCCCAATGTTGAGAGCCAGGTTTTTACACTAAATATTATGCCTGCCCGGTCCGGGTTTCGAACTCAGAGCACTGGCGTGCCAGGCGGATGTGCTAACCACTACACTAGCCATGCTCCCATTGCCTCTAGGTGACCATTTTAAATGGCTCTTCTTGGTGTAAACCTATTCCATAAGCAAGTCTGAAAGATCCAAACTTGCAAAACGGCTAAGGCTAAGCCCTAAGCCTAAGCCTAGGCTAAGGCTAAGCCAAAAGTTGTAAAACAATCAATCTTGTCTTCTTCAGTTCTTGAGACAAAATAAACAACGATTTTAACTTAAAATTTATGACAGATTTTAAGATGCTTCATAACTTTCAATTATTGACCATTGGATGGTTGTACTGAACTCGAAGCTGGCCAATTTCGCCACTAAGAAAATCGCCAGACAATGGACTGTTTTTGTGCACGGACGTTGTCAAGTGTCTGGATAAACCCCTGTTATCGCCCAAAGCAATAAAACGCAACTTGCACCATATTATTTGTGTTGCTTGTCTACATTGTTGATATTTGCCTATTATGTTTACCTTTCCAAGACATATCTGGCAAGCTATGGGCAATGTGAACGCCAGAGTACAATTTTCAGGTTTGGCGTTAGCCTTCGGAAAATTTGCCATCGCCGGAAAAATATTTATTCGCGTCGTCTACCTTGCTCCGCAAGGGGCGCATTGTTAGTTGTCAGGGACGCATTATTATTTCACATAGGCTTTGCTACCCAAATAAATCGCGTAACCACAACCAAATCCTCCCAAGCCATGGGGTAGTGTACGACTCTAGCCATGGCTTGTATCCTACAGATTGTATGCAACTTCTTCCCACTGAAAGTTGCATTTTGAGTTAATATAATTTTTTAATTGCATGCCTTTTTAAAGAAAGTCTAGTCCAGCGGTAGGGATGTCATTGAAAATTTCAAATTGCAGATATATGTTGTTTTATATATTTTTATCATATGGCAGAACCCAAGAGAAATTAAAAAGTGAAAACAATATCAAAATCGGTAAAGTACTTTTCGAGATATTAATTTTTAAAGGTGTAAAATTTAAACAAAATTCAGATTGTAAGCCTATCTCTTGTACAATACCAGTGAAGTAGAAAATGGCGCCAAAACGCGTGCATATTTTTATTGAAATTATAATAAAAACAGTTTTGTTCAATGTTTATCGATTAAATTTGGCACACTGATAGATTTGTAGTCCTTCTTTTCAAACATCAAAAAGTAATATTTTACTAATTTGTATTGACATAATTTGCATAAATTAGCATAATTTTAAGGGAAATTTTGTAATTAAATTATATTTTATTATTACTTTGTTGCACATAACATGCTTAATCTAGCAAATGTTAGCTGGGAAGCTCAGCAACGAAAAGGTAACTGTTTGTCGACAGGACACAATAATAATTAATTAAAATATCAATATTAATTAATTAATAGAACATGCAATGTAGCATTTTTGTAGTGATCAGTGTGTAATATTGTATGATTGCTGCTTTTAATTGAAACACACCATTTATCAGACTGAACGAAACATGGCCGTCGTTTATTATCTGCTCCGACCAGCACCGGAGAAATCCGAAGTCAACGGGATCCGTCCGTAATACATAGGCTACGTAAGTATACAACAAGCAGGGAGCGGCTATATTACATCCCTCTCTACCTAGTCACATTTGTTAATTAAAGGAACATTGAACTGCAATAAAGTTTGTGACATGGATTCAAAATAAGTGTTCGTTGTGAAAACAAATGAACGCACAAACATGCCATGTTATTTAACTGAACACTTAACTAGATAACGGATATGAAGAGCAGCGATCCGCCTACACCCTTATATCGTGTAACTAACTATATCTAGAACGGGCAGCGATCCGCCTACACCCAATTTCTAGATTTGCTCGATTAAGCGCTGTCGCTTTTTTCGAGCTCGTTGTGGACGGACAGCTTGCAGAGCAGGTGGCTTAAGCGCCTCTTCGTCATCGTGACGGGTCTCAGACGACTCATCATCTGTTGGCAGGTCGTCGTCCGCAGCTGTGTCCTCGGGATGTTGTCGTGCGATTTCATCGGGCGACAAGCCTCGCACGCGACGGAACTTAGACACATTTCGCGTCACTGTGGACCCATCACCACGCACGGCGGATGACCATTGGTCCTTTCATTGAACTGACGATGAGCGGTGTCGGTGCGAACGGAATAGAGAGTTTGTTCACTCTAGGCTGCTGTACAAGCACAATCTCTCCCATTTGTAGGTTCACATGTGAAGCGTGTGCACGCTCGTCTGAGTACTCTTTCATTCTCGCTTTTGCACGAGCGTCTTGTCTGCGAACGACTTCATCTTCTGGGTACACGCTCTGAAGCGTTGGCAGCTCAGGTAGCTTAGTTCTCGGTTCTCAACCAAACAGTAGTCGGTGAGGTGTGAACAGCGTAGAACTATACGGAGTAGATCGATAGTTTCGAAGAAACTGCTGCAGTTCGCGACGCCCGTTGCGATGTTGAATGATGGCTGAATGTACTGCCTTCATCATCGGCATGTTGAAGTTCTCCACTTGTGCATTCGTCATCGGCCATAGCGGTGTGATTTTGCGGTGACGGACGCCACACGACTGCAAAAACTGTGACCACGCCATTGTCCGACTTTATCGTTTCTGGATATCCGAACATGGCAAAAATGGACTCCATGATCGGGATAACTGTCTCTGCACTGGTGCTTCTGGTCACGTGAACGACTGGATATCTTGAATATTCATCTGTGACGCAGAGTAAATATTCGCCTGTCGACATTGGGCCGCAGAAATCAATGCTCAAATTGATCCACGGGCCTCGCGGTAGAGTAGTCATGTTTAATTGCTCCATCTGGCGGCGGTTGGAGTTTGCAACACACGGAATGCAACCCATGACGACTGCTTCCGTTTCTTTGTCTATGCCTGGAAACCACACTTTGCTTCTGATCAGAGCTTTGGTCTTGCAGATGCCCTGATGACCCTCATGTGCCAACTGTATGACACGACTGCGAAGTGCTGTCGGGATGACAATACGAGAATCTCGTAGCAGAAAGTCTCCATTTTCTCCCACTGTCAGTTCATCGCTCACTTTCCGGAATGCAGCAATGTCAGCTGACTCGTTGTTAGCTGTGTCATGCCAACGACCTGTGCGGATGACCTCGATGACCTTGTATAAGGTCGCGTCGCGTCTTGTGTGCACCTTAATTTCGTCAAGGGTGATGGCATTTGGCGTAGAGCTGTCAGCAATGTGATTGATAAAGTCCTCAGCCATACGCTGCGCTTGGCTGACGTTTGTTGCTGGATGTCTAGACAGGTAGTCTGCTGGATTGTCACGACCACATCTGTATTCTAGACGAATGTTGTAATGTTGTAAGCGCAGTGCAAGCCTCGCAACCCGTAGCGGCGGGTTTGGCTTCTGCCATATGCCCAGCAGGGGCCTATGGTCCGTGATTATCGTGCATGCAGCGCCATCCGTGTACATGTTGAAGTGTTCGCAACCCCACACAACGGCTAATGCCTCACGCTCTGTTTGTGAGTAGCGTCTCTCCACGTCCGAGAGCGCACGGCTTGCGTAGGCGACTGGTTTGCATTCTTGTGTAAGTATCGCTGCAACACCAACTGGGCTGGCATCTACGAGTATCTCAGTTGGTTTGTGAGAATTGTAGTAGGCATTTGTTGCCGTCTCGGACAATGCGTTTTTTATTGCGTTAAACGCGTCCGACTGTGACTTCTCCCAAACCCATGGCTGGTCCTGCCGTGTGAGGACTCGAAGAGGCTCCGAGATTATTGCAAATCTTGCAATGAATCTCGCGCTGTATTGTGCCATGCCGAGAAAAGAGCGTACTTCTGATTGGTTCAGCGGTTGTGCAGCTTCTTGTAGATCTTTCACCTTTTGCGGGTCAGGTGAAATTCCTTCCTTCGAGAACACGTGAGAAGTAATACATGTCCCTTAGCGCGGGCAACTTGATTATGATAGGAGGAAGAGGAAAGTACCCGGATGTAGGTCACGGTCAAGTACCCGGATGTAGGTCAAGGTCAAAGGTCAAGGTCCCGAATATAGGTCAGTGTACCGGATGTATGTCAAGGTCAAAGGTCAAGCACCCGAATGTAGGTCAAAATGGCGCCGGTGGCGCCACCTGTCGGGTATGTCATGAACCAAAATAGCGCCCATAGCGAAATTTGTCTTGACTGAAAAGGCGCCACCTGGCGGGATTTTTCGGAACTAAAAGTGGTTGACCAGAAGCGCCAACTATCGGAATTTTTCGTTTTTTTTTTTTTTAGACTAAATGTTCGGGGTACTGCCAAAATTAGTGCGTATTGTTTTAACTGTTAGCGCCACCTGGCGGATTTTTGGCGAACAAAATTCACCTGTCGGATATATCATGAACTACAAGTGTTGCCATCTAGCGGATAAGTTGTGAACTAAATGTAGGAGTACTGCCCAAATTCGTGTCTCTTGCACGCTTGCGTGCAATAGAGCCCCCTGACGGATACTTCATGAACCACAAACACCATCGCCTAGTGGACAAGTGAGCGAACCCCATGTTAAAGCATAGGGAATTTTCCCCATGTTAAAGCATAGGGATTTTCCCCATGTTAAAGCATAGGGATTTTCCACATGTTAAAGCATAGGGATTTTCCCCATGTTAAAGCATAGGGATTTTCCCCATGTTAAAGCATAGAGATTTTCCCCATGTTAAAGCATAGGGAATTTTCCCCATGTTAAAGCATAGGGATTTTCCCCATGTTAAAGCATAGGGAATTTTCCCCATGTTAAAGCATAGGGATTTTTCCCATGTTAAAGCATAGGGAATGAGTTTGAGTAGAGGAAGAGGAAAAGTACCCGGATGTAGGTATCATCCCCTAGTGGACAAGTGATTTTGCTTCCGAAGGCGCAGCCTTCTCCGTCTATGGGACCACTCGACCTCTCGACCCAGACATTCAACCCGGACCAACAATCAACGACCAGTTCAACGATCAGTTCGACGACCAGTTCAACGACCAGTCCAACGACCAGTCTGACGACAAGTTCGACGACCAGTTTGTCGAGCAAAACAATTTCGTCTCTGTCATCAGCTCCGGCAACCAACCCAACCATCAACCTGACCCCATCACCTCCGACGAAGCGTCAGAAGCTTCACGAGATTTCGGATGACACATCACACGTTATGTCACGAGACTACGTCGGATGTCACATCACACAAGATTACGGATGACACATCATACGTTATGTCACAAGATTACGGATGACACATCACAAGTTATGTCACAAGATTACGGATGACACATCACACGTTATGTCACGAGACTACGGATGTCACATCACACGAGAGTACGGCCGAGACAAGAGATAGGCCACGAGACTACGGATGACACATCACATGAGACTCAGACCAACTAGTTGCGTAAACGAAACAGAAACTGACCCGATTACGCTACACGAATCGAACTATAGACACAAGTTGTACAAACGAAACAGAAACTTAGCCGATTACGCTACACGAAACGAACTATAGACACGAGTTGTACAAACGAAACACGAAACTTAGCTGAACACGTGACACGAATTGAACTCAGACCAACTAGTCGGACAAACGAAACACTAGTTTGACCAACACGCGGCACAAAGTTGTCAATTCGTCGTGTTATCGCGTCAAATCCCTCAAAAGTGAGGAGGAGGAGGAGGGCTAGAGATGAACGTGTTGAGGAGGAGGAGGAGGAGGAGGAGGGCTAGAGATGAACGTGTTGAGGAGGAGGAGGAGGAGGAGGAGGGCTAGAGATGGACGCGTTGAGGAGGAGGAGGAGGAGGGCTAGATATGAACGTGTTGAGGAGGAGGAGGAGGAGGAGGAGGGCACTCACTCACTCACTCACTCACTCACTCACTCACTCACTCACTCACTCACTCACTCACTCACTCACTCACTCACTCACTCACTCACTCACTCACTCACTCACTCACTCACTCACTCACTCACTCACTCACTCACTCACTCACTCACTCACTCACTCACTCACTCACTCACTCACTCACTCACTCACTCACTCACTCACTCACTCACTCACCCTTCGTGTATGTTCACTCACTCACTTACTCACTCACTCACTCACTCACTCACTCACTCACTCACTCACTCACTCACTCACTCACTCACTCACTCACTCACTCACTCACTCACTCACTCACTCACTCACTCACTCACTCACTCACTCACTCACTCACTCACTCACTCACTCACTCACTCACTCACTCACTCACTCACTCACTCACTCACTCACTCACTCACTCACTCACTCACTCACTCACTCACCCTTCGTATATGTTCACTCACTCACTCACTCACTCACTCACTCACTCACTCACTCACTCACTCACTCACTCACTCACTCACTCACTCACTCACTCACTCACTCACTCACTCACTCACTCACTCACTCACTCACTCACTCACTCACTCACTCACTCACTCACTCACTCACTCACTCACTCACTCACTCACTCACTCACTCACTCACTCACTCACTCACTCACTCACTCATCCTTCGTATCTGTTCACTCACTCACTCACGCACTCACTCACGCCGTCCCTTCATCGTTTTCTAACAGTTTATCTTTTCAACATGTTTCCGTGGTAAAATTTTCGTAACTTTCTGACAATTCGACGGGTTATCGCGTGACATCTCACCTCTTTCTGACAACTCGACGGGTTATCGCGTACAGCTAACCTCTTTCTGACAATTCGACGTGTTATTGAAACACTAAACTTAGCCGAACACGTGACACGAATTGAACACAGTAAGGACAACCACCTGACAGGACTTCATTTAAAGAGGTGACCATCAAGGTTCCCATCATCACTCAACGGATACCAATGTAATTAGTCAGAGTATTGCCATCTACTGCCCCTGACAGACACACTTCCGGGAATACCCGAAGCACAGAGGCCGCCATGACAGTCAAGTAACTTCCGGTGCGACATCACTTCCGACGTAGCGTCCCTAGTATAGGCTACCATAGCAAGTGAATTTGAAAACTGCTATGATCGAAACACTAAACTATATACACTAGTTTGCGGCATCATCTCATTTGCATAACCAATCAGACCGAACGTGCATCACGTGACTTCCCTTAACACAAAAACTGTGCACGTCCACGAGAGAGGCGACATTCGACGCCACCTGTTATGTATGTGTGTAGTTCACTACAGACGTTAGCTGGTAATGTCTGTGTGTAGTTCAGTAGAGTCGTTAGCCAGTGATGTATCTGTGTAGTTCAGCACGGAGACTTTAGCCTGTTATGTATATATGTAACAAACTTGCAGGATTCGGTGACAAACGGCACGAGACTTCGGATGACCCGAGACAAAAGACGAGACTATGACCGAGATGTGTCACGAGACTTCGGATGACACGAGACAAGAGACGAGACTACGACCGAGATGTGTCACGAGACTTCGGATGACCCGAGACAAGAGACGAGATTACGACCGAGATGTATCACGAGACTTCGGATGACACGAGTCAAGAGACGAGACTACGACCGAGATATGTCACGAGACTTCGGATGACCCGAAACAAGAGACGAGACTATGACTGAGATATGTCACGAGACTTCGGATGACACGAGACAAGAGACGAGATTACGACCGAGACGTGTCACGAGACTTCGGATGACCCGAGACAAGAGCCGAGACTATGATATGTGTGTGTGTGTGTGTGTGTGTGTGTGTGTGTGTGTGTGTGTGTGTGTGTGTGTGTGTGTCTCTGTGTGTGTGCGTGTGTGTCTGTGTGTGTGTGTGTGTGTGTGTGTGTGTGTGTGTGTGTGTGTGTGTGTGTGTGTGTGTGTGTGTGTGTGTGTGTGTGTGTGTGTGTTAGAGTCTATCATAGCAAGCGAATTTGAAAACCGCTATGAGCGAAAACGACTATGTCAATAACATGTAAGGACAACCACCTGACAGGACTTCATTCAAAGTGGTGACCATCATCGTTCCCAACGCCACTCAAACGACTATGTCAATAACATGTAAGGACAACCACCTGACAGGACTTCATTCAAAGAGGTGACCATCAGGGTTCTCAACAACACTCAACGGATACAAATGTAATTAGTCAGAGTATTACCAACTAGGCCACCATGACAGGCAAGTAGCATCCGGGGCGACGTCACTTCCGACGTATCATCCCTAGTAGAGTCTGCCATAGCAACCGAATTTGAAAACTGCTATGAGCGAAAACGACTATGTCAATAACATATAAGGACAATCACCTGACAGGACTTCATTCAAAGAGGCGACCATCAGGGTTCCCAACACCATTCAACGGATCCCAACGTAATTAGTCAGAGTATTGCCATCTACCGACCATGACAGATCTCTATTCGTCGACACGTAGAGGCCGCCATGATAGGTCGGCATGACATTCAAGTAACTTCCGGTATGACATCGCATCTGGCATAGCGACTCCTAGTGGATAATCGGAGTACTACCCCACACTATGACGAAGGACAACTACCTGACAGGACTTCCTTCAAAGAGGTGACCATCATTGTTCCCAACGCCATTCAACGGACACCAATGTAATTAGTCAGAGTATTGCCATCTACCGTCCATGATAGTTCTCTATTCGTTGACACACATACTCGTTGGGAATAGCGGAAGCGTAGAGGCCGCCATGACAGCTCGCCATAGCATTAAAGTAACTTCCGGTGCGACGTCACTTCCGACGTAGCGTCCCTAGTAGAGGCTATCATAGCAAGCGAATTTTAAAACTGCTATGATAGAAAACGACTATGTCAATAGTGTATAAGGACAACCACCTGAATGGACACACTTCCGGGAATACCCGAAGCACAGAGGCCGCCATGTCAGTCAAGTAACTTCCGGTGTGACATCACTTCCGACGTAGCGTCCATAGTATAGACTGCCATAGCAAACGAATTTAAAAACTGCTATGACCGAAATAATAAACTATATACACTAGTTTTCGGCGTCATCTCATTTGTATAACCAATCAGACCGAACGTACATCACGTGACTGCCCTTAACACAAAAACTGTGCACGTCCATGAGAGGCGACATTCGACGCCACCTGGTATGTCTGTGTGCAGTTCACTACAGACGTTAGCTGGTAATGTCTGTGTGTAGTTCAGTAGAGACGTTAGCCAGTGATGTATCTGTGTAGTTCAGCACGGAGACTTTAGCCTGTTATGTATATGTGTAACAAACTTGCAGGATTCTATGACAAACGAAACACCAAACACTTAGATCAGCGTGTGTCAAGAATCAAAGACAATCAGACCGAACGCAAATCACGTGACTTCCCTTAACACAAAAACTGTGCATGTTCATGAGAGAGGTGATATCCGACGGCACTCAATGGACACCAATGTAATTAGTCAGAGTATTGCCATCTACCGGCCACGATAGATCTCTATTCGTCGAAACACATATTCGTTAGGAATAGCGGAAGCGTAGAGACCGTCATGACAGATTGTCATGACATTCAAATAACTTCCGGTATTACACCACATCCGGCGTATCGTCCCTAGTAGAGGCCGCCATGACAGTCAAGTGACTTCCGGTACGACATTACATCCGTCGTAGCGCCTCCTAGTGGATAATCGGAGTACTACGTCACATGATGGTGCCATTTAGCGGGTAAAAATATCTAAGTAGAGGCCGCCATGACAGTCAAGTTACTTCCGGTATGACATCACATCCGGCGTAGCGTCCCTAGTAGAGGCCGCCATGACAGTCAAGTGACTTCCGGTATGACATCACTTCCGCGTAGCGCCCCCTATCGGATAATCGGAGTACTACGTCACACGATGGCGCCATCTAGCGGGTAAAAATATATAATTATGTTATCAAGAGAAAAAAGTTGGGGTTAACCTCGCGAAAATTTACACAACCATTTGGTGGTTGTTTAAATTTTCGCGAGGTTAACCCCAACTTTTTTCTCTTGATCGTGGCTGTGTTGTTGTGTTGGTTATGCTTGACTTGACCGCCGCTTTCGACACTAATGACCATTCTATTGAGCAGACTCACTCACAGATTCGGTGTCACTGGCGCTGCGCTTGAGTGGTTCAGATCTTACTTGTCCGGTCGGCATCACGTCGTTCGTATTGGAAGTGTCAAATCCTCCCCAATTACTGTGCCGTTTGGTGCACCGCATGGCACCGTACTCGGGCCATTGCTGTACAATGCATATATTACACCACTTGTCGACGTCATCAAGAAATTCGGCTTGGATTATCACGTACATGCCGACTCCACGCAAGTTTATGTTTCGTTTTGTTTTGGTGGAGATGGCCAACTGAACTCAATGGATCGTTTGTGCTGTTGCCTAGAAGAAATTGGCGAATGGTCTCGGACCAATTTACAGAACTTAAATGATCAGAAGACGGATGTCAGGGTGTTTGGTACCAAACAGAAGTTGCCACTGCTAAAGGAGATACGTATTTTTGACTCGACTTTGACTTCGTCTTCAAGTGCGCGTAACCTGTGCGTTGTATTTGATCAATCCCTAAGCATGACTAACCACGTAAGTGCCATTTGCCGACCAGCGTATATGCACCTCCACAACATCAGTCGTATCAGGTGATACCTCACAGCATATGCGACTAAACCACTTGTCCACGCTTTCGTTTGGACTACGGAAACGCGCTACTGGCTGGACTACAACGTGACCACATTCACAAACTCCAGCGAATCCAAAACACGAATCGAGTTAAAAAATACTCCTTTATGTGTTCAGATGTGTGGACGGGACGGCGCCGCTGTATCTTGCCAACCTGTTAACCAGGCACTGTCCCGGACGCCCACGTTCATCTGAACAACTTTTGCTTGAAGTTCCACGAACGAACCCGATCAGTATAGGAGACAGGTCCTTTCGTGTGACTGGACCTCGACTATGGAATGCACTGCTCATTGCTATAAAGTGCACCAGAACTCTGTCGGCGTTCAGAAAGACACTAAAGACGCACATGTTCAAAGCTCAATACTGCTGCCATTTTTAACATGTAATTTAATTTGAGGACATTTTACTGCACATCTTGCTTTTATACACACACACACACACACACACACACACACACACACACACACACACACACACACACACACACACACACACACACACACACACACACACACACACACACACACACACACACACACACACACATATTATTTTGAGTGCATGTAACACTATTTATTTATGTGTGCGTGAGTGCGTGCGTGTGGGTGGGTATGTATGTATAGGTATGCATATTATGTAAATAGAGTAATTATAGGTCTAATTTATAATTTATCTAAATTTATTTATTGATAATCTTAAATTAATAGTTTTAAAATAACTACCTTTATTTGTTCTACATTCTATCTCAAGTTTCTTATGTTTGCAGGTTTTATTAGTATACATTGAATCGCCTGATTGAATGTTATTGTACAGCGTTTTGAGCATATTATGGATATTGCGCTCTATAATTATTAATTATTATTATTATTACTACTAGCACCCACACAATCAACAGATATAGGAGAGAAAACATCAATGAGATTTTGCAGTTCGTCTCCGCTTTCGATATCGCGATGCTCCTGCCGAACGCCAACAACGGACACGTATCAGTACCCCAGAATAAACCCTGAAAATCCTGACACATGTATTGACCTACTATTCAGAGTTCGCAACAGAATGTTAATTGTTAATGTCTTCCATTAATATATCGACGACGCGTCGTTAGCTATATGCAATGAGCCAGCTCATCGAATTGCCATGCGACTCTGTGATACTCAAGACGACCTCCAATGAGTTCGATCTGTCGCATGCATTTGCCGACGGAACTGTACCCTCGTCTGATCAAACATGCCAAGCAAACATTGCAATCTGTTTTGCACCGTTTACCACAACGTTCGCTATACTTCATGTCAAAAAACAACATCCACTGTGCTTTATGTAAAATGTATGTTCTGTTATAACATGGCATGCAGTCCTTAGGTCTGCTCAAAGCGCTTTACACTTCACCCCCTGGCATAAATGTTCAATCGAAGACCATCTCAGCTTATCTGGGACGCCGTCGTATACACTGCAATTGGTGCGAGAATATTTTTCGTTCACAAATACCTTCCGATGTCTATATATAGCGTTGTATTCACTCATACAGCTGAATGTACTGGGATAGCGTGGAACGAACGAACTTGCACAAGGTTCGAAGCGGCATCAGAACGATTCGATTGACAGTGGGATGCTCTGAGTGCCGACACCGCGTCCCACGTGTCCCGCAACAGCCTAATTTAATTCTTTTCCCACGCAAATATCCTACTGCAATGCATCTAGCGAGTGTGATTATGAATCAACCAGTCATTTAATCATAGTAATAATATCGGAATTTATATAGCGCCCAAATCCACTTGACGCTTTACAAAAAGCAGCATAAATTAAATAAAACTATAAAATATAGATTATTAAAAAACATAAATAGTGTAAAAGAATTGATTTAAACATAACAAATAAATAAATACATACAAAGTACATTTATAATACACACACACACTTGAATAAAACATTACGGATGTGGTAGAAACGGGACTTGGAGATCGCATTCACCTGTTTCTCCATTGTCAAGCCGCTGTCCACACTAACTCCAAGATTTCTCACGGATTGCACAGCGTGTAATAGTCCGCCCCTGATCACGAGGGACAAGTCGTTCATCTGATGAATTCGGTGTTTGGACAAAAACACGATGAGTTCGCTTTTTTCTTGGTTCAATTTTAACATGTTTCTATTCACCCACCCGCCAACATCCGCCACACAGGCTTCAATGGCTGACCTTTCACTGGCCCAGTTCTCGTCAGGCTTGATGGGTAAATATATGTGTGTGTGTCGTCTGCCTAACAGTGGTAACGAAGATTATATTTATTCACTAATGTAAGATCTCATCCAATACAAGGCTTCTGCAATCTTGCCAAATGAGTGTTGAAAACGCTTTAGCATTATGCCATGGTCGATGACGTCAAACGCACTGGACAGATCAAGCATGACCAAGACGACTACACGTTTTTGATCAAGAGCTACTACGATGTCGTTCTGGACTTTCGCTATAGAGCTGTCTCGGTTGAGTAATTATTGCGGTACTGCTGAATATCGTTTAGATTGTTGATGTCCACGTGATCTTTCAAACAGTGTTCTTGTCGGGCGAGTTTGTGATTATTCACTTCACCTCATCATGGGTGGCTGGCAGAAACCTTTGAAGCGGGATTCCATCAAACATGACGTCATCGTCCAATGTTGTTTCGTAGATATCACTGGGGTTGCCGGTATCGATGTTACGTGTCCCGTGTTACCCATCAAATGTCTCGTAAATTGGAACAGTTGTTTCTGATACTTGCCGCAGTCTCTGATCTTTGTAGAAAAGAATGTTTTCTTTGCACTGATCATCAGTTTGTTAACTGCATTGCATTGCTCCACGAACAGCTGCCGATGAACGGTGAGTTTGGTTCGCCGCCATACCTTCTCTGCTCGCCTGCGCGCGTGTTTGGCGTATCTCAGTTCATCTGAATACCATTACGCGTTTGGTCTCAGTGTTATCAACTTTCATTGGACGGGAGGGTGTTGGTTGACAACCGTTTCAATTCCCCTAGTATAGGCGTGTACAAATTCATCTAGCGGCTTATCAGTGTTTTTCAAAATTGGAGTTAAATCCTTGATAAATTCTTAAATACAAATGTCCCAAAGCTTCTTGAAAGTGACCAGCTGCCGAACGCTGTCTGGCTTCGTTAAGTCTAAAAACACAGCCTGATGGTCACCGGAAGGGTTACGCTTTTTGTCACCAAGACATGGCTCAGAAATTGTTGGCATCCCGATCAACAAGGTACTAATGTCCCGGGTGATGACAACGTCCAAGGTATGGCCCATCTTGTGTGTGGGTCCCACCACGTGTTGTACCAATCCGTGAGCTTCCAACGTGCCATTGAAGCGCACCGAATCTGCATCGTTAATGTTGTCGAGGTGGAAATTAAGGTCACCTGTTATGATTACATCGTTGGATATAACAGCAAGGCAGTCCAAGTACAAACTCCACTCGTCAAAAACACACTGTTCTGAAAACCGTATCGTTTAAAGGGAGGCGGACGGTAAACGATGAGTCCATATGTTCGAAATGTGTCTAAGCCTAAAGCTTTGCAGCCGCTTCGTGAACCTATTGCCGTATCGCATTGTAGAACTTGTATATTCCACAAGTCGAAGTCATCGTGGCCGTTTACTGCAACAACAATAAAGCGATGTAATAATAAGAAGAAGGAAACAAAGACGAAGAAAACATCTGCAGTTACAAGATCTCCTCGTTTTTTTGTACCACTTTTGAAGTCTTTGCATTGGATTCCTGTACGATATCGTGTAATATTTAAGATCTATACCATTACATATCATGCGTTGTCCAGTAAGCAACCATTTAATTTGCATTCATTGTTTATTCCTGTAAGAAAACCTATCCAGCTTCGATCATCTAGTTCTGACCTACTTTTTGTTCCTAGAGTCAACACTAACATTGGAACTAGAGCTTTTTCTATTGCTGCACCAACTCTTTGGAATATGCTCCCTCTTAGTGTTAGATCAGTTGACAATTTTACAAAATTCTGTCGTCATTTAAAATCTTATCTTTACAACCTTACTTATCCACCGTAGCTCTAATAATGGATTTTGAGATTGAGCAATCCATTTGTTTTGATGGGCCTCTTAGCTTGGTTTCCAATTATTTAGGCGCAAAAGAAGTTAGTTATCTTATTATTATTATATGTACTGCCGCGGAACTACTTCGAATTCGTACGCCTCTGGTTGTAAAGTGGGGAAAATTTACGTCATCACCTGTTGTTGATACGCCAATCCGTAGCTACGCAGTGTGCAAGTCGCGCCAGTATAAGTATGCGGCAATTCTATGTTGCACATTCACGACAAGCGTCCATCCTTGCGCGCCATCGTACGCCGGTTGTGTATTACCATAATTGACATAGGCGGATTCAGGGGAGGCATGAGGGCACGTGCCCCCTACTCTTTTGGTCTCGCTATGTCTGCGCGCTAGAGTGGGGTGCCCCATATATCTTTGGAATGTGCCCCCGTTATCTGCCCCCTAGATTTTGGAATGTGGCCCCACGTAGGTTTGTCTCAAGGGGTGCAATTGGAGGTTTTTGGTGAGCTTCCGAAATTGTGAATAAATGTTCAACAACACCGCCCTATCGTATTCCGATGTCATGATCCAACAGCGTGGTGTTGAAGCTCTGGCAAAAATTCCAATGTCAAGGTCTGAAGCGCGACGGCGGAGTGGCGACCACGCGACAGCGCGATAACTCGACAGCGGAGTCATGCTGAATCCCCGGCTCAGCCTATCCAATATGAATTTGGTCCAGTGGAGGTTTTGTGGCGATCCTCAAGGGGGTACAATTGGAAGTTCCCATAGACTACTCTCTATGGATCCGTTCCTGACTGGGTCACGTGCCCCACGGTCCCGAGCTCTCGGAGCGCCGATGAAAAAACCACTGCTCCCGGCTGTTCACTGAAGTAAAAAAAAACCTTGACTCCGAGCTTATGGGGCGCCTCAGTCAAGTGAGAATAAAATTATTTCAAGGTAATCAGGTTAGAACAACTTTTATTCCAGGGCCCAGAACTTCATGTCTTTCGGTGGGGGCCTCACAATTCAAACTTGCCCCAGGGCCCCAATACAATTTAATCCGCCTCAGAGTCCGCGGATATAATGTTTCGTCTTTTGTGCCAATTATTAAACTTGTATAATATGTGAAACAAGTTTATAATGGTGTTCAGGAAAGTGACATAGATGCGGGATGTTGATTCACTGGAAATTGATATTTAAAATGCAACTTGAAATGCAAGGACACTACAAAAACAGGCAGACTTTATTGTAGACTATGTATACTTGTACACGAATAGCCATAGAAACGCAGAAACTAAATAAGTGTGGAAATGCCAAAACATACCAACAAAGATAAGAATTTAAGAAACTTGCGTTTTCCCAACACCTCTACACGGGAGCGAAACGTGGACACTGAACTAAAATACATGAGAAGAATAAAAGCGTTTGAGATTAAATGTTACAGAAAAGTTCTAAGAGTGCCATGGATACAAAAAAACAACCAATGCAGAGATCCTGAAAAAAATAGATAAAGAACTGCCAACTAGTGAATAGAATAAAACGACTAAAACTTAGTAATTTTGATCACATCAAAAGGCACAGTTCCTTAGAGAAAACCATGATACAAGGCAAAGTGGAGGGAAAGAGAGGAAGGGGAAGACCAAGGAAAAGATGAGAGCAGGACTTCAGCGACTGGTTGGAAGACGACGTCGTGAGAGCAGGGAGACGAACGGCAGACAGGGCAACGTATCATGGATCATCCGGGCAGCTACGTCCCGCAGGGATATGCTGAACTGAAGAAGAATGTATACACGAAGAACGACATCGATAATTTTCATATTTTGCTTAATCGCAACATCGCTAACAGAAACGTAGATTATGCTAAGTAGCCGGGTGGTCAAGTGTGATCGTCTAGAAACTGTTATATCGATGCATCCCTTGCAGAACGCACCGCATCGACAAAACTTATAAGTAAAGGTGTTTCCATATAAACTTTAAAGATATATTTTTCATTCTGATCCCATTGAAATAAATTAGTTGATTCATATAGCCTACATGAAGGGGCCTACGAGTGTCAGAACTTAACGAATACTGGGGGGAGGAGCCTGAGGCACACCAAAACCGCCAATTGACAGGCCTGTTGCGCGGTTGGGGAGGGGGTACTGTCGGAGACTGTCACGGTGGCGGGGGAGGGTTAGTGTAGGAGATATTTCGCGGTGCCGATGGGGTAATGTTTGGAGAGTTAATTGTTGCGGTGCCGTGTCGTTTCTCATTCTTGGCGATTTCCCAGATAACATTTCCAACTTGGTCTAATATTGGCCCAATGTATGTTTCTATTTTGGGCCAATATTGGCAGCCAAATTGGGGTTAGATCGGGCCAATGTTGGTCCAACAATGGCAGTTCCGATGCTTGGCCTAACACTGGCCTATCAACATTGG
Source organism: Escarpia spicata (assembly GCA_963995525.1). Lineage (NCBI taxonomy): Eukaryota > Metazoa > Annelida > Polychaeta > Sabellida > Siboglinidae > Escarpia > Escarpia spicata. The sequence continues at coordinate 46,692,541 of OZ023207.1, forward strand.
CCCATGGGTTGGCATTCCAAGCGATAGGCTGTCATTCTCTGTCAACCTTGTCCCAAGACGGAAAATGTTATGGTATATGGGGTGTGAATGTCGTGAACCTCCAACACCGAAGATATCACTGTGGGTTATCCAGCATCTTTCTTGTTTGCAGTGCAAATGAGGGTAGTACGATAAATGAATCAAATCAGCGTATACAGTGGGATAATCTCTCATCCAGTGAAATAGAATACTATGCAAGATGTACGTGTGAGGGTTTGTGTAATATTGCCTTCCCTGAAGGGATTAAATGTTCTAACGCGAACTGTCATAATCATAGCCATACTGCTGACATCGACACATTTTATGATGAGATCATTACTGCATTATCCAAATCAGGTGAAAAAATTTTAAAGCAAATATCTGGAAAGAGGAAACCGTTTACACCTGGTTGGAACGACCATGTAAAGGATTTACACATGGCAGCTAGAGATGCATATCTTTTTTGGAAGGACATTGGCAAACCCAGAACGGGTGCTGTTTATGACGTTATGCGGCAGGCTAGGTCCAAATTCAAACATGCACTTAGAGTTTGCAAGAACAAAAAGAATTCCATTATTGCGGATAAAATTGCTGAGAAAATGAGTGGAAAAAACGATAGAGATTTCTGGAGGGAAATCAAAAACTCCACAAACAGTAATGTTAAATTACCAAACACTGTGGGTGATGTACATGGCAGCCAAAACATAAGTGGAATGTGGCAAGAACACTACAGTCAAATTTTTAATGTAGTTAGAGGAAGTTGCAGCAAGGAATTTCTTGCTGATCTGTGTCAGGAGCATGCCGTCTTTGACCAAGGTATGAGGGTGACTGTTAATGAAATTAGTGAAATTATCAAAGATTTATCTTACAATAAGTCACCTGGTTTAGACGGCATAACTAGCGAGCACATGAAGTGGGCGGATCGACAGCTGCCAGTTTTATTGGTTATATTGATGTCGGCTATACTTACACACGGTTACGTACCGGGAAATATGCAAAAATATGTCATTGTTCCCATTATTAAGGATAAAAATAAACGTGTCAGCGACAGAAATAACTATAGGCCGATATGTCTGTCTAATGTATTCACAAAAATAGTGGAAAAAATACTGTATAATCGGATGCAAAGTCATCTACAAACTACAAGTAACCAATTTGGGTTCAAACCCAAACATGGGACAGAAATGTGTGTATTTGTGTTGAAGGAGCTCCTTCGATATTACACTAATCATGGGTCATGCATGTATGTTGCCTTCCTTGATGCCTCCAAGGCATTTGACAGGGTGAATCACACAACATTATTTACGAAGCTACTTAAGCTTGGAGTGTCTAAATATTTAATTAAAGTGATATGGCAGTGGTACTGTAATCAGACTATGTGAGTTAAATGGGGTTCGGTATTTTCCAAATTCTTCTCTGTGACTAATGGAGTTAAACAAGGGAGTATGCTATCTCCTTTCTTATTTAATTTATACATGAATGATTTGAGTTTGCTACTGATGAAACTACCCATCGGATGCTATTGTGGTGATACAACTGTTAATCATCTCATGTATGCTGATGACATTGTACTACTGGCTCCATCGGCTAAGGGGTTGCAAAGACTGCTAGATGTATCATACAATTATGGACGTGACAACGACATATTGTTTAACAGAGTAAAGTCGCAGATAATGTTTTTTGACACAAGACAAACCAGTTTTGAAGTAGCTCTTAAGCTTGGTGATGCAGTTCTGAATACAACGAAGGCATACAAATATCTTGGCCATATAATCTGTAATGATCTGTCGGATGAAACGGATATGAAATCCAAAGAAAGGAGTTTGTACGGCAGAAGCAATGTTCTACTCAGGAATTTTCACTTTTGTTCAGTGAAGGTGAAGAACAAACTGTTCACATCCTATTGTAGTAATGTGTATTTATGTTCCTTATGGGCTAATTATAGAAAAGCCGCTATGCAGCACTTTATTGTTTCCTATAACAATGCATTTAGAATTATGCACAGCCTATCTATGAGGTGTAGTGCTAGCCTAATGTTTGTTAGTTCTGACACGGACTGTTGCAATACTAGATTTAGAAAATGCATGTACAGTTTTATGAGCAGAATATCTGCATCGGCGAACAACATTGTTGAGAGTATTATACACAGTGATGTTTATACGACCTCTGTATTGCGCAGGAAGTGGATTAGTGCAATATATACACTATAATATACTTTTTATTTTTACTATGGACATAGTGCATATTACATGTATGCTTTTTTGTCTGAAATAAAGATTGATTGATTGATATTGATTGATTTAGTACACGCGGGTACGACGTTATATTATAAAATGCGGTGTCAAAGCTGTACAGAGAATTAGCTAGAGGTTGTAGCTAAGTAGGTCATCGGACGAAGTAATTGTAAACAGACTTGTCAAAGACAAACTTCACAAAGTTACGAACCGTCGAACGTCGTAAGCATGGTTGTCTGGTTTATGCGGATCGAGTTTAGGACGTTATAGCTACTTACGATATCACCCCTCTTGACAAAACCCACACTTTTTTTTAGATAGGACAGTTGTTCGCGAGATGATCATAATATCATATATCTTTACAGCTCTAGATTATGTCATTTATGTGAAACAATGATTTGTATTACTCTGAGTCTGACACAACAATATAGCTACTATATAATCAAAATAAACATTAAAACAACATGCAGAACAATTGAATAATTATAGTAATGGGTTATAGCCTGAAGGGTTATGTCCTAGACCTAGGGATTTAGTGTAACCTTAGGGGTCTTATATGTGAGATGTTACCAGTGGGTATGAATGTGCCCTACGACTATGTCCGTAAAAATCATAAGGACATAGCATTTTTAATCACAGTTTTGTGTGACATATTTATTACAAATTCATCAAGCAAGTTTCATAACACAGTGTCACTGGGATGAATCATTCCAAATGTTGGTAACTGTGTAGACCTGGTAACAGCCAGACAGCAGTACACAATGTGAATCACCACACAGTGCATAGACAATGGTTATAAGCCAAACAACACTCATGGGAATACTTCCCCTGCAGGCAGATGAGAATATGGCTTCTGCAAATACCTGCCCATTGATAAACAAGTTATCTAGTCCATTTTGTTGATTATTTTACCTATGACATGCTAATAAATAGCATAGCTTCACATCTACAGACGAATTATCTTTACAGGGCAACTTCCCATCCCTTTAGGTGATAATTGTAAACATCCTGGCCACCACATAAGCTTACCTCCCAATTAGGGAGATTAACCACAGCATATAAACCTTCATCAACTGTCATTAATTGCAATTTACATAAGACAGGGTTCGCACAATCTTGAAAAGACCTTGAATTTGAATGTATCTCATAAGATCGATCTCTTGAAAATGCTCTGAAAAGGCCTTGAAAATTGATCAAATGTCTTGAAAAGCCCTTTAATTTTGCCTCAATAAATTTTCCCAAAGCTGGAATCGAAATTACATCAATGTTTATATTTTAAATGTTATGAAATTCAAAATGCAAGACGTGAAAATGAATGAAACATGGAAGTCAATCTTTCGCCTTTTATATATATATATATATATCTATTACAAATTCGGAGTTTCTTCCCGTAACACACTTGGCTCTATCTGTTTTGCTATAATCTCACTAGGTTGACTGTCGGCTCGCCACTTGCTATTGACCGCCATTTTCATTGACACATTTTTCCAGTTCGATGTGTCTATTGTGTTTGACTAGGCATGCATGCAGTTGACAAATAGTGGGAAAGAGCTTATTCAATTTGAAGTGGTTGACCCAGTAGGGATGGGTGAGAGAATGGAAAGACGATCCTCACAAAGCGAACTGTTTCGCGTGTCGGAAGACCATTGATTTAGGAAAGATGGTAGAAAATGCATTGAAATTGCACATGAAGAGCTGGAAACACAAATCAAACAATGAAATGTTGGGTTTATCGAGCATGCATCTCTTCATCACTACAAGTACATCGACGAGTAACAAATTAAAAAATTATCCTAAAAGCAAAAGATTGGCAAATGATGCATCAGCAGATTTGACAACACCATGGGATATCGCAGTGCCTGTTGATATAATATATGTATATATATACATATATATATAGTATATAATAGTGAATATGACATCGTTTTTAGCCTTCAAAATTGAATTTCTGACACTTGAAATGGTCCTAAAAAGGCCTTAACAATTTTTTTGCTGAAAATATGTATGAACCCTGTAAGAGTCAACAGTAGAACACAGGCTTATATGCATCAACTCCAAAATTCCTTTACTACTTCATGAGTATTTTTTTTGTTTATTTGATGCGTATATCTATATACCTGTTTTAATAAATATATGTTTATAAGTTGCTGTAAACTGATGTGGGTAGTGCCAGTACCACAACATATAATAAAAAAAATCATTTTTTTTAAAGCAACCATATATAATATTGCGTATGGCCACATTAGATTTGAACATTGTGTTATTAAAAAAATGCAACTCTTATTCTGGAGTTATGTCTTGTTACAGGTGTTCATGCGGCAACTGTCGGATTATGCCGACAGAATATGAAAGCATATGCTGTCAAGAAATCTGTGCAGTTGCCAATAAAACTGGCAATGCACAGATTAAGTGCATCACAGAACATGATGGGTTTGCCCCAAATTTCCCCAACCACCATGTTGTGGAGTTGGCAGTGTATGAGTTTAACGGTACTGATGGCCCACTTGACGACAACGATGAAATACACAAGTAAGTATCACGATAAAGTATAAAGCCAGATAAAACAACGTGGTGTAATTCAATTCAACCTTTCTCTCGTTATACATGATAAAAATGCCAGAACTAAAATGTAAATTGGCCAATTAAAAACATACTGTCCTTGAAATTTTTAAAACCTTAAAAGTATCCATTCACTACACAGTGTATCCTGAAACATGGTGATTACATCACTGATGTAATCGATGATGATTAATGTTATCATGTACATCAGTACAAATCAATAGGTAATCTAATGCCATTGTTTTACAGCATCTACAGACATGTTGCGTATCAACGATTTGTCATGTGGATATGGCATCGCCTAGGACGCTACAACCGGAAGATTCTGCCATCGTGTGTTGTCAATGCAATTCGCACTGCATCTCCATCTGCAATCTACGTCGGGTTTCGGTATGCACGGCCATGAATGGGGACTACTGGTATCGGGAACGATGTCTGTCTATCAGGACTTGCTTTGGGACATGCTGGTAGGATGCTGTTGGTGGGGGTGGTGCTACGATGCCAGTCTGTGCAGCGGCTTCTAATGCCATGCTGTAGCTGGGGAACTCCAGGCGACGTTTCTTGACAGCGTCCATAAGCTTTATGACGTACTCTGTAATAAATACAATGCTACTATTATACCATATGACTGCGATTTCACTCAGTTGTTTCAGCCTTACAGCAAACAAATAATTATTCCCAATTAATGTTCATCTGTAATCATAAATAGATACTCACAGCGTGCATGATTAATGGAAGGTGCATTTTTTTATCTGACCAAAATAAATTGCAGCCCCTTGACACCTCAAACAACACCCCTTTATTGATGCTCCAAAAAACACAAACCTCCCTTTTATTATCTATTCAAACAGTTCACACACATCATGCACCCCCACCTACAAGCCTGAAATATACATCTGTTGAAATTTACATGATCTTATTTTATAAAAAATATAATGCAGGCCTCTCTGTCCAACGTAATCATACCTCAAAACATCCAATTGCACAAGGGAAGCTGTGAACTCACCACTTCTTGTCCCTTCTTCGACTTTGGGTAAACCACCTTCCACTGCAATTTCCCTTCTGCCTGGGTTCTGGCCTGTGGGCGGTCCGCATTCTCATTGTAGTGCAGGATGGCCAGACATATCCTATATAGCATCATATGTAAACCAGTGAGCAGTCTAGTGATTGAACAATAATGAAGGTGTACAAGACGTCACCTACTGTGTATTGCCATTAATATAAATACATTTGTAAATTGTAATTTCAAGACAATTTCATGACAAAAACCTAAAATCTGGAAGGTCATTATAACTAGAAATAGCCAGTTTACACCTGCACATGGAGCAACAAACCAAGGACATTCGAAATTCGTTTCATGTAAGATATAAGCACAACATCTAAACTAAAAACAAGTAAATGCTACAATGTTTTCTCCAATACTTCACCAATTGCTACATCATAGACCAGTGGTTCAACGAGCATAGACAGGGGCAAATGAACATCGGTGAGGAATTATTGTTATCATGCTCCAAATTTAGCATATCAAAGTGGGTGTTTATATATACTAATTTTCCATAATTTTGAGCTATATGTTGACATGACACTGAAATGTTATGTGTGTGATTCAAATATGCTGTGTTTGAGGATAGCATTATAATGCATAGTTAGTGTCACCTGCACTGTGAGTGTGAGACTACGACACAGAGTGGTATTGATCAATGAACCCACCTCACTTGGTTGATGCAAGAGCAGACTTAACTGCACTTCGTTAATTCCACCCGACCTACAAACGATTACTGTATAAGTAACGTTCGAGCAGCAAGCAAGTGGACTACGGCGAGTCCGGTGTACTGGTCTGGATGGAGGTTCCGGTCTGAGAGTAAGTTCCGGTTCCGTTTTGCGTATTGCGCATGCTCGCGCAAGCGCAGTACATCGACCAACTGTGAGCAACGTGACCTCAGGTGACTGATCAACTTTGACCCCGTGCCAGAAGTATGCGGCGACTGAGTTACATCGCTGTGAGCAACGTGACCTCAGGTGACCGATTAACTTTGACCCTTGCTCGACGCACTCGGTGACCGAGAAATACAATTAATCATTTTTCCTTTGCTGTAGCGACCGTTACTCCACCGACCTATTTGCCCCCTACGTTGCTGAACAGGATCGAACATCTGCGTGTGACCACTGTCTACAGGCACATTAGTTAGTATCAGCTAGTTTACATATCTTTTGATGAGAAAATACCTGTGATGCAGCGGGAGAAAATAGGAGATGAGTACCGACGGTACATAACTTGCATAAGGCATTACCTAGTTACTAAAAACACTTGGTGTGTGAAAAGCGAATGCGCAATGCTGTCTTGAAAGCTACGCAGCATGGCAAGTATCAAGTAGACGGTGGGTAGACAGTCCAGCCCCAGGGCCAGGCTAATAGTCTGTAGCCCAGCGTATAGTGTACTATGCCATAAGCGAGTCTATTAATATGGGTATCTTAAATGATATAGGTGTCAGAACAGGGGCCTATGTTTTTGATAAAAGTATAATTATGAAACGATGGCTGGACGCAATGACGTGGCTATTAACACAGCCGCTCTGCAGGCCCACCGTTTATTACCTAGAATGGTTGTTATTCTTATTTTTCTGTGGGTTGTTAGTCTTGATTTCCTGAACCATAAATAAATATTCCTTTGACAAAACAGGCACCCATGGCAGTCATTACAGGTTGGTGGTTATTTTGGGGCAAATATGAATAACAACTGCACTCAACCTAAGATGTCAAATGGCTTCAGTCTTATATGAACAAATGTACTGCTAGTTTGTCACATAAAATTTACATTCCATGCCCATGGGAGTCATACCTTAATACACTGGCCCCCACGATAAGTGCTACTTGAAATTAGTTAATTGTGAATTCTATTTTGTGAATATTCCTTCAGCTGAAATTAAACAATCGTTTTACCTAAAAATGTATAGGCCTAGCCTAGGAGCCTACCACTAAAATGTACACCAACCTAAATACCAATGTATTTGACCATATATAGTGCAATTAATGACTGAAATAGATTAATAAATCATGGACACTCACTCGCTATCAGTATTGCATTTAGCACAGGTACTTACATTGTTATTGTCACACTGTAGTGTACTGTACTGTACTGTACTGTACTGTACTGTATTTGTGTATGAATAAAGTTATATTTCCTTTCTTAGAAGTAGACACAGTGACACATAAGCTTATTGACAGTGTGTGGGAATACTGTTACATGACAGTAAGGAATTTACTAATTAATTTTATCATACTGACTTGGTAGACTTTGTAGTGCTAAATTGTTTCAAGTGAATTATGACATTCTCTGTATAGTTTGCTCTGGCCCTTATCACTAAAATTTAGACCCATACTCCCTAGGCTATGACAGTGCAGCATCAGGTAACTTGTGTTGGTAATTTCATCCATCATTTATGTAGTAAGCTTTACTGATAAATTGTAACAAGTGAACAGTACTATTTTGTAGCATCTGCAAATTTTGTAAATGGCCTTTATTAAGTTGTCTGTTTTTAATTGAAACTTGAAACAGCGGTTTCGTTTTTAACATTGTTTATTTTAAATTAAGAGTAAACCTGTAGATGCTAATGTCTCGGTATATGTTGGTGGTTCAAATCCGCCAGATAAATGCACAAACCTTTGTGCACAATTATCCCTGGCATGGGCTTATTGACTGATACATTGCATCTGCAAGTATGATTATGTTGATATTCAATTAAAATGACTTTCAATGATGCAACAGTTGAAGCATCAGATATAGTCTATTGAAAAAAGATCCAAACAACTGATTTACCCCATACCTTCATTGTCCACCTAACAAGATTGCCACACAGAGAATGAACTCTAGATGGCAGGTGGACAAGGAGGCCTTTTGGCTTATTGAGAGCCCAACCCTTCTGCATCCCGCCCTTCTGAGGTGAGTCGATTGTATGTTTACACATATTCACGCAGCAAACACCCACACAATCAGCAAATAATCTGTTTTATTCATTTACAGTCCTTTGTGAAAATTAGAACGTTCTTATACCTAATCTACATTCCTCCTTTACTAATATAACTTTATGTCCTCTAGTACTTCTATCCTTCCTAACTGAGAAAAAAGTAATTCTATCAATATTTCTTCACTACGTAATATTTCATAGTACAATCTTAATTGCTACCTCTCATCAAGTCCGTTAGTTTGTGGATTGTAACCATTCGGTCAATGTTGAACTTCTTGGCCAAGTCAGTGTTGATGTGATTTACAAATTCTCTACCTTGGTTGGACAATAATTTCTTGGGGACACCATATCTGTAAAGAGTTTGCTTTAAAACGACCTGTCTGTTCCATTACGCAGAATCATCCACTCAAGCCAGGGGTAGTATTAGCAGGAAGGCCTACTTTGTGACAAAATAGCAAAGGAAAATTGTGACCTGTATCTATGTATGTTATTAAGGGATGATATGTTTTCAGATGAGTGTATTATTTATGTAAGGAAATGTTAACATTAATGTGTATCTATATTGCAGTATGCAAAGGCCATGAGCGTTGGAGTACCATCTCACAAGATACGCCAGTGCCATGTCGATGCTTTCAGAAAGGCAGTATTAGCAGAGTTCCTGCAATACAAGACACAGTAATGGCACAAGCAGTCACTGAATATATACTTTAGTTTGTCATCTTACTATTTTAATCCCACCTCATCCTATTATTTGATGGCTCTTAGTGTAATTTATTATTTAAATGGGTTTATTAATTATACACATGTATATGTTTGAAGTATAATGCCATTATATTTAAATTGTATTTTAATTCAATGTACGATTCTTAGTTGTATTGTTTTTATGTTATTTAACTTAATATTTTAATGATCTAACTATACAGGTTTGGTATTATGATTGTATTGTAAAGCCGTAGAGCACTGTGTGATTATGGTGCTATATAAATATCTTATGTTATTATTATTACAGTCATGCAGTCATGCTATATATGAATTAATGATTACTTGTGACAATGGTTTTATTTCTGAATAATTGAATTTTATATTACTTGGCTGATTAAATATTATGATATATATACTTTATTTGTAGCAATGTTGTATTTCAAGCGAGTGCAGCACTATATAACGGGCTACGTGGTTTGGTTCTTTGTAAATGTATGTCAATCATTTTAGTGTATTCCTGTTGTTTTATGTTACTTTGTTTAATGTAATAACAATCACAGCTTTAGGTTCAGAAGGATCTCCTCAGTTTAATTTACATTACATTAGATTGCCCATAATGTGACGTAAATATGTATGACCAGAAAGGCTAATGCTATCTACGAGTTAATAATTATTTGTAACAATAGTTTTATTTTTTTATAATTGGATTTGATCACTTGTCTGATGAAACATCACAGTATTATACAAAGGGCTAGTTTTGATCTGTGTAAATAAATAAATTTTCTGCATTTTATATTTCATTTAATAATACTATTTTAACTGTTATGTCACACATAATTATACACGTTGACATGATAATAAATGTTTACTTATGTAAGTCGTGAATGCATGACCCGTTTCCATAAATGTATTATTACAAAATTGTTGAGTTACTCGGAGTTGCGTTGGGAAAAACTTTTTGGAAATGACCCCAAGATCCCCACCCTCCGTACGAATTTTGAAGTGCCTCAATGGGACTCTTAGACTGCACACAAAAAGTTAGCCCTATATTTCCAAAACTGATGGAGATAAGTGCTATTTTTAAATTGTGACCCCCAGACCGCCACCCGGACAAATTTCGAAAAAAACATAAAACTACGAAACATCCCAATGGGTACGCTAGATCGCATAACATGTATGCCCCATACAGGTATGACTGGCCCAGATAAGTGCCATTTTAAAATTGTGACCCCCACATTTTGATTTTTTTTCGATATCTAGATCCCAGTGGGCTTGCTAGATCAAACACAAAAGTTCAACTCCACACATGACAAAATGACAGAGATAATTGCCATTTTAAAATTGTGACCTCCCCCGAGACCCCCACCACCTGGATGAATTTCGAAAAAAACATATATGTACAAACTACCCCAATGGCCACCCTAGATCACACACAAAATGTCAGCTTCATACATATCAAATTAATAGAGATATGTCATTTATAAATTGTTACCCCCTAAGATCCCCACCCCGACGAATTTAAAAAAAATTAAATCTGCGAACCACCCCCAATGGGCCTGCTAGATTATACACAAAATGTCAACTTCATACATGCCAAACTGGCGGAGATAAGTATGCGTCATGTCATTTCAAATGCGGAGATTTGTGTTTACCACAAAACCCGCTGTGCGTATAAACAGCGGTGAAAACTGCAGCTCTGTGTGACGAAGTCGTAAGATACACAACGTCAACGCTCTGAGACAATGGCATCAAAATAAAACACAATTATTTTGCAAATAACTACAAGTTATGCTAATTATGAGATTTTGTTATGATATTAACAATTACAAAAGTAACCGTACCATTAACGTAAACTATCACACATTCTTTCGGCAAACACTGTGTTAATTACTCTCAGACCGGAACCTCCTTCCAGACCATACAGCTGCGGGCCGAAAGTAGGCGCTAACCTTTGACATGTACAATCGCATGCGCAATACGCAAAACGGAACCGGAACTCACTCTCAGACCGGAATCTCCTTCCAGACCAGTACACCGGCATCGCTCACCGGCGAGCAAATGGACGACGACGCCAGCAAGAGAATCTGGCATCGATCGCCGGCAAGCAAGCAGGGCACTTGTGTCGAATCCGGACCCATCTCGATTTTGCCGTTATAACTTGAGTTTTGCCTAACTTTGATACCTATGATACCTTAGTTTCATCATTCCAGGCATATTTATATTACAAAAATACAACCATGTTTGTGCTAGTCTGCGCCGCTGCAGTCATGCGTTACCGCATCGCGCGCATAAAATGAGCGATATAGCAGCGTATGTTGATGCATACCAGGGCGCTAGTTACGATTCAAAAATTCCTAAACGTAAATATGGCTGGGATAATGTTGAATTTATACCCTTGCATTCTTATCGTAACATAATAATTTTGTGACCATTTATGAATGTATTCTGTATGTATTATCCCAGATAGTTTTTATTCAACCAAGATAATTTTTTTCAAACTTCCGCTCAGCGACAACGAAACTGCCTATTCCAAGAGAATAAATACTAACCAGTCTCTTACTACATAGCTAGCCGTATATTCGCCAGGTGGCACTATCATCTCGCTGTTTGGGTGTGCTAATGCGTACGCCAAGTAAGCGTATCGCCCGAGTTGGACACATTCACCTTTCCATCAAACATTGGAATATACTACGTGTTTAGTACTATTAATGTAGGTTGCTTAGTGTTACCAGCTATTTGTATATTCACGTGTGGTTAAGAGGATACAAGAACGCTGCAGTCTCCAGATATATGTGAACAAATGTTATGTAAAAGATCATCAAAGACAAATGTCGCAGTAATTTGATATCGGGGGAGAAGACATTGCATTACGGATTCCCGACATCGCCATAAATGGGGGTGTACGCTAATCAGGGCATGTACGCTAATTAGAACGAATACGGTATATCAATACACACACACACACACACACACACACACACACACACACACACACACACACACACACACACACACACACACACACACACACACACACACACACACACACACACACACACACACACACACACACACACACACACACACACACACACACACACACACACACACACACACACACACACACACACACACACACACACACACACACACACACACACACACACACACACACACACACACACACACACAGACAGACCCACAGCAATACTAGACCTAAAAAAGCACACTATTTTACTTAACTGCCTGCATAATGTTACTAAAAATAGAGCAGGCAGCATTGTATCAAAGTAATGAAATTGCTGTAACAAATTAGACTGCACTGTCAACCATCATAAAGCAATCATTGTACTCGCCCTTTGTGGTCCGCTGTCGTTCCTCGAGCTGTCCGTGTTCACATCTTGGGAACTTGTCACTGTGTCCCTCGTGGATGTTAGTGATGTGATTTACGAGCGACATCCACTTGGCACACTTGAGGTCGCTGTCATCGCCACTTGATGTCGCAGCCCAGTACATATGATTACATACGCTCTTGATCCATGGGCGAATCACTCAGCAATCCGCCTTTTTTATTTAAATTAATGTGTATTAAATAAACACATTTGTAAGTTACAACTGAAGATTTAAATGGTTGTATAAATCAGCTATGTCTTTATGAAATATATTTTCATACAGGCAGCTTACATATATATAATATATATAGTCACGTACAAACATTGAACCTTCATCCACTAATAGTGAACCAGTGTATTTCTTTCTATGTATATAATTGGGGCATTGTCCCCTAACCATTATTTTAATTTGCTATATAATAATGATCATTCTATATCAGCAAGCAGATACTGGTTCGATATACGCAGTACTCGTGTACTCAATTACAACAATTGGAACAGTCATACTTTTACTCATAGATTGTCACGTATATGTTCTTGTATGCATGCATAAATACTCTCCGCCTGTCTGGTAGCAAGCTAATTAGAATATATTTGCTGAAGTATTCATAACATACGTTGTCAACACATTTGTAGTTGGTGATATATCAGTGGCTGTTTCCAGGTGTTGGAAAGAAGCTTGAAAAAACTGCAAAAAAGGCGGATTGCCGAGTGATTCGCCCATGGATCAAGAGCGTATGTAATCATATGTACTGGGCTGCGACATCAAGTGGCGATGACAGCGACCTCAAGTGTGCCAAGTGGATGTTTCTCGTAAATCACATCACTAACATCCACGAGGGACACAGTGACAAGTTCCCAAGATGTGAACACGGACAGCTCGAGGAACGACAGCGGATCACAAAGGGTGAGTACAATGATTGCTTTATGATGGTTGACAGTGCAGTCTAATTTGTTACAGCAATTTCATTACTTTGATACAATGCTGCCTCCTCTATTTTTAGTAACATTATGCAGGCAGTTAAGTAAAATAGTGTGCTTTTTAGGTTTATTATTGCTGTGTGTCTGTGTGTCTGTATGTGTGTGTATTGATATACCCCCCGGTATTTCTAATGTCCTAAATCATAATTACAGCTGCACAAAACATAAAATATATGATTTCTACAATATAGACATGTTTAAATCAGCAGAGATGGTGCAACCATTTTCATTTGCCATGACGCATCGACACTGCTGCATCTCAAGATTCCGCAAGCTGACAAATCACTTCGCAACATAAGATCGTTTTAAAACTTCGTCAGTTATTAGATAAAAACCTATATTTTATGTATATATGTCTTTCATTACCCCTACAGAGTTTATCACAGTTTTATTTTGTGTTGAAATGGGGACTGGTTTTCGGAAAAGCGTCCAAGGCTAAATAATTGTCGGATTTGAACAAATCAAAAACGCGGCAGTCAAGTAATATCTCGACTACATCATATCCAGTGAATCACTGGGATTTTCTGTTCCAACAGCCAGTCGCAGGGCACTCTTTGTGAGGATGCCCTTAACGCGAGGTGAGACCCCGGAAGCAAGTATTTGGAACAAAGATGGCGGACAGTGATCGACAGATATCCACGTACCTATAAATATGCCAAGGATAATGTTGAATGATGGAACTATCTCACTGAGGTATCAAAGTAAAGCAAAACTCAAGTTATAACGGCGAAATCAACGTGGGTCCGGATTCGACGCAAATGCCCACAAGTCTATTAAACTAATCTAATGACTATGCCGGTTTTTTTTTTACAAAATAAAGAATGAGATTCGTAAGATATCTTTGTGCTAAATATATAATACATATTCCGACAAAGTGGTACAAACAATTTTTTGGGAAAGTTGATTTGAGTGAAGTACTTACGAATATAAACCACCGAAGTTCACATCTCATAAAAGACACCTACTGCCCAAAACCGTGTATACTAATGGGTTACCAATAACTTGTCTTCGACAATGATATGTTTGCACAGAAATTGGATATCCTAAACAACTTATATTGTTTTATAAAAAGGACACAATTTCAGAAACTTTTTTGCGATTAATAGAAACATACTTTTGTGGCATTCCAGAAATGACTGTTTAATTAATTGCATAGCATGCTAGCAACAAATAAAATATAATCTTTGGAACATAAACCACCAATTTACCATCATATTATAATCATTTAAAGGTGATGATGAAAGAGTCTTCAGATGATACCACTGGATGCTTCACAGAGAATTCGAGACGGTGTTCGACTGAACCGGTCTGCCAGGGAGTAAAGTGTAAAGCGCTTTGAGCAGTCCTGAGGACTGGATATTGCGCTGTATAAGAACTTACCTTTACTTTACTTTTGTAATAGGAAGTAGTAATAGAGGTTAAGTACCGGGCACCGTTGGCGCGGTCAGAAGGAAATCCCATGTTAAGAGATAGGGATTTGCTCCAGACCGCGCATTTTCTACCGCTTATGATTTATGCAAATGAGGTCTTTTGCGCGTCCCTGAGCAAGTGCGATTGACCAATCACGAGCGAGCTGGGCATTGTGGGCGTGGTTAGTTATGCAAATGAGCTTGGAAAAGTAGTTCCGACCCCATGTTAAAGGATAGGGATTTTTATCCCATGTTAAAGCATAGGCTCTATTATCGCAAAGGTATCCGACTACTTTTCGAATTTTTATCCCATGTTAAAGCATAGGCCCTTTTTATTGCAAAGGTATCCGACCACTTTTGGGGTTTTTATCCCATGTTAAAGCATAGGACATTGTTATCCCGTGTTAAAGCATAGGCAATTTTTATCGCAAAGGTATCCGACTACTTTTGGGGTTTTTATCCCATGTTAAAGCATAGGACATTGTTATCCCGTGTTAAAGCATAGGACATTTTTATCCCATGTTAAAGCATAGGCCATTTTTATCGCAAAGGTACGCGACCATTTTTTGAATAAAATAACATACCGAATATCATTTGAATATGTCACACACGAGATTGCTTGACCCATAGGTCCAGGCTCCGCCAAGGGACCGAGCCTTTATTTGTTTGACTATGACATGGCCAATATGTGGTGTTATAGTAAGGCGTCATGTGTAACAAAAGGGTCATAAATTCAACGGAGACCGTTTTGTCTGAAGTAATGTATACGAAATGTAGATTATGTATAGGACTATGTTATACCAGAGCCTATAGCCTCGTTTTTCGAACAGAGCGACCATTTTGGAATTAGACCTTTGGTGTCTGTTACAAAATCCGTACTCGAGACGTGTCTGGACATGTTTGTTTGTTTGTCGCAAGCACGCGCACCCTGTATGACGTCATGGTACGCGCAGTAATTTTGTGCGTGAGGTGAGTTGGTTATTCAGGTAGTTTCAGTGATTTGGTTAGACCTTGTATTGAACTTACGCGTATGTAATGTAATCCCTTCGTGTGACGTCAATTAAATAAGTAATTGCGCATGCGCAATAGTGCCTATTCTTATGTCCCATAGGTTGTGGACCATTTGATTAGGTATAGGCCTCTCCTAGTCTATACATTTACATAGGTCCAAAAACATAGATCCAAACCTGGTAAAACATACACGCATAGCCATAGGGGCTAAAGGCTATCTGACCTACAGTGCATAACCACGGACAAACAACTTACAAACACTGATATACAACTCAAAAACACTGACATACTATACCTAGTGAAAAATGTCCCCCTTAACCGGTATAAACTGGTATGAACTCGTAATGAATGCTCTGTGACTGTGTTTAAAAACCATCCGTGTATTTGTCCCGTGTTAAGTCATAGGGAATGATACGAACTTATTAGCTAAAACATTCAAACTACCAGCCATCTGTGTATTATTTTGGTCAAACTGTTTGTCATGTAACAGTATTTGACAGAATATCATAGTACTTACCAGCGGTCACAGTGGATATCCTGTTTGTAAACTGTTTTGAAGGTATATTCCCTGTTCAAGCCTCATCTATTTAAATAAACACGCTATGCGCGATGCACAATGTCGACTCGGTGGCCTTGATGCCAAAGATCATATATCAATACAAGACGGCGCAGTGCTCGCTATCTACATTGTTCGAGGAAAGTGATGTCATGATAGTGAAGCGTCATGTTAGAACAGTACAGGCACATAATAACCTCCCAGACAAGTGTACAAATGTCCATTAGAACGTTTTTATCTTTTTTCGGACTATAGTGTTTAAATTCGTGCTTCTTCGGTAAAACCTGCCAAACTAGCTTCGGTCGTACTATAGACACGAGTTGTTGAAACGAAACACTATGCTTTGACCAACACGTGTCACGAATTGAACTCAGACCGACTAGTAGGTCAAACGAAACACTAATAGACAGGTTATCGCGTGAGATCCCTCAAAAGAGAGCAAATAGGCGGGTAAAAAGGGAGCAATGGAGCAAATAGACAGGTAAAAAGGGAGCAATGGGGCAAATAGACAGGTAAAAAGGGAGCAATTGGGCAAATAGAGAGGTAAAAAGGGAGCAATGCAGCAAATAGGCGGGTAAAAAGGGAGCAGTGGAGCAAATAGACAGGTAAAAAGGGAGCAATGGAGCAAATAGACAGGTAAAAAGGGAGCAATGGAGCAAATAGACAGTTAAAAGGGAGCAAATAGACAGGTAAAAAGGGAGCAAATAGACAAGTAAAAAGGGAGCAATGGAGCAAATAGGCGGGTAAAAAGGCAGCAATGGAGCAAATAGACAGGTAAAAGGGGAGCAATGGAGCAAATAGACAGGTAAAAAGGGAGCAATGGAGCAAATAGACAGGTAAAAAGGGAGCAATGGAGCAAATCAAATAGACAGGTAAAAAGGGAGCAATGGAGCAAATAGGCGGGTAAAAAGGGAGCAATGGAGAAAAATAGACAGGTAAAAAGGGAGCAAATAGACAGGTAAAAAGGGAGCAATGGAGCAAATAGGCGGGTAAAAAGGGAGCAACGGAGCAAATAGACAGGTAAAAAGGGAGCAATGGAGCAAATAGGGGGTAAAAAAGGAGCAATGGAGCAAATAGGGGGGTAAAAAGGGAGCAATGGAGCAAATAGACAGGTAAAAGGGGAGCAATGGAGCAAATAGACAAGTAAAAAGGGAGCAATGGAGCAAATAGACAGGTAAAAAGGGAGCAATGGAGCAAATAGACAGGTAAAAAGGGAGCAATGGAGCAAATAGGCGGGTAAAAAGGGAGCAATGGAGAAAAATAGACAGGTAAAAAGGGAGCAAATAGACAGGTAAAAAGGGAGCAATGGAGCAAATAGGCGGGTAAAAAGGGAGCAACGGAGCAAATAGACAGGTAAAAAGGGAGCAATGGAGCAAATAGGGGGTAAAAAGGGAGCAATGGAGCAAATAGGGGGTAAAAAGGGAGCAATGGAGCAAATAGACAGGTAAAAGGGGAGCAATGGAGCAAATAGACAAGTAAAAAGGGAGCAATGGAGCAAATAGACAGGTAAAAAGGGAGCAATGGAGCAAATAGACAGGTAAAAAGGGAGCAATGGAGCAAATAGGCGGGTAAAAAGGGAGTAATGGAGCAAATAGACAGGTAAAAAGGGAGCAATGGAGCAAATAGACAGGTAAAAAGGGAGCAATGGAGCAAATAGACAGGTAAAAAGGGAGCAATGGAGCAAATAGACAGGTATCGGTAGTACTCAGAACTTTTTAGTGTCGGTAGTACTCAGAACTTTTTAGTGTCGGTAGTACTCAGAACTTTTTAGTGTCGGTAGTACTCAGAACATTTTAGTGTCGGTAGTACTCAGAACTTTTTAGTGTCGGTAGTACTCAGAACTTTTTAGTGTCGGTAGTACTCAGAACATTTTAGTGTCGGTAGTACTCAGAACTTTTTAGTGTCGGTAGTACTCAGAACTTTTTAGTGTCGGTAGTACTCAGAACTTTTTAGTGTCGGTAGTACTCAGAACTTTTTAGTGTCGGTAGTACTCAGAACTTTTTAGTGTCGGTAGTACTCAGAACTTTTTAGTGTCGGTAGTACTCAGAACTTTTTAGTGTCGATAGTAGTGTCCGGCCATGATAGATCTCTATTCGTTGACACACTTCCGAGAATACCCTGTGCGACGTCACTTCCGACGTAGTGTCCCTAGTAGAGGCTGCCATGACAGTCAAGTAACTTCCGGTATGACGTTACTTCCGGCGTAGCGTCCCCTAGTGGATAATCGGAGTACTACGCCACATGATGGCGCCATCTAGCGGTTAACATTTATAATTAGGGTTAGATAGAGACAAAAAGTTGGGGTTAACTTCGCGAAAATTTAATGTTTTCTCCCTCTGGGACAAAACATTAAATTTAAACAACCACCTTGGTGGTTGTTAAAATTTTCGCGAGGTTAACCCCAACTTTTTGTAGTCGGATACCTTTGCGATAAAAATGGCCTATGCTTTAACACGGGATAACAATGTCCTATACTTTAACATGGGATAAAAACCCAAAAAGTGGTCGGATACCTTTGCAATAAAAAGGGCCTATGCTTTAACATGGGATAAAAATTCGAAAAGTGGTCGGATACCTTTGCGATAATAGAGCCTATGCTTTAACGTGGGATAAAAATCCCTATCCTTTAAGGTAGCAGAACTCCAGTCATATCATTTTAAAATATATAAGTCACTCTCAAAAACATATAATATTATTAGAATAACTAATTCATTTATTGAAGAGACAATTTTTTTTGCATAAATTATGCAAATTAATAATCAAAATGTCTGCCAACGACAGAAATATATGAAATTTTTCAAACAATATATTTTCAGAAGCATACATCATAATGATCTGAAATTTACACACAGCATTTACTACATGGTACTGTATGGGATGGTGAAAGAGTGTAACAAATAAATGATATTGAAAAATTTTATGTGGAAAAAACAAAAATCGTAAATTGTTTTCTCCAAATTATGTATTCTGACACATGGTACACTAATTCTAAAATAAGTACAGCAAAATGCTTTTGATCATCCCATATAGCTGAGTCTTGTGTACTTCTCTTTCAAATTTGAAGCAAATTCGACACAAAATGGCGACGCTATGACGTTTGAAAGAACGTGTTAAACAGGAAAAAACTGATTCTGAGAAAATCGCTGGTAAAGTTTGATATTGAGCAAAAAAGTGTGAAAACTCACTGAATATCAAAATGGAACGACAACTGAAAATTGGCTCTAACGCAACACAGTTCACGGCTGGCCAAAGTCTCATATAAAAGAGGCATTTCCCGCTATAGTCTTTTCCAAATTTACTGTTTTTGGAATTTTTAAAATAGATACACTAGAAATTATCGTATCCAAGGACAAATCACGTTGCTATGGTAAAATCTGATGTTACCTAAAATTACATGGTTACTCCATATGTGTAATAAAACTATTTTTTATTATTATTTCACTTAAAATGTAATACTTAATGTAGGAAAACATATTTTTCAAGGTATATATGAAACAATATGGAAAACAAATATATATAAATTTCTTCATATTTGACTGGAGGTCTGCTACCTTAACATGGGGTCGGAACTACTTTTCCAAGCTCATTTGCATAACTAACCACGCCCACAATGCCCAGCTCGCTCGTGATTGGTCAATCGCACTTGTTCCGGGACGCGCAAAAGACCTCATTTGCATAAATCATAAGCGGTAGAAAATGCGCGGTCTGGAGCAAATCCCTATCTCTTAACATGGGATTTCCTTCTGACCGCGCCAACGGTGCCCGGTACTTAAAGGGAATAAAAACATCTATTGCTTGAATTCATATTAAATTAGATCCTGCTATATATTTCCATGTCCACCAAGCCAAAAAAATCCCCCAAAATCGAAGAATTAGAAATTCCACATTTTATGCTGTACATCCGGACATTTTCGAATATGCATATTTTTGGCGCGCTTTTCGGGATGCCGAGATGTGACGTCAGAGTTGACTCTGCCGATACAGCGACCGCTTGTTTACATTCATTCTCAGCAATATGACAGCAGAGGTGGCTGTGTAATGCGAATATCATCATGGTTCATTGTGCGGCATTCGGTTGTAATGCAAACTCTTCTAAACATAGAGCAACACACAATTTTTTTCGGTTCCCTACGGATCCAGTTTTATTGAAGAAATGGATCGCCAAAATCAAGCGAGCTAATTTCAAGCCGACGAAACACAGCCGGCTTTGCTCCGCTCATTTTGAGAAAAGCTGTTTTGATCGCGATCCGGAGATGTTGGCAACCCTTGGATATCCTGGTGCTCGAATATCGTTGAAAAGCGATGCAGTCCCAACAATATTCCCGGCAGTAGAAGCTGCATTGATGCCGTCAATCCGCAGAAGACAGGCGTCGGCACGGGCAGGATCGACGGCCGCTTTGCCCGAGTCGAAGGCAAGCGGGTCTCGCAAGCGTTGTTCCAGTGCCGCAGGCTCCGCTGCCGCTGTGACTACAGCCGGCTCAGCAACTACACCCATGGCTTCTTTGGGGTACCAGGTTCCTTCGACGAGTGGTGAATTTACGAGGTCTGCTTACCGAAAGCGGCAACGAATCAAGGTAATTCTTACATGTTATATCTACTATTATTATTCTGTAGGTCTAGTATAATGCCTGGACTGGACGGTCTCGTGTGTGTCAAGTGTCAAAATAAGTTATTCAACTTATTGTCATTGTATCCCATTGGTTCCAATCATATCACGGAACTCTTCCTAAGTATCTGATATTCTAAATATTGTAGTTATGCACGATACTACTATAATAAATCTACATAT
The DNA here is from genome assembly GCA_963995525.1 of Escarpia spicata. Lineage (NCBI taxonomy): Eukaryota > Metazoa > Annelida > Polychaeta > Sabellida > Siboglinidae > Escarpia > Escarpia spicata. The sequence continues at coordinate 46,714,157 of OZ023207.1, forward strand.
ACTCAGTTTTGTGGAAAATTTGATAGTGTAATCAAATCGATTCAGGTGACTGTTTTTATCATTATCATGGTTACAGGAATGTAAGGCATTTAATTAATCTATTTAGTTTTACATGCAAATAAGAAATAATTATTTTAATTATACTCGTTGCCGAGTCAGGTTAGTCTGTTATAATGTTTTTTAAACCGTAAGAAGCAATACTTGGATATAGAACATTGCAATGTGAATTTGCAGATGGAAGAATAATTATATTTTCAAATGTATTTAACGTTGAATTTGCATAAATTAATTATTATTTTGTATTTCTCACAACTAGGCAAATAGTCTTTTCACACTTGGAAGCTGGGCAAATGACTAGACAAATGAATGTACTCCTTTCTGACAAGATGGTAAAAGACAGGATTTTGTTTGCATTTTGTTAGAAATCTACAATTTATTTTTTGGCAAATTCTATAAGGCTAATTTTTAATTTTAGTTAGTTGCTGACATTCTGGCAGCAGCTCGAGATAGTCCACCGTCGACCAAGACTGGGTCATCTGAAGATACAGAAAGTGAATATGACAGCTCTCGTACGGATTCCTGTGATACAGAGGATTCCACACCTGAGTCAGTCACAGCTTCCACTCCAAAAAGGAGCAGCAAATGCTTTCAGGTTGACATCAGGCCATCAACTCGCACGAGAAGAGTGCAAGCAGTCTGTGCATCAGAGCAGGTTGCTGTGCAGGCTGGCATCGTAGCACCACCCCCACTAACAGCATCCTACCAGCATGTCCCAAAGCAAGTCCTGATAGACAGACATCGTTCCCGATACCAGTAGTCCCCATTCATGGCCGTGCATACCGAAATCCGACGTAGATTGCAGATGGAAATGCAGTGCGAATTGCATTGACAAATCGTCGATACGCAACATGTCTGTAGATGCTGTAAAACAATGGCATTAGATTACCTATTGATTTGTACTTATGTACATGATAACATTAATCATCATCGATTACATCAGTGATGTAATCACCATGTTTCAGGATACACTGTGTAGTGGATACTTTTAAGGTTTTAACAATTTCAAGGACAGTATATTTTTAATTGGCCAATTTCCATTTTAGTTCTGACATTTTTATCATGTATAACCTAAGTACAGATGTACGAGGGAAAGGTTGAATTGAATTACACCACGTTGTTTTATCTGGCTTTATACCTTATCGTGATACTTACTTGTGTATTTCATCGTTGTCGTCAAGTGGGCCATCAGTACCGTTAAACTCAAACACTGCCAACTCCACAACATGGTGGTTGAGGAAATTTGGGGCAAACCCATCATGTTCTGTGATGCATTTAATCTGTGCATTGCCAGTTTTATTGGCAACTGCACAGATTTCTTGACAACATATGCTTTCATATTCTGTCGGCATAATCCGACAGTTGCCGCATGAACACCTGTAACAAGACATAACTCCAGAATAAGAGTTGCTTTTTTTTAAAATAACACAATGTTCAAGTCTAATGTGGCCATACGCAATATTATGTTTGCTTTTTAAAAAAATATTTTTTTAATTATATGTTGGGTTACTGGCACTACCCACATCAGTTTACAGCAACTTATAAACATATATTTATGATAACAGGTACATAGATATACGCATCAAATAAACAACCAAAATACTCATGAAGTAGTAAAGGAATTTTGGAGTTGATGCATATAAGCCTGTGTTCTACTGTTGACTCTTACAGGGTTCATACATATTTTCAGCAAACAAATTTTAAGGCCTTTTAGGACCATTTCAAGTGTCAGAAATTCAATTTTGAAGGCCAAAAACGATATCATATTCACTATTATATATATATATGTGTGTGTATATATACATATATTATATCAACAGGCACTGCCATATCGCATGGTGTTGTCAAATCTGCTGATGCATCACTTGCCAATGTTTTGCTTTTAGGATCAATTTAATTTTTAATTTGTTACTCGTCGATGTACTTGTAGTGATGAAGGGATGCATGCTCGATAAACCCAACATTTAATTGTTTGATTTGTGTTTCCAGCTCTTCATGTGCAATTTCAATGCATTTTCTACCATCTTTCCCAAATCAATGGTCTTCCGACACGCAAAACAGTTCGCTTTGTGAGGATCGTCTTTCCATTCTCTCGACCACCCCTACTGGGTCAACCACTTCAAATTGAATAAGCTCTTTCCCATTATTTGTCAACTGCATGCATGCCTAGTCAAACACAATACACATCGAACTGGCGAAATGTGTCAATGAAAATGGCGGTCAATAGCAAGTGGCGAGCCGACAGTCAACCTAGTGAGATTATAGCAAAACAGAAATAGCCAAGTGTGTTACGGGAAGAAACTCCGAATTTGTAATAAATATATATATATATAAGGCGAAAGATTGACTTCCATGTTTCATTCATTTTCATGTCTTGCATTTTGAATTTCAAAACATTTTAAATATAAACATTGATGTAATTCCGATTCCAGCTTTGGGAAAATTTATTGAAGCAAAATTAAAGGGCTTTTCAGGACATTTGATCAATTTTCAAGGCCTTTTTTAAAATTTAAGGCTTTTTCATGAGACTTTCAAATTCAAGGTCTTTTCAAGATTGTGCGAACCCTGTCTTATGTCAATTGCAATTAATGACAGTTGATGAAGGTTTATATGCTGGGGTTAATCTCCCTAATTGGGAGGTAAGCTTATGTGGTGGACAAGATGTTTACAATTATCACCTAAAGGGATGGGAAGTTGCCCTGTAAAGATAATTGGTCTGTAGATGTGAAGCTAAGCTATTTATTAGCATGTCATAGGTAAAGTAATCAACAAAATGGACTAGATAACTTGTTTATCAATGGGCAGGTATTTGCAGAAGCCATATTCTCATCTGCCTGCAGGGGAAGTATTCCCATGGGTGTTGTTTGGCTTATAACCATTGTCTGTGCACTGTGTGGTGATTCACATTGTGTGCTGCTGTCTGGTTGTTACCAGGTCTACACAGTTACCAACATTTGGAATGATTCATCCCAGTAACACTGTGTTATGAAACTTGCTTGATGAATTTGTAATGATTCAACCCAGTAAAATTGTGTTCTAAAACTTGCTTGATGAATTTGTAATAAATATGTCACACAAAACTGTGATTAAAAATGCTATGTCCTTATGATTTTTATGGACATAGTCGTAGGGCACATACATACCCACTGGTAACATCTCACATATAAGACCCCTAGGGTTACACTAAACCCCTAGGTCTAGGACATAACCCTTCAGGCTATAACCCATTACCATAATTATTCAATTGTTCTGCATGTTGTTTTAATGTTTATTTTGATTATATAGTAGCTATACTGTTGTGTGTCAGACTCAGAGTAATACAAATCATTGTTCCACATAAATGACATAATCATATTATGATCATCTCGCGAACAACTGTCCTATCTAAAAGTGTGGGTTTTCTCCAGAGGGGTGATATCGTAAGTAGCTATAACGTCCTAAACTCGATCCGCATAAACCAGACAACCATGCTTACGACGTTCGTAACTTTGTGAAGTTTGTCTTTGACATTGACAAGTCTGTTTACAATTACTTCGTCCGATGACCTACTTAGCTACAACCTCTAGCTAACTCTCTGTGCAGCTTTGACACCACATTTTATAATATAACGTCGTACTAAAACGATATCAGTGTTGTTGTCGAAGTTTTCACACCATATGTGTCATTATAATGAAGTTGCAGCTTACCAGTCGGTGTTGCCTGAGCGAACATTCACATTGTGACTGTCCGACTCCGCATCATCTTCTTCGCTACCGTCGCTGAAATGCTCGGAAAGAGCGGAATCAGACGAATCATCCGCTGTAACCGTTCCCGCTAGTGGCTCAAAATCGTATGATTTCACTTGAAACTCTGGGAAACTCCCACTAGCCATGATGTTACAAGAGAATGGAGAGAACAACAATGGCGATGCATATATGTCAACAAAGCCGAGAGTCATCTTTGACGTCACGATACCACGTGATCGCCTAGCTCATTAAATTTCAACTTTCTGCGGGAATCTCTACACAGACGGGTTTAAAATAGAATTTTGTCTACAAACGTATTTTTTAAATGTTGTCAAATGTTACATACAATGTTAATCTTTGTGTACACATGGAAAACGGATTTTAGCTAATGCCTTTTTTTTATTCCCTTTAACCTCTATTACTACTATAGGACATTTCCACATTAGGACATTTCAGTAATACAACATTTGGATAAAATCAACAAATCCTGCACTGGTCGTGTACAAGTACATGTATAAGCAATTACTTCACAAATTGTGCAATGCAAGACAAGGCAACATTGAAACTGGACATGACAGTGACAAAACTCTCACAAACTCTCTGAAGCGTCACAAGGATATTTTTCATTACCAAATAGTTATTTGTCTTACGATAGCTGTTATACCTTCCGCCGGTAAACGCTGTTTCCCTCAAGTGTTATTCCTTTCTTAACAGTGCATGTATGTATAAAGTATCACTATCAGTACTACTAGTTTTAAACTGCGGTCCACAGATGTCACATCTGAAGGAGTTTGATGGTGTGAATGTGCATTGCATGTGTCTTTAGCGAACCACTCCGGCAAAACTGTTCCCCACAGCTATCACATTTCTAAGGTTTCTCCCCAGTGTGGACAAGGATATGAAACTTCAAACTACAATTTTGTGAGAATTGTGCACCACATGTATCACATTTGTAGGGTTTCTCCCCAGTGTGGATACGGATATGAGACTTCAGACTAACATTCCGTGAGAATTGTGCACCACATGTATTACATTTGAATGGTTTCTCCCCAGTGTGGATACGGATATGAGACTTCAAATGACCATTCTGTGAGAATTGTGCACCACATGTATCACATTTGTAGGGTTTCTCCCCTGTGTGGATACGGACATGTTTCTTCAAAGTACTATTTTCTGAGAATTGTGCACCACATCTATCACATTTGTAGGGTTTCTCCCCTGTGTGGATACGAATATGAGTCTTCAATTTATTATTCCGTGAGAATTGTGCACCACATGTATCACATTTGTAGGGTTTCTCCCCAGTGTGGATACGGATATGAAACTTCAAATGACAATTCTCTGAGAATTGTGCACCACATGTATAACATTTGTAGGGTTTCTCCCCAGTGTGGATACGGATATGAGACTTCAAAGTATTATTTTGTGAGAATTGTGCACCACATGTATCACATTTGTAGGGTTTCTCCCCAGTGTGACTGCGCACATGTACCATTAAGCCACTGTTGTATAAAAAATGTTTTCCACAAGTGTCACATACAAATCTCTTCTCAATGATACGAGTGTGCACATTCGCAGACATATTGCTTAAAGTTCCAGTTTGATCTTGTTTGTTTAAACTTCCCGTGTGTATGGTTTATCAGAGAAGATGCACACTTCTGTCTTCAACTTCAGCAATATTATAGCATGTAAACACTTTTATCATATGTGCCAGTGAACATGTATGTTACAATACGGAGAGAGTTGTAGACGACATGCATCTTATTTGAAGGATTTTCTTAAGTTCGGGTGCACACGAAGAGCTTTTAGTCACCACACTACAAGACAGTGTGCAGAGGTGTCACATTTACAGGTTTCTCCACAGTATGGATGTCCATATATGTGCAGTTTGAAGTTCTACTCTGAGTAGATGATTTGCCACAATTTCACTTTTTTTCTCAAGTCAAGAGATCGCAGATGAGTCATTAAGTGTTCACTCCATCATGGTCACACTTGAATGGTTGCCTTCACCGAGAGGGAGTTGATGTCTGCTTACATGTAAGTATTGTTCCACAGGAGACACCATCACATTGTTTTCTCTTGTTGCTGAATGCAAACATATGGACATTCAGTGACTTGGCTCAATGTCCTACGCTGTTTTGGAGCAGACAAGTCACCAGTTGTTGTTATCAATGCGAATGTGTTTGTGCAACTTGATCAGGTCATTGTAGACACTTCTGACACATACAGCCTTTGATAGCACCACAGTCGACTGAAACAAGATATGTCAGTACTGTAGATGCAGGTAACATTAGAGATACTAGCAGACAAGTAAATTGCAGAAAATTTGTTGATTTCTATTGTGACAAATGTTATCCATTCTATATATCGTAGAATTTCGTAGTGTAAAATATAACTACATAGAAAGACGCACATTAGTATAGCGAAGGCTACAAGGAGACACGGTAGAAGTCAGTTAAATGACGTATACAGATATTATTAATGTATCATGATAAATGCACACTAGACCCCCTGAAATGCAATGATGTGTCACTAAAATCAGGAAGTGTGTTTGATTATTTGTGTTAAAACTAAATCTATGAAAAACGCATTCCCTCTTCGAGTGAAACTATATGAATTCTGGCGATCTTTAATTTTCTGTCCTACGTTATCAAAAATTTACACACACGTCCATAAAGTTCAAAATTCATAAAACAAACTAAACTAAAACTCGATATCTCTGGCAGTGGCAACCTGTAACTCCGCAGCTACAGTAAAATCAATATTGTTTCGAGGTGTCGCAGTACAAATATGGTTCATAGAAACTGTGTTCAGTGTCATTACTATATAAGCGACGACTGGTAATTTTATATGTGTGAGCATATATATATAATAATTTTTTATTATAGGTGTTTATATGTACACGTATGTAAATTTATAATTACAAGTGCAGTTCAGTGCGTGCGCAACACCTTGACATGGTAGTCATGAAGCCACCACCGGAGATGTCAAGTTTTATTTTTTTAATTAAATTAGACTTTGTGTGACTTGAATTTCGCAGGAATGTAAATGTAATTGTTTGATAACGTAGTGTTCATATATTATTCAAAATTTGTATCTAGGCTATAAAGATTATACTATCTATATTTATGCAATAGTAACTATACGAATAGTATACTATATTTAATATGTGGAGAAGTTTGGTGGCTAGCCTATATTATTTTATAAAGTATATTGTAGTCTAGACGTCTATAGTATAGCCATAGCCTAAGCTTAGGAAGTTAGGTGGACGTTTTCATGGTTAGAACTTAGGTCAGAAAGTAAAATCGCCTAAATTCTTAATATCAGAAACTAAAGAAGAGTGTCTGATAGTTAACAAAACAATTGGACCCTGCGATCAGATGATTTCGTCCTGTTATTGACTTATTCTGAAGTCTTATCGCAAAACATTCTTCATTATCGCCCGTAGGTAGCTGAGTGACCTGGTGTCAACGAAACTCGGTCAAGGGAGAAACTACGGTACGTTAAATTTATCTAACCACATCTACCACACCAGGCTACATAACCAACAATATACCGGCTTACTTTTAGATAACGATCAGAATGAGTAGTGAAAAACCAGCAACGAGATTTCCACGATGTTGCCGAATGATAATGTGCTGCCACCTTGTAGCCACTAATGAAACGCGGGTAACACAAGTGCCTCCACCATGCGATTATTATCGTCGTCACATGTATCTCGCGCAGTCGCTGAAAGCACGCGCACGGACGCGTATGCGTGTTATCATTGTATGCCAGCATACCCATGTGTAGATGCGTGCATGTGTGAATAGATTGGAGAGAGTTCATCGTGGACCAATAGACTGTGTCGAGAAACGCTGTCAGGAACTTAGAGTTACCTTCTGTAGTGAGAGTGGACAGAGTAAGTTGCTACTGGAGACATTTGTCTTAGCCTTAGCCTTAGCCTTAGCCTTAGCCTTACGCTTTGCCTGGCCCTTGGCAGCTGGCTTTGGCGTTGCCTTTGTCTTTCATCAAACTTAAGTATTTGTGTATGCAAGCTGCAGGGCCCGAGGTTATAAAGCGTACTCGGTGCTCATACTCAACTCCATGGTCAGACTCGAGACTTCATGCTGACCGGAGAGATTGATTTTTTGTCGTAGGTGGCCTCCGGGTAATTACCATACTATGGGCGGAGTTAACTTGTTTTATAGATGCGCATGCGTGGGAGGCTTACTGCGTGACACAGCGACACGTACGTTGATATAATTGATTAAACGGCCCGCATACAAACGGCATTTACATTGCAGACCTGACACAATGAAACCGTTATACGGGTATATAAATTGACAAATGCTTACGATTGCGAGTCACTTTTCATTTAATGGTAAATTGTTTTATATAATTCATCTTTATTTTTTCGTGTACTACTCTACTCGGTACCCCCCCCCCCCCCCTATTCCTGGTGTATCCGTGTTATGTTCATGCAGCCCTTTCTCTGTTTGTACTGAATTTACGCCAACTATAGGGTAGGTTGGTATTGGGCAATCAAATTTATTAACACAGGGATTGCCACTGTGCACATATAATATATACAATAGTCACATCTTGTGCACAGCCAGGTACATCGAGATTACAGAGTGATGGACCACACATGTTATGTACGACACATTTTGTACATTTAGAATAATCATACTAGACATTTACCAAAAAACCCTTGATTGCTGTTATATTAATTACAGCATACCGACTGTAATATGCTTACAGTATATAGAACACAAGGGAAAAAGATACCTGGTGTGCAGACTGCACACCTTTCTATAGTACTAGCCACAGTAATTCAGCTTGATATATACAAAAGTGGGGGATAAAAAACCCCCTATCTTACAACATTCATGTAACATCCCTATTTAGTTATCTTGCATGATGTATGCTCATATGGAAGTAACTAACACACGCTATACATAGAACAGATACAACGGGTGGGTGGGTGGTATTCAATTGTTTGTAGTCAAATCTGAAGTTGTCACGATGGCGAAGCGAAATGAAGTGACGAGAAAACCTTGCATCGTCTCCTGCCCACAATTTTTTTTTTCCGCGCCCGCTGCTGGCCAATAGGATGCCGCGTAACTGACACGGGCTGAATGGGTATTTTGGGCCAGCTTATTAAGCGTTGAGGCGATTCAAGGGGGGTGTGCAGACTAGGAGGGGGAACAGGTTGTATAACCACCTAGCTTAACCGCTAGGCGCTCGCTCTGTTGTTACACAAAAATTATTTTCATCCTGAAGGCCAAAAATTCATTTCGTGTACTACTCTACTCGGTACCCCCCCCCCCTATTCCCGGTGTATCCGTGTTATGTTCATGCAGCCCTTTCTCTGTTTGTACTGAATTTACGCCAACTATAGGGTAGGTTGGTATTGGGCAATCAAATTTATTAACACAGGGATTGCCACTGTGCACATATAATATATACAATAGTCACATCTTGTGCACAGCCAGGTACATCGAGATTACAGAGTGATGGACCACACATGTTATGTACGACACATTTTGTACATTTAGAATAATCATACTAGACATTTACCAAAAAACCCTTGATTGCTGTTATATTAATTACAGCATACCGACTGTAATATGCTTACAGTATATAGAACACAAGGGAAAAAGATACCTGGTGTGCAGACTGCACACCTTTCTATAGTACTAGCCACATTAATTCAGCTTGATATATACAAAAGTGGGGGATAAAAACCCCCCTATCTTACAACATTCATGTAACATCCCTATTTAGTTATCTTGCATTATGTATGCTCATATGGAAGTAACTAACACACGCTATACATAGAACAGATACAACGGGTGGGTGGGTGGTATTCAATTTTTTGTAGTCAAATCTGAAGTTGTCACGATGGCGAAGCGAAATGAAGTGACGAGAAAACCTTGCATCGTCTCCTGCCCACAATTTTTTTTTTCCGCGCCCGCTGCTGGCCAATAGGATGCCGCGTAACTGACACGGGCTGAATGGGTATTTTGGGCCAGCTTATTAAGCGTTGAGGCGATTCAAGGGGGGTGTGCAGACTAGGAGGGGGAACAGGTTGTATAACCACCTAGCTTAACCGCTAGGCGCTCGCTCTGTTGTTACACAAAAATTATTTTCATCCTGAAGGCCAAAAATTCATTTCGTGTACTACTCTACTCGGTACCCCCCCCCCCCCCTATTCCCGGTGTATCCGTGTTATGTTCATGCAGCCCTTTCTCTGTTTGTACTGAATTTACGCCAACTATAGGGTAGGTTGGTATTGGGCAATCAAATTTATTAACACAGGGATTGCCACTGTGCACATATAATATATACAATAGTCACATCTTGTGCACAGCCAGGTACATCGAGATTACAGAGTGATGGACCACACATGTTATGTACGACACATTTTGTACATTTAGAATAATCATACTAGACATTTACCAAAAAACCCTTGATTGCTGTTATATTAATTACAGCATACCGACTGTAATATGCTTACAGTATATAGAACACAAGGGAAAAAGATACCTGGTGTGCAGACTGCACACCTTTCTATAGTACTAGCCACATTAATTCAGCTTGATATATACAAAAGTGGGGGATAAAAACCCCCCTATCTTACAACATTCATGTAACATCCCTATTTAGTTATCTTGCATTATGTATGCTCATATGGAAGTAACTAACACACGCTATACATAGAACAGATACAACGGGTGGGTGGGTGGTATTCAATTTTTTGTAGTCAAATCTGAAGTTGTCACGATGGCGAAGCGAAATGAAGTGACGAGAAAACCTTGCATCGTCTCCTGCCCACAATTTTTTTTTTCCGCGCCCGCTGCTGGCCAATAGGATGCCGCGTAACTGACACGGGCTGAATGGGTATTTTGGGCCAGCTTATTAAGCGTTGAGGCGATTCAAGGGGGGTGTGCAGACTAGGAGGGGGAACAGGTTGTATAACCACCTAGCTTAACCGCTAGGCGCTCGCTCTGTTGTTACACAAAAATTATTTTCATCCTGAAGGCCAAAAATTCATTTCGTGTACTACTCTACTCGGTACCCCCCCCCCCCCCCCCCTATTCCCGGTGTATCCGTGTTATGTTCATGCAGCCCTTTCTCTGTTTGTACTGAATTTACGCCAACTATAGGGTAGGTTGGTATTGGGCAATCAAATTTATTAACACAGGGATTGCCACTGTGCACATATAATATATACAATAGTCACATCTTGTGCACAGCCAGGTACATCGAGATTACAGAGTGATGGACCACACATGTTATGTACGACACATTTTGTACATTTAGAATAATCATACTAGACATTTACCAAAAAACCCTTGATTGCTGTTATATTAATTACAGCATACCGACTGTAATATGCTTACAGTATATAGAACACAAGGGAAAAAGATACCTGGTGTGCAGACTGCACACCTTTCTATAGTACTAGCCACATTAATTCAGCTTGATATATACAAAAGTGGGGGATAAAAACCCCCCTATCTTACAACATTCATGTAACATCCCTATTTAGTTATCTTGCATTATGTATGCTCATATGGAAGTAACTAACACACGCTATACATAGAACAGATACAACGGGTGGGTGGGTGGTATTCAATTTTTTGTAGTCAAATCTGAAGTTGTCACGATGGCGAAGCGAAATGAAGTGACGAGAAAACCTTGCATCGTCTCCTGCCCACAATTTTTTTTTTCCGCGCCCGCTGCTGGCCAATAGGATGCCGCGTAACTGACACGGGCTGAATGGGTATTTTGGGCCAGCTTATTAAGCGTTGAGGCGATTCAAGGGGGGTGTGCAGACTAGGAGGGGGAACAGGTTGTATAACCACCTAGCTTAACCGCTAGGCGCTCGCTCTGTTGTTACACAAAAATTATTTTCATCCTGAAGGCCAAAAATTCATTTCGTGTACTACTCTACTCGGTACCCCCCCCCCCCTATTCCCGGTGTATCCGTGTTATGTTCATGCAGCCCTTTCTCTGTTTGTACTGAATTTACGCTAACTATAGGGTAGGTTGGTATTGGGCAATCAAATTTATTAACACAGGGATTGCCACTGTGCACATATAATATATACAATAGTCACATCTTGTGCACAGCCAGGTACATCGAGATTACAGAGTGATGGACCACACATGTTATGTACGACACATTTTGTACATTTAGAATAATCATACTAGACATTTACCAAAAAACCCTTGATTGCTGTTATATTAATTACAGCATACCGACTGTAATATGCTTACAGTATATAGAACACAAGGGAAAAAGATACCTGGTGTGCAGACTGCACACCTTTCTATAGTACTAGCCACAGTAATTCAGCTTGATATATACAAAAGTGGGGGATAAAAAAAACCTGGCCTCCCATGTTCACATTGGTGGCCCTCACCCCCACTAATCTTTATTTTATTTACTATTTGTATTTTGTCTTCCTTTATATCTAGAATTGATAATTGTTTCACAATTTTGTTTTTAATTAGACATTATAATTATTATTTATTATTATTATGTATGTCTTATTATGAATTGTATATTTGATCAACCTGTATAAATGTTGATGTAGGAATGTGTGCATGTCTGAGTGATGGCCCATTGAAATATCATATATTATACGTGGCATGGTCACCATCATATTAATATTTTGTAGTCGCAAACATTAGCGTGCAGTATATATATATATATATATATATATAAAGCTGTGCTATATTACCGTCATGTTGACTTGATATGTCTGCAACTGACGGTAGATTAATTTCTTGAACATCAATATATCAAAATAAATGGAGCTGGTAAGAAAAATCATACCACACATCAGTTCAAATTTAAATCCCCACTGGGAGTAAATTTTAATGGTGATATGAACACAGTGTAATTACATGTCATTGATTCAAGGAGAAAAACTCCATAACATACATGTCTGTAATTATAAGGTTAGGTTGATGTTTACCAAGGTTGATGTTTACCAAGGCTATGTTAGTATATCTGACATCTAGTATTTACAAATTTCTGCACAACTTTCTTTTTGATATAACAAGTTATACATAATGCAAAACAATTTAGATTCCTTTCCTGTAAATGATTTACCAAAAAATTTAATAATCTACTGTTTATTTTAATATTTTAGTGGAAGAAGTTGCCCACGAATAATTGAACTATGTTCTATTTTTCATGTCAAGTACAATTTGACACACTGTCCTATGTAGCTCCTCTGTTTACATAATGTTTTTGGAACACCATACTTCACACACATATATAGCAAAATTGGCCATAACAAGTGAATCGAAAAGTTCTAACTGGATACCAACAGTATGTTTTAGCTAAGGTCACAAGTAGAAAACAACATATAACCAACATTAAATAACACTCTGACCAATTAGTGGATTAGTGGGTTTTACCCTGTGACATTTTCTGAGTCACACAATATCCAAAATGATGGGGTGCAGCCAATCGCTGTCGTTTCGTTGGTGGCAGATGCATGGCCACTGTTCTTGGGGACGCTTGCAGCACGCATGCTGCCCTGAGAATGATGCCTTGGCAGGTTTCCCAGTAGTGAGTCGCTTTCGACCACCACATGCCATCTTGCGACGGACTGTGGCAGTAGGCTGGACGCCAATCATTGTTGACGTCTGGAGAACACGAGGACCATCTGGCATGTCAAACTTATCATCGCTGTTCTCCACCTTGCTCTCAGATGTGATGAGGTTTCCGGTGTCTCCGTGCCACTGATGTTGGTTGTACACCGATGTGAAGTGAAGGTCGTACCACTTTCCATCCACTTTTCATTGCCTTCTTCTCAACAAATTTACCAAATGTGTGCAATGCACTAACCATTTGGGATTCAAATTCTGATTAAACCACAGGCGTGATGTCATTGACTGTAGTTGCAACTGGTTACGAAGCATTTGCTTTTTAGTTATATGGTCACATACACTTGCCTTTTGTGTCCTTTAGTACTACGCCTACAAAAGATCTAGTATATGACTGTTTTAATATGATTAGCATGCCATATAATAATTATGTCAACCAAGCGAATGATAAAAAACAGACTTGGGCTCTCTGCCTGTGTGTGTAGGACCAACAAGTATGGGTGGTTCGGATACATGTAGGGGTTATTCGCACATTTCTAGTTATTCATGTTAAGTCTGATGACCAGGTATCATGGGGAATTTAGGGAACACAATGCCAAAAACTGAATGTATTTATTGTTCTACGTTACACCCACCCATGGAACAAGACACAGTTAGCAGCAGTATTACCAATAGATTAGTGACCTTTTAAAACTCCTTCCCATGGTGGCAGACTCTGCTCTACACAGCATGAACAACACGACTTGTTGTGATTTTCATCACAATACTGTACGTGTCTATAATTTAGAGAAATAAAGAGTACATACGACCCACCATTGGTCTTGTACTTGTATAAACAGCGAAATGACATATTGTGCAAAGGAAAAAAAACGATAATAATGAGGAGGGGGGAGGGGGTGCTGTTGGATATTTTTTTTGGCAAATCCAGCGGTTCAGTACGTCTGAATACATCGTGTCTTGTTGGAGATTTTCAGAGAAAATCCGGGAGGTCTGCCTCTGTTCCGGGAGACCGGGAGATACACCCAAAATCCGGGAGTGTCCCAAATTTCACTGGAGAATTGGCACGTACAGGTATATAGATACCACATCTAAAATCAATGATGAAATGCAAATTAGAAAACAAAAAATCGCACATTCAATAACATATTAAATTGAGCAAAAATGCTCTTAATGAGACTGATCAGGTTAAAACCTTTTTATTATTCCAACTAAAATGGTTTTAGATAACAATGTAGAGGTGATGGATGCAAAGACCTTAAATGTTTCCATTTTGGAGAATTAGCTATTTGCATATGATTTAAAATAGTGTGAACCACATGTGTCACACTTGTATGGTTTCTCGTCATTATGGCTACGGACATGTATCGTTAAGCGACTACTTGTTGAGAAGTGTGAACCTCATGTGTCACACTTGTATGGTTTCTCGTCATTATGGCTACGGACATGTATCGTTAAGCGACTACTTGTTGAGAAGTGTGAACCACATGTGTCACACTTGTATGGTTTCTCGTCATTATGGCTACGGACATGTATCGTTAAGCGACTACTTGTTGAGAAGTGTGAACCACATGTGTCACACTTGTATGGTTTCTCGTCATTATGGCTACGGACATGGATCGTTAAGCGAGTACTTGTTGAGAAGAGTGAACCACATGTGTCACACTTGTATGGTTTCTCGTCATTATGGCTACGGACATGTATCGTTAAGCGACTACTTGTTGAGAAGTGTGAACCACATACATCACATTTGAAGGGTTTCTCCCCAATATGAGTACGGACGTGGATCTTCAATAAACCACTTTGTGAGAATTTTGCAACACATGTAAGACATTTGTACGGTTTCTCGCCAGTACGCCGGCCCGTAGGAAGGGGCTTTCGCGGAATTCAAGTGAACCCCTTTTGTGAACCCCCTTTCTCCAAAATGTTAAAGCCCCCCTCAAATTTAATCTGTAAGATGTGTACCCCTAATTGTTTGTGTTAACATTATTCCCGTTTCTCAAAAGCGTAACCCCCTCCTAAAACTTGGTGAATGTGGTTCAAATAGCATGCCAGCGTAGCCTGATTTATACAGATGTTAAAGGGATAACAAATACACAAGAAACACATTTTATTCTAAAGTCAGTCTCTCAGAGGTGACTGATTCAAACGAAATAGAAGAGTTATACTAAGGGATATATGTCGGCGAATCAATTTGATATCGACATGTCATGTCATAATGGCAACGGTTCTCATAAGTATCATTTTAAATGCTAGTGGGTGAAAGGGATGACAATGATTTAACACTGATTAAAGAACAAAAACGAGCACATATACAGTGTAATGGGCCACATACAAATAATTATTGACTACTCGTGTGAATTTGGTTAAAATGTAAATCAAGGGAGCTGTTCTTAACAGTATGCTGATTTAGCTAACTACCGAGTATCAAAGGGTTATTGTCAGCAATCAACTAATTAAGACGTGTAACGTGTGTATTTCTTACAAGCGACAAACGAAATTCATCTAGGTTGACACAAATCTATTAATTTGAAGAATAACAAATAAAGTTTACCGGCACATATTTTAAAATGCGTCTGTTGGTCAGAAATCGTGAATTATGTGGCATTAGTTGTGGTTGCCGAAATTCTGTTGTTACTATTTACATAGTTGTAGATCGGGAGCGCGGTTAGCGTAGTGGTTCGCTCATCCGCCTGTCGTGTCAGCGTTCTGAGTTCGAAACCCGGACCGGGCAGGCATGATATTTCGTGTAAAAGCCTGGCTCTCAACATTGGGACTGTGTATTCCTCGTGACTCGGAGATCACGTTAATGTCAGTCCCGTATCAATTTGGGACGTAAAAGAACCACTGAGGACGACAAGCACCCTGGCAGTGAACACCCTCAGTGCCAGCATTTAAAGGTTGGTTTGGCGATAATGTTTTGAACAAGGCTGACTCGTCAGACCATTACATTTCAACCACAATAACTAGTCGTTTAATAGAACGTTGCCGAGTGCTGGACACAATTAGAACAAGTAGATATCAGCAAGGGGCGGCCTAATCACTGCAAGAAAGTGTTAAGAAGCTTTATTTTCAATTATTACGTTCAATTACGTTTATGTTTCCTGTGGTCAGTGTGGCCTAGAGGTCACGGTTCTCGATTGTTTGATACTTATTAATTTGATTGGGTTTGCTTATCCATTTCCGGATGTTGCAGCCTTGATGGATTGTCTATAGAAACCTCGTTTCCTTGATACCTATATTTTAATAAAAATTTGAAAAGAGGAAATGTTTTCTAATCTTCTATTTATGGTACGCATTTTATAAATGTTCATTAAAATTACTAACTTAATTATGTTATTGACAAATTGTGAACGTGTTGCACTGCAGACCAGTTACATATGTAATTTATTAATTCACTGAAAACCACATTGCTAGTGTCGTTACAAATTGTAACATTAAAAGTTTACTATAATAAAACTTAGACATACCCACACTCCTCGCAACATTCGATAGATTTCTGGCCACGATTTCGAAGGAGGTGGCTAATTCTTTCTCGGATACCGGTGGGGGGAAATTTGGGAGAACACCGGAGTAGAGTTCACAGAAAACATATAGTGGTCAGCTCAACAATAGTCAATGAAACAATGCAAAGGAACAACTTGTATTTCATCAGTCGATATCTTAATAAAATGAAATCATTCACATGTATGCACAACACCAGTTATTGTCTTTGAAACATGACCGCAAGTTGGTTTCAACATTATGTACGTCTCGCTTGCCACAATTGCGGAACTGTCCTCGATGCTTTTTCTCGTATGATAAGTAGTTACGGTCAGACAACGACACCACGAGGCTCGTTACCAAATCTGAACAGCTTCAGTGCCTAGACGACCTTATGCCTCACAATGACTCTGCCAGCTTGCATATTAAAGGAGCACACATAGTCATCATTGACGGCACAGCGCTCATTAGTATCCTCACGCTTTCCTAGTTTTTGTTGTGTACGGAGCTTACAGCCTCAAGGCCACAATAAGGATGAAAAGAGGGACGGGCACATGCATAAGAAAGAAGTAACCTGCACAGTGCACACCGGTCAGAGTTCCTTAGAAGGGAAAATACATAACACAGAACTATTTCAACTGCTGTGTGAACGAGTGACTGCCTAAACATTTCATGGCAGGGTGGTGGTGACACGTGGAGCAGATGTGCTGTGCTCATAGCAACTAACTTGAACTGGCTGTCACTGTGGATCCACAAACTAGCTGCCTCTCGGATGCCATTAAGCGTCGCGGATAATGTCGAATAGGGAAAAACTAATTAAAACTGTCAACACCGACGTTGTTCTGCTCAGTGTCCGTTTAGCCTACCGACTTGACAACACAAGTCTCGTGATTGCGATCGGTATAGATAAATCATTCCGATACGCAGATGACCGGAAGTGGGTGTGAACAGGATGTGTGAAACGTTTAGAAATCCTAGTTGTGTATTTAGAGGGTAGGTATCACCATCAAGTCAATCTAGCAACGTTTAAATTGACTTTGCTCATGGTCTCACACCACCAAATATCTGGCGGTCACATGGTGTGTTGACAATGCAGAATATGAAAAGTCGGAGAAGGATAACAGCAACATTAAAAATCGTCGCACCTGAAAACCTATAGTTAGACATCAATATTATGGCTCTAGGTGACGTAAGTAGGTATTAATATATATTGGGGTATTAAGCGCTGACAGGTGCCATCTTTAACATGGTAGATATTTGAATGTCGGTGAAGGTAAAAAGTAATATATTTATTCTAATTGTACCTGAAAACCTCTATTTTGACATCGGCATTATAGCTCTAGGTGAAGTAGTTGTTTAGATATAGCGACAAGTAGCTTTAACGGGTGCCGTCTTTAAACAATGCCCGATATTTGAATGTCGACTGGGACAGTGTTACTGCTGCCTGGCTAAATGGCAATGGTGCTTTAAAGATCTTCTGTCAACTATCCTTTTCACACAAGCCTATAGGTTTAGTAGCTGCCAGCACACTATTGAGCCTAAACTACCATGCAGGTGTGAAAAACGTGCTGGTGTATTTGAACTTGACCCACTAATTAACTGTCCACCAAGCAGTAGCAGAACAGTTTATAATAATAATAATCCACAAGTTATGTGGCAGTGATCTTCCTTTTGTCATTCATGTGATGTTTATTGTGAGCAGGGCGGACAAATGGTTATCATACGTAGACAGGTGCAGAAAGAAACTGACGTTTTCTATAAAAAGAACACGTTTGCCTATCAATGGCATGTATTTCCTATTGTTGCCGTTTCTGCCGGACAGAAACAGTTTCTGCCCGGCATAAATCAAACAACCCTGTAGGTAATTATTAATCAAATGTTTTTTGCAGAAACAGTTTCTGCCCGGCATAAATCAAACAACCCTGAAGGTAATTATTAATCAAATGTTTTTTTGGTGAATCATAGTTACAGATCATTAAGGGTTATGATGGAAGTAAAATGTTTACAGGTTTACTGTTCACTTATTGCACCACGTCTTGCATTTAGAGGAATATTTATAATAGAAAATAAAATGTTGTGGCACATATTTTTAAATACATGCATCGATGAGAAACCGGGAATTACTTTTCTGTGGCCTAAGAATAACTAATTTCAATTAACTTTCTGCTTATATAAAACAACTGCATAAAACTATATATCCATACAAGACACAGACTCCGCATGTTACAGATGTTTTGGGAAGGGGAATAGTGTTCCGTTTCTGGTACAGCAGTGTGTTGACCCAAGCCTCTGCCAGTGACCAATTACAGATTAGTCACACTTCCCACCACCAGCCACAGTGACCCAAGCCAGTGACCAATTACAGATTATTCACACTTTAACCAGACGGCCACAGTGAGGTGTAGCAGATGTTGTGGGAAAAGGGATTAGTTGAACAAAAGGACTGGAAGCCTGCTAGATCTGCTGCTACAGTAGACCATTTAGTTAATAAATTTAGCTTTTTAGGGGACCTTTGGAGTCCTTAGAATGATTCAATCAAATACAGATTTCTTGCGTACAGTGACACTACCACATACCACACAATGTATATGCAAACTTAGAGAACAAGTTGCTGAACAGTTTTTGAAAAAATAGGTAAAATGTTACATTTTTTACCAGTTTTGGGGTCCTTGGAGGCCCTAGGTAGCCCTTAGAATGATTCAATCAAATACAGATTTCTCGTGCATAGTGGCAGTGCCCTAAGATAAGTCTACGCAAAATTAGAGAAAAAGTTGCTGAACGGTTTCTGAGATACGGCAGCTAACGGAGGACGGCGAACGTCGGACGCAGAATGATGGCAATAGTCCCTTGGACCTTCGGCCAAAGGACTAAAGAGACATCGGATGTGGGTGTGTCTGTGTTCATTTGTGTACTTTTTACACTTAAAACACTAGTTTGCATAATACTCAACCACTCAATTTACGTCAAAAAATATTTCGATACCAAATTAACCAAAAACCATTTTGTGGACGCCCCCATAAAATATATATAGTGGGGCCCCTGTGTTTGTGTGAGCAATGGCGTACCCGCGGGGTTTTCTGGTTGCCCACAACCCCCCTCCAAATCCCGCTCTGTTGTATGACCAATATCATTGCAATTTACAAGTAATAGGCGGTGACATGGAGAATTTTGTTTCCAAAGCACCCGTTTCTCTATGCCGTCTCACCCAAAATATGCCAAAATTGCCGCCTCGTAGCTATTTCGTACGCCCATTTTTTTGTTCTTTCGCGATATATTCAGCGTCAGCGAGCGGCGCGAAATGACACCACAGAGTCACTTATATTCCTGCAAAATCGCAGATTTGTAGCAACATCGTTTAGTCGTCTTAACGTCGCTCAGAGCGGTTAGGGTTTAACTCCATTGGACAACGTGAAAGATATCACTTGTCAGTTATCCAATCACGGAATATTCCTGCGGGATCCCCGATGTCTCCAATGTGACACCTTGCGGAGTTTTGACATACTACACATCTACACATTCATGTAAAATGACGCCCAAACGGTAACTTGCGTTTTGGTTTATGACGGTGGTGGGAGTGCAAACCGTGCAGGCTGATGGCACTACGTCACTAGTCGACACTTGTGTCGAATCCGGACTCTTTTGAAGCCCAAATAAAAACAGTGCATCCTATTCACTAGTCGGCACTTGTATCAAATCCGGACCCTGTTGAAGCTCAAATAGCGACCCGGTTTGCGCTACTGCTAGTCTGTGCCGGCCGTGCGTTACAGCACAGCGCGAGTAAAATGAGAGATATTCTTAAAGGTAAATATGCCAAGGATAATGTTAAATGATGGAACTATCTCACCGAGGTATCAAAGTTAAGCAAAACTCAAGTTATAGCGGCGAAATCAACGTGGGTCCGGATTCGACGCAAATGCCCACAAGTCTATTAAACTAATCTAATGTTCTATGCCGGTTTTTTTTACAAAATAAAGAATGAGATTTTTGGGGAAAGTTGATCTGAGTGAAGTACTTACGAATATAAACCACCGAAGTTCACATCTCATAAAAGACACCTACTGCCCAAAACCGTGTATACTAATGGGTTACCAATAACTTGTCTTCGACAATGATATGTTTGCACAGAAATTGGATATCCTAAACAACTTATATTGTTTTATAAAAAGGACACAATTTCAGAAACTTTTTTGCGATTAATAGAAACATACTTTTGTGGCATTCCAGAAATGACTGTTTAATTAATTGCATAGCATGCTAGCAACAAATAAAATATAATCTTTGGAACATAAACCACCAATTTACCATCATATTATAATCATTTAAAGGTGATGATGAAAGAGTCTTCAGATGATACCACTGGATGCTTCACAGAGAATTCGAGACGGTGTTCGACTGAACCGGTCTGCCAGGGAGTAAAGTGTAAAGCGCTTTGAGCAGTCCTGAGGACTGGATATTGCGCTGTATAAGAACTTACCTTTACTTTACTTTTGTAATAGGAAGTAGTAATAGAGGTTAAGTACCGGGCACCGTTGGCGCGGTCAGAAGGAAATCCCATGTTAAGAGATAGGGATTTGCTCCAGACCGCGCATTTTCTACCGCTTATGATTTATGCAAATGAGGTCTTTTGCGCGTCCCTGAGCAAGTGCGATTGACCAATCACGAGCGAGCTGGGCATTGTGGGCGTGGTTAGTTATGCAAATGAGCTTGGAAAAGTAGTTCCGACCCCATGTTAAAGGATAGGGATTTTTATCCCATGTTAAAGCATAGGCTCTATTATCGCAAAGGTATCCGACTACTTTTCGAATTTTTATCCCATGTTAAAGCATAGGCCCTTTTTATTGCAAAGGTATCCGACCACTTTTGGGGTTTTTATCCCATGTTAAAGCATAGGACATTGTTATCCCGTGTTAAAGCATAGGCAATTTTTATCGCAAAGGTATCCGACTACTTTTGGGGTTTTTATCCCATGTTAAAGCATAGGACATTGTTATCCCGTGTTAAAGCATAGGACATTTTTATCCCATGTTAAAGCATAGGCCATTTTTATCGCAAAGGTACGCGACCATTTTTTGAATAAAATAACATTTACTTTACTTTTGTAATAGGACATTTCCACATTAGGACATTTCAGTAATATAACATTTTGATAAAACCAACAAATCCTGCACCGGTCGTATACAAGTATAAGCAATGACATGACAATTTGTGCAGTGCAACAGAAACAATGATACTCTGGAGAGAGTCTCATATAAAGTCTACATTTATATAATTATATTCCTGCTGTGGCTATGGTTGACAAGGCAACATTGAGACTGGACATGACACAGCTCTCAGGAACTTTGTGAAGTGTCACACATACATTTTTCATTGCCAAATAGTTATTTGTCTTACGATAGCTGTTACACGTTCCGCCGGTAAACACTGTTTCCCTCAAGTGTTATTCCTTTCTTAACAGTGCATGTGTGTATAAAGTATCACTATCAGTACTACTAGTTTTTAAACTGGTCCACCCGTATCACATCTGAAGGACTTTGCCGATGTGAATGTGCATTACATGTGTCTTTAGCGAACCACTCCGGCAAAACTGTGCCCCACATCTATCCCATTTCTAAGGTTTCTCCCCAATATGAATACGGACATGTTTCTTCAAATGACTATTCTGTGAGAATTGTGCACCACATGTAACACATTTGTAGGGTTTCTCCCCAGTGTGGATACGGACATGTTTCTTCAAATTACTATTTTGTGAGAATTGTCCACCACATGTATCACATTTGTAGGGTTTCTCTCCTGTGTGGATACGGGCATGTTTCTTCAAAGTACTATTTTGTGAGAATTGTGCACCACATGTATCACATTTGTAGGGTTTCTCCCCAGTGTGGATACGAATATGAGTCTTCAATTTATTATTCTGTGAGAATTGTGCACCACATGTATCACATTTGTAGGGTTTCTCCCCAGTGTGGATACGGATATGAAACTTCAAATTACAATTTTGTGAGAATTGTGCACCACATGTATCACATTTGTAAGGTTTCTCCCCAGTGTGGATACGGGTATGAGACTTGAAACTAACATTCTGTGAGAATCGTGCACCACATGTATTACATTTGAATGGTTTCTCCCCAGTGTGACTGCGCACATGTACCATTAAGCCACTGTTGTTTAAAAAAGTATCACATACAAATCTCTTCTCAATGATACGAGTGTGCAAATTCGCAGACATATTGCTTAAAGTTCCAGTTTTATCATGTTTGTTTAAACTTCCCGTGTGTATGGTTTATCAGAGAAGATGCACACTTCTGTCTTCAACTTCAGCAATAATATTACAGCATGTAAACACTTTTATCATATGTGCCGGTGAACATGTATGTTACAATACGGAGAGAGTTGTAGACGACATGCATCTTATTTGAAGGATTTTCTTAAGTTCGGGTGCACACGAAGAGCTTTTAGTCACCACACTACAAGACAGTGTGCAGAGGTGTCACATTTACAGGTTTCTCCACAGTATGGATGTCCATATATGTGCAGTTTGAAGTTTAGACTCTGAGAAGATGATTTGCCACAATTTCACTTTTTTTCTTAAGTCAGAGATCGCAGATGAGTTATTAAGTGTTCACTCCAATGTGGTCACACTTGAATGGTTGCCTTCACCGAGAGGGAGTTTATGTCTGCTTACATGTAAGTACTGTTCCACAGGAGACACCATCACATTGTTTTCTCTTGTTGCTGAATGCAAACATATGGACATTCAGTGACTTGGCTCAATGTCCTACGCTGTTTTGGAGCAGACAAGTCACCAGTTGTTGTTATCAATGCGAACGTGTTTGTGCAAATTGATCAGGTCATTGTAGACACTTCTGACACATACAGCCTTTGATAACTCCACAGTCTACTGTCCTACGCTGTTTTGGAGCAGACAAGTCACCAGTTGTTGTTATCAATGCGAATGTGTTTGTGCAACTTGATCAGGTCATTGTAGACACTTCTGACACATACAGCCTTTGATAGCACCACAGTCGACTGAAACAAGATATGTCAGTACTGTAGATATAGGTAACATTAGAGATACTAACAGACAGGTAAATTGCAGAAAATTTGTTGATTTCTATTGTGACAAATTTTATCCATTCTATATATCGTAGTGTAAAATATAACTACATAGAAAGACGCACATTAGTATAACGAAGGCTACAAGGAGACACGGTAGAAGTCAGTTAAATGACTTATACAGATATTATTAATGTATCATAATAAATGCACACTAGACCCCCTGAAATGCAATGATGTGTCACTAAAATCAGGAAGAGTGTTAGATTATTTGTGCAAAAACCAAAACTAAATCTATGAAAAACGCATTCCCTCTTCGAGTGAAACTATATGAATTCTGGCGATCTTTAATTTTCTGTCCTACATTATCAAAAATGTACACACACGTCCATAAAGATCAAAATTCACAAAACAAACTAAACTAAAACTCTATATCTCTGGCAGTGGCAACCTGTAACTCCGCAGCTACAATAAAATCAATATTGTTTCGAGGTGTCGCAGTACAAATATGGTTCATAGAAACTGTGTCCAGTGTCATTACTATAAGCGACGACTCATAATTTTATATGTGTGAGCATATATATATATATATAATAATTTTTAATTATAGGTGTTTATATGTACACGTATGTAAATTTATAATTACAAGTGCCGTTCAGTGCGTGCGCAACACCTTGACAAGGTAGTCGTGAAGCCACCACCGGAGATGTCAAGTTTTTTTTTTTTTTTAAATTAGACTTTGTGTGACTTGAATTTCGCAGGAATGTAAATGTAATTGTTTGATAACGTAGTGTTCATATATTATTCAAAATTTGTATCTAGGCTATAAAGATTATACTATCTCTATTTATGCAATAGTAACTTTACGAATAGTATACTATATTTAATATGTGGAGAAGTTTGGTGGCTAGCCTATATTATACTATAAAGTATATTGTAGTCTAGACGTCTATAGCCATAGGCATAGCCTTGGCTTAGGTGGACGTTTTCATGGTTAGAACTTAGGTCAGAAAGTAAAATCGCCTAAATTCTTAATATTAGAAACTAAAGAAGATAGTCTGATGTTAGCAGTCACTATAAGTAAACGGGAAATTCTGGCAGAATTGCCTAAATTCTGGGATCACCAACCCCATTCTGTTGATTCTTGATTTGTGTCACATATGTAGAGGAAGGTAAACAGATTTTCTTCTGAATAGTTTTTTTTTGCAGTCGATGTGTTCCCATGGATGCTGACCTGCTGTCAGCCTGGGAAAAACCAGACTACTTCCTTTGTCGTTGCTGTGCTTTCACCAGTGGCACTTACAACATTGAGGCCTCACTGAAAAGGTATGTATATAATAATATATTATTAAATAACAGTTGAAGGTTTCATGGCATGGTATTTAGATGTACATCATAAAAGTTGTATCCAACCATGATTACCTCACAACCTGCTAGGTGAAAGAATTGTTTATCTTTGGTGTTTATATGTAAACAATAATTCTGCATTTCTTAATAAAAATCGTTGGAAGTTTGAAGTTGTGCATTGTAGTACTTCAGGAGTTATACCATCTCAAATGATATGTGTTACAAAATGTAGTGGTGTAATAGTAAGTAATTAGTCAATGCCATTATACCAAAATGTTAACTGGTTTCTTTCATGTTTCAAATGGCTTAACTGTAATTACTTTCTGTCGTGTAACTACACTATTTTATATAGTTAATTCAGATTTTGAAATTATGTTGTAATTGTAATGTATTCTGTTTAATTAAAAAGTACATCAATTATGATTTATTATATTATAATGGTAATATGAGGTCTATTATTTATGTATCTATATGATATATTGCAAACAACATCCATTCCTGGTCAGTCAAATCCACATGCCTGATAACAACACTACACTATTTTATTTAGTGTACAGTTGAAAGTCTACAATTCCTTACCAGAAGTCTGAAACAGATTAAGCCTTTCCATCCTTATCCAGAAGGCAGGGTAACTGTTTGGTCAGTTTGGCTCTAGGGTGCAACTAATTGCAGACCATGATTCCCAGGGGGTATCATAAAGCCTTCTGAAATACAGACTGGCTTAAGGCTGCTGCTTAGTTCTAACTACTTATGTACACCTGTAATTGAATTGAGACTGGATTGAAAAATACAAGTTATAGAAATATTTGAAGCCACAAAAAAGTTACTATTTTTATGTCCCGTTTTGTGACAGTCTTTTTAGGGTGTTTTAAAACTTGAAATTTAAGAAAAATGTAAACAATTCAGGCTTGCACACAAAGCACATTTAAGGCACCATGCATCAATGGCTAGGTGGCAGGAGGACAATGAAGCCCTTTGGCTTATTGAGAGTCCGACCCTTTTATCTATGTGTATCCCGCCCTTCTGAGATATGTGTCGATTGTATTTTTAAACATATTCACACTACTAGCACCCACACAATCAGCAGATAATCTGTTCCATTCATTTACAGTACTTTGTGAGAGTGAGAACTTTCTTATATCTAATCTACACTACACTTTAATGTAACTTCATGTCCTCTAGTCCTTCTATCTTTCTTAACTGAGAAAAAAATATATAATAAACTGTTGAAAGCGGTACGCTAATTTGTTCTACAATTTCCAATAGTAGTTTGGTAAAATGTATCTGGTTGTGATCACTACTCCCCAGTGGCTCACATATCTTGACATTGTCAACTAATTCATTCTGTGAGGACAAAACTATGTCTAACACATTCTCACCCCTGGTTGGTTGTAGCACATGTTGAGAAAGGAAAGTATCTTGAACTAAAAACTTGTGGTCCACACTCCCCATACTCTGTAGAGAATTCCATTGTATATGCCCGTGGTTAAAATCCCCCATAATAATACAGTCCCGTTTGCTTACTTCCCTTATAGCATTTTGTATTAACATAAGGTCTTACCTAAACAAAATTTTCACTATTAGTTAAAGAAAGAAAAGGTCCACGTACATGTGATCTGACAGCTTTATCAGCTTAGGTATACCAAGTATTGTTCATATTAAAGAAACCTACATTGTTATTAAATTTTGATTAAAATAATTTGCTTTAAAAAAAAAGATGTCACGTTGGCTTTGACAGACTTTGTAGTGCCTCTTCTTCCGGTTATCTGGAGGCTTCCGTGGAGAGTGAGCGACTGCTACTGAAAACGTACAACATCAAGCTGCCTGACTACCCCACCTTGGGCACACCACCTGGAAGACGAGATGCTGCTGCTACTGGAGTCCTGCAAATGTTGCATCCTATATTAGGTTCTGATCATGTCCCCCTATCCGTCATTGGTGATGGTAACTGCCTGTTTCGTACATTGTCACGTGGTTTGTATGGGCATGAGAACCATCACCAACATATTCGCCTCCTCACAGCCATGGAAATAATGAGTCACAGAGATTTCTATGATATGCAACACCCTACCTACAACGACTTGATTCGTGACGATCGTCTCTTCCACGATAGCTACAGTCAACTTCTGGAGTCAGTTACTACACCTGGCTCATTCTCCGAAATGATTATAATCTATTCCGCCAGTGCTGCCCTCTGCGTAGGAGTTCAGTCATATTGCCCGCCATCCATCAACGACTACTTCAGTGCTGACCCACTGACCAGAAGAGTCTACGGCCGTGGGGTCCGCACTTCTGCACCGCCTGTCATGACCATCACGTGGACAACTATGCATGTGCCACGTCGAGTGTATGACTTCAGGCCGAACCACTTGTGGTTCTTCATCACACCCAAGACCACATTACTGTGGACCTGGTAGGAGAGGATGATCACTCAGCCGCTGAGGAGGACTCTTTCCCAGTCTTACCCGACCTCACACCAGATGCCTCATCACGGTACACACCACCACCTAGAAGTGAGGATGATCACTCAGCCGCTGAGGAGGACTCTTTCCCCGTCTTACCCGACCTCACACCAGATGCCTCACCACGGTACACACCACCACCTAGAAGTGAGGATGATCACTCAGCCGCCAAGGAGGACCCTTGCCCAGTCATACCTGACCTCACACCAGATGCCTCACCACGGTACACACCACCGCTTAGAAATGAGGATCACCACTCAACCCCTGAGACAACTATTCCATCCGACCTTACCACAGATGTCTCGCCACTAATTATTTCACCAGCCAGAAGTGAGGATGAATTCCAAAATTCACAGATGTGCACACCATTACCATCTCCATCATTGTCGGTCAATGAACAGTCACAGCGTGACTCAACATCACCACCACTCCCACTAGAGATAACCATTGACACAGATGAACATATTATAGCATCTGGGGGTGACTGAAAAAGGCAAGTTTCTTGAAACACAAAACCTTCTATATATTCTTTGTTTAGATGGCATAGTGGGTCATGAATGTATACCTGTGGGTCTAAAAGAGAATAAGTTTTTTGTTTTCGATAACACTGCTAACATTCGTCGCCATCACAACAGCAATAAGAGCCAGTTTTGGGATGATTGTGGGGCCTGGGTGAGTGGTCCCACAAACACTGCCATGTTTTTGCGTAGCGTTACAGGAAAATTAACTGAGGTAGTGCTGCATGACAGTCTGTATGGAACTGTGTTGTACAAAATAGCAAATGGTGGGAGGCAACGAATTGTCACCCCACTGGAGCCCCAACCACACCCAGAGTCCATAATAGTTCTACATAGGGCTTATGCTAAACATACACAGAGTGGACAGTATAAACGCAGGATATCATGGATTGAGCAAAATATGATTATGGCATTGCTAGATGGCAAGCAGAAGGTTGCAGTTGCAGAGTATATAGGTACATTTCCAGGTCGGGTGCCTCATGGAAGCAGCAAACATTGTAGCAGAAATTACATTCGTACCAAAGGAGCTGTACTAGATAACATGAAGGAGCAAGTTCAGCACTGTCCCCCAAACCAGGTGTGGCAGAGCCTAGATGATTCTGGAGAGATGGGTGGTCTCAGGTCGCGAAAGCAAGTAGCAAATATGAGGTATAGGGAGAAAAAGCAAAGACAGCGGCTTTCACAGAAAAACCAGGTTAATTTTACTGACCACGTGCAGAACATTGAGACAATGGTAAAGACCCATGAATTTGTGCAGCGAGTAGAAATTGGGAAGGACAAGGTGCCTGCTATAATTTTATATACAGAGAACCAGCTGCTTGACATCAAACGTTTCTGCTGCTCTGCTCCACTCGCCCACTCTACTGTTCTCGGCGTTGACAAGACTTTTAATTTAGGCGACGTCCATGTTACCGTTTGTGTCTTTAAACATTTAGCAGTGACCAGGAGGGACACAAATGACCACCCAATTTTTGCAGGCCCATTTTATTTACACGGCAACAGTGACTTTTTTAAGTTATAACAGTTTCTTCAGCCACCTTGCTGGTAAGCTACGAGGGACACCATCACATCACATCTTTGACACAGATGATGAGAAGGCAATGAAGCAAGCCATGCAAGCAGCTTTTCCGGATTCTAACCTACTCAGTTGCACCCGGCACCTGAAACAGAATGTAGACGCCTACCTAAAAGACAAGATTGGTGTGTGCCATAAAGACCGTTCATCTATCATCACCTCAATATTTGGGCCAAGTGGCATCACAAGTGCTGATGAGGATGTCACATTCAACCACGCATTAAAGAAGACAGAGGATTTAATCAATATTGCTGCACCATCCTTTAACACATATTTTCAAGATAGGGTTGTCTCTCTTCTTCATTCCAACTTCATAACCCAGGCTAAAGCAGTAGGTGTGACCCCTCTTGTAAACTGGACTAACAATAATTGTGAAAGTCTGAATGCCATGCTGAAGCATGCTGTCAATTGGAAGGGACAACCGTTGACCATCCTGGTGTTAAAACTTTACGATGTTGTGCGGACTCAGTACCAGGATCTGAAAAGATGTTTCGCTGGCCAGGGAGACTATATCCTGTGCCCACCATTTACCAAATTTTATGTGCCTATTGATGTGTGGTCGTGCCTTCCCAAGGAGAAAAGGGTTAATCATTTCAAGAAATTTATTCGTTTCATTTGGATGATGGATTCCAGAACTGTCATATCAACTGACGGCAAATTGGCAGTGACAGGACCTAATGGTGGGAAAAAGCCAGGTCAGTTGAAGAGAAAGAGATGTGCCAAGACTTCAAGTGTCCCAAAAAGGAAAAGAATATAAATTAATCTTAGTGACCAGAACATTATATACATATAGATAGTTCCCAATTCCTTTTGGACCTCGAGGTAGTTGCCTGCAAGTGCGGGACATGGTTTTAGCCACTAACATTTAGCATGCCAGTTATGTTACTCTCAGGTACTGCAGCAATATAGAATGTGAGCAGGTGGATTTTCACCTTATTCCAGCACATACACATACCATATCAAATCTCACTGTTTGTCTAAATGTGTTGAAGTTACACAACATCATTTTTCCCATGAAGCTTTCTACTTAGGTGGGGCTGACTGGGGGGATGGAGGTTGATGTACTATTCACATAGTGATGTTTGTTTGAGGGCCAGTACTATAGGCAGA
This sequence comes from Escarpia spicata, assembly GCA_963995525.1. Lineage (NCBI taxonomy): Eukaryota > Metazoa > Annelida > Polychaeta > Sabellida > Siboglinidae > Escarpia > Escarpia spicata. The sequence continues at coordinate 46,744,596 of OZ023207.1, forward strand.
GAAAGTGTTGCTTTATTATGTCATTAACATTTTGATTTCTATCCAGATACATTTAGGTGGTGATGGTGGTCTAAATGACAGGACTATAGTCAGTGATGGTGTTGCTTTGTTATGTCACTAACATATAAATTCCTATCCATATACAATTAGGTGGTGACGGTGGTCTGGATGACAGGACAATAGGAGGTGATGATGTGACTAACATTTTTATTTCTACCCAGACACAATTAGGTGGTGATGGTGGCTGATGGTAGTTTAAGTGACAGAAGTAGAGGCGGCGATGATGTTGCTTTTTTATGTCACTAATGTTTTAATTGCCAGATTAGGTGGTGATGGTGGTTTGAGTGACAGGACTATACACGGTGTTGGTGTTGCTTTGTTATGTCACTAACGTTTTAATTTCTATCCAGATACAATTACATGGTGATGGTGGTTTGTGTGACAGGACTATAGGCAGTGACAGTATGCTCTGTTATGTAACTAACGTTTTGAGATCTTTCCAGGTACAATGTATGCATACTTAGCACATCATTAAGCCATATTCTGTCACATTTTGCAAAGTATAGGCCTATATATTAATGTACGTAGTTTGGTACATTCCGTAGTGCTGTTTTTACCATCAGACATTTCAAAAGTTGATTTATGTTGTAATAATTATTTTTCGCATCAAGTTATTCCTTTAGATTAAACTACTGTTACGTTAAGTCTGGTGTTGTGCGTAACCTGTAAAATTTGATAAAAAAGAACTCCATATGATAGTGACTACAATATTAGTAAATTCTTTCAGTGTTATTTAATTTCTAACTCCCGTCTGCAAAGTGACAGAATATGGCACTATACACAGTCTCGACATACATCATACTGCATATTCACAAAACATATGGTAGAAGAATACTGTTACCTTCCCGTTGGTTTCTACCGTGGATCACAAACGTAATTTATATTATTATTGTGTGAACTAAGAACAGTAACACGAATCTCTGATACGCTGTCTATAGGAAAGGTATAAATATTAACAGTAAACATGTAGGCCTACTATATGTGGATATATATAATGTGCTAACACATATTTTTGTCTTTCAGTTGCGTGCTGGTGCATGGAGACATGCAGTCATATTTGGCTGTCGTTAGTCTTTACACAGAATAATTGTGAATTATGAGCGTGGTGAATTTAGTATTATTTGTATTGATTTTTCAAAATAAATATTTTTGAAACAATGTATGTGTTGGATTGTACATATAATGTGTGACAAATACAGGTAGATCCTAAATGTGTATAACAGTATTATAACGAACTTCTCAGAGTCATATATCTACATATTCGAGGCTATATTTGGCGGAGATAGATCGTAGAAATTGGTGGTGTAAAACAGTGGATAAACAAGTGGAATTACTGATTGATAAGTATTATTTTTGCCTTAATATCATTCATAAAGTTGCAATAAACATATATTGAGTAGCAGATGTGCTTAAAGTTTAGTTAGTTAAAGTATTTTAGAACACCTTAGTATAGTGAGTGATAATAGGGTAACTCACTTAGGCGGCTTAGCCTTCGATAAGTTGTACACAAGATTGAACAAACCTGATTATCTGGTAGAATATATAGGAGATAAAGTAACAACCATCAAACTACTTACATAAGAAAATATCTGTGTAAGCCAGTACTTGCTATATATTTTGATTAGGTACCATTGTTGTTAAAATTAAGCAAGGGCGATAGTCGGGCGGCGTAACCTAAATAAATAAAGCAGCCTAACATAACGTAACTGATTGTATTTAAATTAGGTCACTACCGGTGATGTTAGCGTTCGTGTTAGGATAAATAGTTGGCTGTGTAATTGAAATTTGTAACCTAAAGTGTGCTGTAGTACACAGGAAACAGTCTTTATAAAGACTAAGTTAGTTAAGTTATTAAATAAATTCTGATCGGGATATGGCGCCTTGCAAGCGGCAAGTCAAGGCAAAGCGACACTTGGTGTGCGATCACTGCCACAGCTGGGTAGATTTTGCATTGTCCGGGTGTGGAAAGTCATGGGCAGAAACCATGGAGGAAGGATTCACCTTTCAGTGCAATGGATGTTGGAAGGTGGAGTGTTTGCAGAAGGAGTTAGTTAGGTTGACAGATATTGTGAAGGGAATGGAGATGGGAATTAGCAAGGAGGCAGGTCGAATGGAGAGAGACGACAGGGAGAGAGTTGAGGATACTGCAAGACTGAAGGAGAATAGCAGTGGCAAGAAAACTGAGGAAAGGAGATTGAGAGGAGAGAAGGTGATTGGAGGGAAAGAAATTGGAAAATCGACAACAGAAAACGTGACAAGCGTGAAGGTGACAGGGAAGAAAGTGACTGTAGAGAAGGAGGGAGGGAATATGGAACGGGAGAGGAAAGAGGAAAATGAGACGGGACGAAAGAAGAAGGGACAAAAGGAAGTGAGAGCAAATGTGATAGAAGAGAAGTCGATAAAAGGGACGCTGACAGGAGGAAAGGTGACAAGAGAAAAAGCGACAGGAAAGAATGGATCGGAAGAGAATGTGACAGGAGAGAAGACAGCAGGGGGGAAAGACAACAACCAGACAGATGCAAACCGAAGAAGGAGCTATTCTAAGGCAGTGATTGAGGGGGCAATGAGGAAAGAGAGGGTGTTTATGGGTGACTCCATTATGAGAAAGACGGACAAGACACTGAGCGAGGGGAATGGCATCGTTGTTTGTTTACCGGGGGCTAGGATTGAACATGTAACTGACAGGGTAGAGAAGGTATTGGGACATGGCAAGGGGGGGTCTATACTGGTACATGTAGGAACAAATAATGCAGACAGGGAGGGAACAACTGCGATAGTACAGAAGTATAGACAGTTAGTGAGGAAGCTAAAGAAGACGAGAGTCGAACAGGTTATTTTGTCAGGAATTTTGCCCGTAATGGGAGAAAGGGGGGCAACGTATAGAAACTGCAAGAGGATGGCGATCAATGCACTAGCTGAGCAGATGTGTGAAGAAGAGGGGGTGGGATTCACAGATTTATGGGGATACTTTGTTGGGAGGGAAGATATGTACATGAGAGATGGCCTCCATCTTAGTGGAAAGGGGGCAGCAGTTTTCTCAGAGAATCTGCTGCAATCTGTTGACAGTGGGACAGGTTGCATCTATTTAAACTAGATTCGCAGGGGGGACTCACAGAAAAGCCTGAAAATGGAGGCATAGATAAAGACAGCACAAATAAATCAACAAATAACAGTCTGGAAAACTCTTCTGAAGCTGGATATAAATGTGTTTGTTTAAATGCAAGGAGTATAGTAAACAAAAGAAATGAACTAAACATTATGGTAGAAGATATTGACCCTCATATAATAGGTATAACCGAATCCTGGACCACCACCGATATATCAGATGCTGAATTGGGACTGACAGGATATGTAATGTTTAGAAAAGATAGAATAGGAAGAAAGGGAGGTGGAGTTATTTTATATATTAAAGAATCTATTCAGGCTTATGAAATAAAATTAGAAAGAGAAGCAGATTGCGAAGAAGCTGTTTGGTGTAACATAGTTACAGGAAACTCAACGTTAACAGTTGGGTTAGTTTATCGAAGTCCAAACATAAGCATAGAAGAGAATGAAAAAATACAAAACGCTATAAGGGAAGTAAGCAAACGGGAATATATTATTATGGGGGATTTTAACCATGGGCATATACAATGGAAATCTCTACAGAGTATGGGGAGAGAGGACCACAAGTTTTTAGTTTTAGTTCAAGATACATTCCTTTCTCAACATGTGCTAGAACCAACCAGGGGTGAGAATGTGTTAGACATAGTTTTGTCCTCACAGAATGAATTAGTTGACAATGTCAAGATATGTGAGCCACTGGGGAGTAGCGATCACAACCAGATACATTTTACCATCAAAGTAAAATCAGAAAGGAATAGCAAAAAGCAGTATAGGAGAAATTTCCACAAAGGAAGGTATAAGGACATGAGGAAATATTTAGCAAAGATAGACTGGAATAAGACACTGACAAATAAGACGGCAACAGAATGCTGGAATATATTAAAGAGTGAAATTAAGTGCATAATCGATAAATTTGTACCCTTCAAAAAACAAGGAAAACGGTCCAAAAAGAAACACTTATCGAAAGAAGCCATTAGAAAAATTAAGTATAAACAAATGATGTGGAAGTCATATAGATGTACTGGAAATGATGAAGACTACAACAATTATAAAGAAGCACTTAACCAAGCTACAGCTGAAATTAGAAATTCAAAGAGAAGCTATGAACAACAATTAGCTAGTAATATAAAACATGACAGCAAGAGTTTTTATGCGTATGTTCGAAGCAAACAGAAAGTTCAAGATAAGGTCGGTCCTCTAGAAGATAGTGCTGGAAATATAATATCAGAGGGATTCATAATGGCAGAAGACCTGAATGAGTACTTTAGTTCAGTGTTTACCAGGGAAGATATTAGTTCACTGCCGATACCAGAGGCTAAGTTCAAGGGGGCAGATTCAGACTATTTAGGACAATTAATTGTAACCCCGGAAATGGTAGCTAAGAAAATAAGGGCTATGAAGGATAATAAATCACCTGGAGTGGATGGTATTCCACCCAAACTACTATTGGAAATTGTAGAACAAATTAGCATACCACTTGCAACAGTTTTCAACTTGTCATTAGAAGAGGGAGTGGTTCCTTTAGAATGGAAAGAAGCAAACATTATACCGTTATTCAAAAAAGGTTCGAGAAACAAGTCAGAGAACTATAGACCAGTGAGTTTAACATCAGTGATTTGTAAATTATTAGAAAGACTAATTAAAGATCACATGGTGGATTTTCTTGTTAAACAAAACTTGATAAACCCATCTCAACATGTTTTTTTTTAAGCGAGGTCATGCTTAACAAATATGTTATGTTTTTTGGAAGACATCACTAAATGGGTAGATGAGGGATCACCAGTAGATATCGTCTACTTAGATTTTCAAAAAGCTTTTGACAAAGTACCACATCAAAAATTACTGCTTAAACTAAAGTCCCATGGCATAAGAAATGGTATAATAAACTGGATAGAACAATGGCTGATTGACAGAAGACAACGTGTAGTAGTTGATGGGGAGGCTTCAAACTGGAAATCGGTATTGAGTGGGGTACCACAGGGATCAGTATTAGGTCCTATATTATTCTTAATATACATCAACGATTTGGATGATGAAATAACAAGCAAGGTGTTGAAATTTGCGGATGATACAAAAGTGTTTAGAAGGATTAAAAGTGATGGAGATAGACAGCATTTACAAGATGATCTTGACAGGTTGATCAAATGGTCTGAAAAGTGGCAAATGATGTTCAATTTTGGGAAATGTAAATGCCTCCACATAGGACATGGGAACGAAGAAGTAGAATATACAATGGGGGGTACTGTACTAAGTACTACTGTAAAAGAAAAGGACTTAGGGTTAACCGTTAGTGCTGATATGAAGATTTCAGAGCAGTGCGGAATTGCAGCTTCAAAGGGAAATCAAATCCTTGGATTAATTAGGCGAAACATAACGTATAAGGAAAAAGAGCTAATAATACCGCTGTACAAAACAATAGTTAGGCCTCATTTAGAATATTGTATTCAAGCGTGGAGGCCATATCGCAGGAAGGACATAGATATGCTAGAAAGAGTGCAGAGGAGAGCAACTAAAATGATACCAAATCTGAAGGATCTTAGTTATGAAATACGCCTAAAAAAATGCGGTTTAACAACACTAGAGACCAGGAGATTGAGAGGAGATCAGATAGAAGTGTTTAAAATATTGAAGGGTTATGAAAATATTGATAGAAATATGTTTTTCTCAGTTAAGAAAGATAGAAGGACTAGAGGACATGATCTTGCATTAGCAAAGGAGCAGAGTAGATTGGATATAAGAAAGTTTTAATTTTCACAAAGGACTGTAAATGAATGGAACAGATTACCTGCTGATTGTGTGGGTGCTAGTAGTGTGAATATGTTTAAAAATAAAATCGACACATACCTCAGACGGGCGGGATACACATAGATAAAAGGGTCGGACTCTCGATAAGCCAAAGGCTTCCTTGTCCATCTGCTACCTAGAGTTAATTCTCTGGGTGGCAATCTTGTTAAATCTTGTTAAATAATGATAATGTCAAATCCCCAAATACATCGCCGTCGAACATTGACACAGAACATAACAACATTAACTTTTAACCAATAAGTGAATAACACTATAGTATCCTTTAAATAACGAATTACCATAACAATGACGTCAAGAGTATAATTAATTTTATACTAGGCAATTATGAATACGAGTTTATTACTTCTACACTAACCATGTGACACTGTAGGCAGTGTAGGTATAATGTATAAACCTTATTGCCTAATGAGTGGGCCTAATCCAGATATCAGATCTGCAGCTTGGGCTTCGCTGTCTCAATATTAAAATAAAACAGGCTAGGTCGTTAATACTCGCTATCCAAGCATAAATAAGTCGGTGGGTTAACCTAATAACAAGAATATTTTAGTTTAATGTTACCCGCCAGGTAGCGCCACCACGCCAAATTCGAATGGAACCGGCGAGTTGTCACAAGCGATGATAAAAGTTGCGAATTTTGTTACTCCAATGTGAAGTACATATCTTAAATTTGGCGAGCTGCACACACATACCTCCTACGTGCCACCAACAGCCCGCTTGGTTACCAACACTACATACATTTTGGTCGTGCGTGGTCGTTCGTAGTCGTGCGTGGTCGTTCGTGGTCGTGCGCCTTTTAGTCATACCGCCGTAAGGTGGCGCATTGTCAGTTGTCAGGGACATATTATTATTTCACGTTAGGCTTTGCTACCCAATTTAATCGCGTAACCACAACCAAATCCTCCCAAGCCATGGGGTAGTGTACGACTCTAGCCATGGCTTGTATCCTACAGATTGTATGCAACTTCTTCCCACTGAAAGTTGCATTTTGAGTTAATCTACCATTTTAATTGCATGCCTTTAAAAAAAAGCCTAGTCCAGCGGTAGGGATGTCATTGAAAATTTCATATGGCAGAACCCAAGAGAAAGAGAAATTTTAAAGTGAAAACAATATCAAAATCGGTAAAGTACTTTTCGAGATATGAATTTTTAAAGATGTAAAATTAAAATTAAATTCAGATCTCTTGTACAGTACCAGTGAACAAAAAAATTGAGCAAAAACGCGTGCATATTTTTATTTAAATTATAATAAAACAGTTTTGTTCAATGTTTATCGATTGAATTTGGCATACTGATAGATTTGTAGTCCTTCTTTTCAAATATATTAAAAAGTAATATTTTACTAATTTGTATTGACATAATTTGCATAAATTAGCATGATTTTCAGGGAATTTTGTTAATTCATTTATATTTTATCATTACTTTGGTGCACATAACATGCTTAATCTAGCAAATGTTAGCTGGGAAGCTCAGCAACGAAAGGGTAACTGTTTGTTGACGGGACACACTATTAATTAATTAAAATATCAATAGTAATTAATTAGTAGAACATGCAATGTAGCATTTTTGTAGGATCAGTGTGAAATATGACAAATTAAAGGGAACCATAAGGAAACTTACTGGTATTAATTAAGCACCTAAAAGAGTTAATGCAAACTAACTATTTGATCTGTAATTATATTTTTGTAACGTCAGTGGTGTACTTTGCTCATATATTCTACATACCAAGGGGATCATATTAAAGATTGGAGGCATCCCAGATTTTGCTGCGTTAAAAAATGGCGGCCATTTAAAACAAATGGCGGCCATTTAAAAAAATGGCCGCCAAATTCAATTTCCCCGTATCTTAATAACTACGTTGCATAGAGCAACAATATCTGTGTCGAGGTGTAGGTTTTAGGGGTTAAAGACTTCATATTTGTTACTTTTGGACTTCTCCGACATTCACATCCGCCATTTTAAAAGATGGCGGTCGTCAATATAAATGTAACGATATCTTAATAACTGCGTTACATAAAGCCGTACAGTTTACGTTTTTGAATACCATGGAGAATAGCGATTTCAAAAAGTATAACGTTTTACCTTCGTCGACATGTCTATATCCGCTATTTTTAAAGATGGCGCCCTTCAAAGCATATTATTCCCGTATCTCAAGAACTACACAATATAGAGCCACAAAGTTGATGTCAAAATGTATGTTTTTAGATGCGATGATTTCAAATACATTTCTTTTGACCTTCATAGATCCGCCATTTTGAAAGATGGCGGCTTGTTATTCCCGTATAGTCCGGCGGATAGGTGAAAAGATTGTGCATAAAAGCACCGATAAATGCAAGACACTTTGCTCATCTGTTCTATACACCAATTGAACTAATATAAAGATCGGAGGCATTCCAGATTTTGCTGCATTCAGAAATGGCGCGCGCCAAATTCAATTTCCCCATATCGTAATAACTGCGTTATATAGACCAATATTGTTTGTGTCTAGATATATGTTTTAGGGGTCAAAGAATTCAGATTTGTTACTTTTGGACTTCTCCGACATTCTCATCTGCCATTTTTTTTAATGGCGCCCTTCAAAGCAATATTATTCCCATATCTCAAGAACTACACAACATAGAACCACAAAGTTGATGTCAAAATGTATGCTTTTAAGATGCGATGTTTTCAAATACATTACTTTTGACCTTCATTGACTTTAAATATACCTGCCATTTTTATATATCCGCCATTTTGACAGATGGGGACAGACAAAGCCTTTTATTCCCGTGTCTTAATATTTACATATCATTGAGACTTGAAGTTGATGTCAAAACATGTTTTGGGATGCGACGAAGTTAAGGGTGTTACTTAGATATTCTCTAATACGGGCAATGTCACTTCAAACGTTAGATTATGATGCCTATACCTTATAAATCTACATCAACGATTTCAAACCATTTCACACATCTCACTGATATCGGCCGCCTTGGCACAGCATTGTGCAGCGCAGGTTGGCTTTGAAACACAGGCACTGTCCTCTGCAGCTTCCGTGCAGCCACAGTTGATGATCGCACGGCAAGATGTGCCTTGTCATCAACTGCACCTCCCATTCACACACGTTCTCCTTTCGAGTCCAGCCAAAGTCTACTGGACTGGGCAAGTTTGGTGCTTTAAGCACGAGGGCATTCTGTGTTGGTAGAATATTTTCGATCTCCCTTCCTTTCTGTGTGAAGTGGATCTGTCTGGCACGGTTCACGTGGACCCCAGAACTGCCCCGGTCGTACAGTACAATAACGTACCTCTCAGTGGTTGGAAGAACGTCTCTCGGGATACCTGTCGAGGAACTGTCTGCACGAGCACACAGCGCAGGCGCTACAGCACTGAAAGCATTCCATGATGCCCAAGCGTTTGCTTCTTTCAACGAAACACGATGTTTTATCACACCCGGTCAGTGCATGGAAGACAGGCGGTGTCTTGCATTTGTCAAGACCAAGCTCGTGTGCAATCGCAGTTGCATCGACGTATCGGAATGACTTCCCTGTGTCGATCGCTACCACAAGACTTTCACAGCCAGCACTACAACAGAAGTGTCAACTCTTCTCATAACAGTCTTCCTTGCGTGTTCACTGGATATACGATCAACATGAAGTTGTTTTATTTTGCAGTCGCCCAGCCGTCGGACATGTAATCTCAATTAAAAGTCTGACTGTCTACATCAGCTATCTACATACTATGTTCGTATCTTGCGGTGCCAGTGTGGAGAATTCAGGCATGTTAAAATGTTGAGCCGATGCCGTTAGACCTGTGCATACGTAGCGAGACACCCTCTCTGAGACAAAGAGTCCGCTTGAGGGGATTAACAAAATTAATATTCCCCCGTCTTCCGGTGTCATGTCCCGCAGTATATGTAATGGTTAGAGTTAGCAACTACGATGTTATGAATATACAACATATTGCGATGTTATAATGCATAAATCATCAATAAACAGCTTTGTTATGTTATGAAGTAACTTTTCATCCTTAACAGTTTACAGGTAACACAATATTTTATGGCCTCGTTGCATAACGCTTCCTTGTATGCTCGCTCGCAAATTTATTTGGTATTTGTGTCATGAAAGGAATAAGTAATTCTCATTAAGGTATAAGAAGAAATAGGTGCGCCATGGATACTGCGCTTCATAAAACAAACCTTCTAATACACAAAAAAGCTTGTATGAAAGCTACGTTCAAGGTGTTTTCGTTTGATATACGACACACATGCCCAATTACCGGAGTCTTCTGTGATAATGTCTGATGACATCTGAGATTGTTGGTGTATTCGGCAGTAATTTCACTTAATATTTATTGAATGTTGGTTGAAACATATTATAAAGCAAACAAATAGAAACAAGTCATTTTTGAAAATCAAGTCAATAAATTCACGAAGGTGGTAATTGTATGTAAAGGCATAATAAAACGGGAAAAAACATGTTAGGAAAGGAGTAAATATGAAGTTGTAAACTTACAAATAATAATATTCGTGGGCATATAATCCGTTTGTGTTTTGAGCCGGTTGACATGTACGACCCCACAAAAAATCTGTAACACTTCAAGTATAATATATTATGTAACCCTGGCGGAATTGTTTCGTGCAAGCGTTTGCATAGGCTATTGTTATGTCAGTCGCCAGACGCGGGTAGGGTAGCTGGAGCCACACCCACTCGTAGATTGCTAGGGACCATGGACGTGTCCACAAAGATATACGTACAGTTCTCTCGGCTCGGTATTACGAGTATCAACATACACGACCTGGTGAGTTATTTTTTCATGTTTATATGTTATATATAATAGTGAAATTGTTTCTTGTTGCCTCATTAACCGTCACTTCGGGCATGCCAGCTATAGTATGACGAGTGAAGGAGTGTTGTGTCGTATAATGTTAAATTGTGTTTACATATGACTTACATACATAGTATCCATTTAAACTAATTATTGTGATGTATTGGTACGTCGTGGGCATACGTTTGACTTTAAATAATGTGATAGTTACTAATTAAAAGACGTACAAATCTATCCGACTCTTTGTCTGTAAAGTTCAGACAAGTATCTATAGGGTGACTGATTATTACATGCGGTTTAACACATCTATATTAGAACAGCCGACGCAACTTAGTAATGTAGCGTTGGTTGCTTGACTACAGTGTTGCGATGTTGTAGTCGCCTGTCTGTCTGCTTGCCTGCCTGTCTGTCTTTCTGCCTGGCTGCCTGCCGGCCTGCCTCCTTCTCTGTCTGTATGCTTCTCTGACTGTCTGCCTCTATGCCTGCCTGCCTGCCTGCCTGCCTGCCTGCCTGCCTGCCTGCCTGCCTGCCTGCCTGCCTGTCGGTATGCCTGCCTGTCTGTCTGTATGTCTGCTGCCTGTCTGCTTGCCTGCTGGATGTATGTTTATCTGTCTATAGCTGCCTCAGTCTCTGCCCCTGTCTGTGTCTCTTCTCTCTCCTGTCTGCCGCTCTACCTGGATGTATGTCTGTCTGGCTGTCCGCCTGCCTGCTGGCTGAATGTTTATCTGTCAATCTCTACCTCTGTCTCTACCTCTCAGTACCCCCCCCCTCTCTCTCTCTCCGGTCTGCCTGTTAGCTTGTTTCCAGTCTGTGGGTAGTTTTGTTGTTGTGAGTGATTTGTTAAATATGATTGATAATGGAGTGCTGATGCTCTTTGCTAATTCGTTTAAGACACGAGAGTGGAGGCTATCGGGTCCTGATCATTTAAATGTCTTTAGTTTTTATGCCACTATCGATAGGTTGATGTTTGAAGATTCCACTGTGTTATACAACATCTTATAGGTTCCTCCGGCATGTCTCCTTCTGGTTCTCTCGTAAATACCGAGGAGAAGTAATTGGCCAACACCTATACATGGTCAGAAATAAATATATCTTAAATATAATGTCATGTGTTGAATGTTTGATGACTAATCAAATACAACACAGTATCATTATTGTTTTGCTCGTGCTGTGGACTTCCAAAATGTTTGCGAAGTGCATAGCTATATATTCCAGTATAACAACGATCGTACCAAACCAATGCACAGACCACCAGTGTCTTTCAGACAGCAGAAACTACACAAATATTACTGATGCCTCTAACTAACCTGTACATTTGCACCTAATCCAGCAAATACACCTACTTCTGACTGACCATATGCTAAGGTGAAATATAATTAAAAGCCGTGCTGATTATAACTGCAAAAAAGCATTAATTTTTATTACGTATCTCTTCCACTCCAAAAACACCATGGTGACGCGTGACGCACGTGCCTCAGCAGGGAGAGGGCGAACTCGCGCAATGCACACTATTTAAAATATCTTACTGACGTCCACACTGTTACAAAGTGAATCAATCAATCAGCATGCAATCATCAATTGTAATTAGTAGCAGCACACATCTGTTGTACGCACATCTATTTACACACATATGTTGTACACACATTTGTTGTACTCACATCTATTGTACACACATATGTTGTACACACATCTGTTGTACACACATATGTTGTACACACATCTATTGTACACACATATGTTGTACACATATCTATTGGACACACATATGTTGTTACACGTATATTGTACACACATATATTGTACACACATCTATTGTACACACATATATTGTACACACATCTGTTGTACATACATCTATTGTACACACATATGTTATACACACATTTGTTGTACACACATCTGTTGTACACACATCTGTTGTACACACATATATTAGACACATATCTGTTGTACACACCTCTATTGAACACATCTGTTGAACAAACATATGTTGTGCACACATCTGTTGTACACACATCTATTGTACACACATCTATTGAACACACAGGTCTGTCTTTTCATCAAAGTTTCTTGCCTCAGCTATTCTTCTGCTCAAAATCTTTAATTCTACTTACCATATGCAACGTTCTCTTATTAGGTATTCCTTTGTGAGATCTCGTCAGCGTGTTCGATTCATACAAAGCTGATAACCTGTCGTGCAACGACTGCTCAGCGTGGAGACACCTTCTATGTTTTATTTTGAATTTTCAAACTATGTAATTGTAAATTCAACAATTTTGACATAACTCCAAATATAAAACAAAAAAGCTGCCATACCGCCCGTAAAAAACAATCGAATACTATTTTTAAATAAATAAATATTTTCGTTTTACATATAGGTCAAGAGAAACAAACAAGAGCAAGTGTTCGCCGCAGCAGCCACCTTGGTGGAGAGACAATCTTGCCCGCCGAGCGAATCGCTTACGTGAGGCCTTGCGACCTCGCAATCCTGACAACCTGCTGTTTCAGCTGAACGCCGATTTTGTCCCCGATGAGTTCTTTCGCGAAGACACCACCGTAGGCGACAGGCGGCATCTGCTGTTTGCCACTGACAGGATGCTGGCACTTCTGGTGGCGCCAAGCATTGATAAAAATATGCAGACTATCGACCCGGACCATTGCACGTTACAGGATTACAGAACAAACAATAATATTACTGTGAATGGAATTGAGTCTGAAATAATGTATCTGTTGTCAACACCCTTGAACAGAGTCCTACTCTGGATATGAGTGTATAAATAAGGTATATTATTATTATTATTTATGCCAATATACCTATTAGTGTTGTAATCCACAGATACGACCACGTTTCTGTTAATTTATTTACACGGAAGCAATGCATACTTATGTAATTCTGCGACCGATTGTAAATAAACGTCCTACTTCGTTTGTTCCAGGTATGCAGATGCCACATTTTTTTGTGGTAAAGAGGCCATTCACACAGCTCTTCAGCATACATGTGTTCCTGAAAAGCGGAGACAACTTGAAACAGGTGATTAATACAATAAATGGATATGGACGAATCACGTACGGATCGGGATGTAATACAAACAGAAACGACGCGTTTGGGAAATATGTTGACTGAAATTGCATTTGTTCGCAAATGTTGAACCTAAATTCCGTGCTGAGACTGCAGGTTGGAAATGTGTCATAGGATAGGTGTTGAGAAATCAAGAATACCAATAAAAAATCTTTAATGTTGTATTAATAATGACAAATACGATTGCAACTTGCCTCATTTCTGCCCCAGGTACCCGCCATGTTCGTCGTCATGAGCGGTAACCGCCGAAGAAACTATAAGAAGGTGCTTCAAGCAGTTCTTCGCGTTCTTCCGGAGGACCCTGCCGTCGAACGTCTCGTGCTGTACTTCGAGGCAGCCATGTGGCTGGCAGCGCAGCAGGTGCTGCCCGACATCGCTATCCAGGGATGCGCTTTCCACTGGATCGAACGCAAGCGGTCGGGGGAAAAGCGCAAGAATACGGCCTCGCAGTGGCATACCGCGAGGATCACGGAACGCGAGATGTCTGCCGGCACCTGCTCGCCCTGCCACTTCTGCCAGTGGATGCGATAACGGGCGCGTTCGACCGGCTGCGTGCCAGAGCAGCAACTACCATGCTCGCGCAGTTGTTTACGTACGTGGAGACAATATAGATCGACAGCGTGTTGTGGCAACCAAGCGGGTGGTCGGTCCTTGGAATGTCGATCCGAACAAATAACGACGTCGAAGGCTGGTATCGGCGCCTGAACGAGAGGGCGAAGAACGGCCAGCTGAACATGTGCGTACTCATCGCCTTGCATTACGAAGAAGCACAGCTCGTGTCGATCCATGCACGGCTGGTTTCTGAGCGGAAACTCAAGCGCAAGGTACCAGGCACGGTTCTTCAAACTCTGGCGCGAGTATGAGGCCAGCGAGCGCACCACTGACAAGCTATTGGTAGCATGCTCCAAGGTGCATGGACCAGTTTAAAAGCGGACGCTCTCGACCGTGTGATGCCCCGTATGTGGAACTTGTAGTTACAGGACGCTTTGTAACTGTTTAAATTGATAGACTTCGATTATTTAGATTGATATTTAATGTAGTAATGATATACAACATGCGAATGCCAGAGAATGAGACGCTTAACATCTGTATTTGTATTGTACAATGGAGGTATGATAGTTTGGGCAGATATCTTGGTTCTTGTTAAATGTACAGGGAACATATGAATAATTGTGAACATTGCATGTGCTAGTAAAAGAAGATCTTGTTGTTACTTAGGCCTAGTATTGTGTTAATATACAGCTTAGCTTATTGCATGCGTGTGTAATAAGTGATAATAGGGATTTATAGGCTTATATATTGTATATGTGTGATGACAGGAAGGTGTTTGTATTGTGTGTAATGCTGTTCTGGTTGTGGGTGTAAGCGCCTGATGACACATATATCGCAAGCACGGATTTATTTTCCTAAGCTTGACGTAATTTCGTGCATTCTACAATGTTTTTATGGCAGATTTTTTGCTTTAATATTGTGTCTTTTTACACTGTTATGAAGATTATGTTTTGGATTGGTTCCATGTTCTTTAATGAGTACATTTCTAAAATGAGCAATGTCATGCACGGTTACTTATCCATTTCTACCGATATCTCTTAACTCATTACGGTTCAGGATTTTCTAGAAACATATCCGGGGATTTTGGGCAAATTCTGGACGTATTTAAAAAGATTGCCACCCAGAGAATTAACTCTAAATGACAGGTGGACAAGGAAGCTCTTTGGCTTATCGAGAGTCCATCCCTTTTATCTGCCTGTATCCCGCCCTTCTGAGGTATGTGTCGATTTTATTTTTTAATCATATTCGCACTACTAGCACCCACATAATCAGCAGCTCATATGTTCCAATCATTTACAGTCCTTTGTGAAAATGAGATCTTTCGTATATCTAATCTACACTGCTACTTTTCTAATGTAACTTCATTTCCTCTAGTCTTTCTATCTTTCTTAACTGAGAAAAAATATTTATATCAATATTTTCATAACCATTTAATATTTTAAACACTTCTATCTGATCTCCTCTCAATCTCCTGGTCTCTAGTGTTGTTAAATCACATTTTTAGGCGTATTTCATAACTTAGGTCCCTCAGTTTTGGTATCATCTTAGTCGCTCTCCTCTGAGCCATTTATTTAATTTATATTGATCCATTTGATTTGTTTCAATGCCACTGATAGCCATTAATGTGGGCCTATATACATGGACCTGTTAGTTAATATAATGGCCAGTTGGCCCTCTCCAGTCTTATTAGTTGTCTAGGCCAGTCATCTGCAAGTCTTGAAGATGGGCAGACATGTCTGACGCTAAGCCTTTGGTGAGTCAGAATGTCATCCATCGTGTGGAGTTTCTGCCGTAAGGGTAGAAACTAGGGGAGAATGTTATTTCAGCCGCATGGGCAGAAAGTATTTGTGCCACACTGTTTCTACCGTGAGGGCAGAAACGTGCCAACCCTGCCCCAATTGATCAACACATTTCAAAACAGTTGCAGAAAACATGCATAACACTCTATGAACAATCAAATTACATCCATCTAATATCAGGTACAAACCCTAAAAACCAGTAAAAAGTTTAAAAAAACTTAGTTTCTTCTCAGTGGCCGAAGATTAATCCCATGAGGTTTGGCACACGGAGAGCAAGCCATCTAGTAGGACATTATTAACGCACATTCTTACGCTAGCTCGATTATAGTGAGATTGGAGCATGATTACTCCTTCTTAGACGGTTTCCATGACTGTGTCGAGAGAGCCTGGGTTGAAATCCTGTGCTGCCATGTCAACCTTTGGCAAGTTCGTTCACTTCAAATTGCTCCGCTCAGTTGTATGAATGAGTACCTGGCTATAGACATTGATGGATCTTAGTGTACAAATAGACTGTCTTCGACAGTTTCCATGTGACATGTCCAGAGAACATGAGTTCGAATCCTGTGCATGTGTAATATTGTGAATAATCATTAAAAAAATTACGTCCGTGTAATGTCCGGTACAAACCGTGAAACTGGTAAAACCCTTGACCGATGAGGAATTTAGATAAAATAAACACATAGGAAGCATACATTAATTTCTGAAAGTTTGGCACATTAACACACACACACAGTCACACACACACACGCGCGCACGCACACGCGCACGCACACACACACACACGCAGTCACACACACACACACGCACACACGCACACACACACACCACACACATACCACACACACACACGCACACACACACACACACACACTTTAGCGCGCATACATACAAACAAGTAAACAGCCAAACAAGATGAACAAAAAACAGGTTAAAAACAAGTTCGTTCCCCATGCCATAATTCACCTAAACAAACTTTGAGTTAACAAACCACCACATGCAATCCGACCGTTAAAATATATAAATTATGCACTATCTACTCTCACGTTTGTAGTACTATTATAAACGTATTTCTTGTATGCATACGTTTAGCTATGTTTGCTAATAATACCTTGTATTTTCTTTATGCTCAGCAAGCAGAATAAAGTTATCCGATGTTTATATTATTATTGGACAACAAATCCGTATTGTGTTGTGTACAGTGATTCCGTCATCATCACCCATGTAGCGCCACTGAGCCCCGCCTAAGTTGTTAGCATGTGGCGTCACTTTGTTAAGCCTAAAGCTAGCATATGCAAGGAAACACCATGCTGATGCGGATGCGACCAAAAATTTTTTTCGCCGCTGCGCCGTCTTTTATTGGTGTGGAGCCCCGCATCTTCTTGTCTTCTCCAGAATTTGACGACAGCGGCTCGAGGGGCATAAAAAGGTAAGTTCTTATATAGCGCAGTATCCCGTCCTCAGGACTGCTCAAAGCGCTTTACACTTTCATAGTAGGCGGTGCCCACACCATTCAGTGCCACCACGAGTCGGGCATTTATTGTGTCCCCACTCATACTAGTGCGGTAATTATCGACCACGAGGTTGTGGTGGCTCACGATCTTTTCCGTCTGCATAAAGTGAGGGCTCGTGCACGCCAGAGATGCAAACACCTTCTGAACTGAACCTGTTGTGACTGGCAGAAGTTGGCGCAGTCTTTTATCAAAAGGATTATCACTTTTAGCGTGACATTTAAAAAATACATCGTTTTGAAATTGCAGTAAAGAAAAAACCAACAGCAAACTACACAAACACGGTTTTATCAATGTGTGATTATTAAAAAAAACATTTGCTAGCTTTTGGATAATGTGGCATCACTTTTGACCAGTACATATATATCTGAAACTATCACATGAAAGCACAAATTGAGTTCAGAATCAGATTCTCCAGGTAGAAATGATATATTAGCATTCAAAAGTCATCAAAATCACCCGCCACAGGAACAGGGGATAACAATGTGGAATTATTTTAATTGAAAGAATTGTGACAAAAGTTAAAACTTGGTACATATATAGCAAACATATGAAGTTAATTATATCAAAAGCTTATGATGATAGGTAATTGCCACATGGCCAAACCACCTGTGGCATAAGGGCATTTTTTCACATTTTATATTTTCCTCTCATATTTGGAACCTAGCCACACTTTAATATTACAATTGATTCAGATTTATGCTTTCTTAATTCTGGAGAAGCATCAATACTTTGAACTTTTCAAAGTATTGTGATACTTCGATATATATCGAACCAGCAATCACTGCTAGTACTAGCAACTACAACTTCAGTACCAAAAAATAAAACTTACACGAAACAGTGTTCGTACACCTCCATCTGGATACGTATTACTCTTTCACCATGTGACACGTGCTTTCTTTCCAAAGTTTGACACCCAATCACATGCTCCTTCTGCTGTAACAATGGAAAGTCTCAGTGTGGACTTGAAGTTCTTCTCATTCTCCATCACGTCACGACTACATATTTGGTAAAATTCAGCACTTTTTTCAAGAAGGATTGACTGAAAGTAAACAGAAAATGAGAAACAAGTCTGCAGCATAGTTTGTATAGAAAATATTATTTACCGAACACATTTCAACAATCTTACACGTAATTAGTAGGCCTAGTAATAATGTTATAGTAATTCAATTATAGGGATGTAATTGTGATTTACTATTCAATCCTATTTCTGGACAAATGAAAAATCACTGAAAGCATTAAAAAACCTAATTTTAATTAACATAGCACTGTATATTTTTAATAGTTAAATTTAACTAATACATTTATGTAACAACTATTTAATTATATACTATACTACAGGCGTTACACACGTATGCCACATAATACCTAGAACGACATAAAACGTTAGGACGCACGATTTGTGCTCCCACCACTATGCAGTAATACACGTGTCGCTATGCTATGGCATGTTGAAGTTCGCGCCATGTTCGACCTTATAGGCTTATTACTTGCATCGGCGTCACGAACGCTCTCAGCTCACACTTACACTTACAGGTTAATGGGCTAATTTAAGGCATTGGCCTTTGTTGGTGCCCATATCCCAGGCTATTCCAGTGCTTGTCGAGTCTGGCCTTAAACTGTGTGACGGTCTTGGCATCTACCACATGTTGTAGGAGCCTATTCCACTGATCCACGGCTCTAACTGAGAAGTAATTCTGTCTGACCAGCAGTCTTGTTCTTTGCTTGAAAAGCGTTCTCGTGTGTCCTCGTGTTGCTGTACTGTCCCTCTCCTGGAAGAAGTGACGAGCTTCAACTTTGTCGATTCCGTTAAGTATTTTGTACGTTTCAATAAGGTCGCCTCTCTGACGTCGGTAATACAACAAGTGTAGTTTCAGTTGTTGTAATCGTTGTTCATATGTGAGCTTTGCTACGCTGGTAACCAGCTTGGTTGCTCTTCGCTGTACCTTTTCGAGTATGTCAATGTCCTTTGCCAAACATGGGCACCATGCTTGTACACAAAACTCAAGGTGTGGACGGACATATGCCCGGTAGAGTGTCACAAATGATTTATTGGTCATGTGCTTAAAAGTTCTCTTTACCATGCCAAGAGCTTGCATGGCTTTCTTTGCTGCTTTCTGGCATTGCACAATCGGTTTTAGGTTGGTGGTCCCCAACGTCCTTTTCCTCATTTGTTGTCTCGAGGTTCACTATGGCTCCAGTCTTGTGTGTCATAGTGTACGTTTTGTGTGGCGATTTCCCCACTTGCATTAACTTACATTTCTCGGGGTTGAATTGTAGCAACCATTCTTTACTCCAATCTTCGAGGGTGTCAATGTCAGTTTGCAGTTGGTCTTGGTCTTCCTGGTTACGGATTGTTGCGTATAACTTCGTGTCATCGGCAAACATCTTGATGCTGCAGTGGACCAGGTCTGGGATGTCATTCATGTAGAGGATAAAAAGAAGCGGTCTTATGACAGTTCCCTGGGGAACTCCACTGATGACGGGGGCCCACTCTGACTTAGACCCGTTGAGTACTAATTGCTGAGTTATATTAGTCTGGACAGTTTTCAGCCATCGAACCACTTTCCCTCGGATGCCGTGGGCTTCTAGCTTCTTTACCAGTCTGTAGTGAAGAACTGTGTCGAAAGCTTTCGAAAGAAGTCCAGGTATATGACGTTCAGACCGTATCCCTCGTCCAGTGTTCGTGTCCATTCCTCAAAGGTCTCTAGTAAGTTGGTCAAACAGGACTTGCCTTCCAGAAACCCGTGCTGATTATCGTTGATGATACTGTGTTCGTTGAGAAACTTGATCATGCTCTCTCTGACGATTGCTTCCAGAATCTTGCAGGGTATGGATGTTAGGCTGACTGGACGGTAGTTTCCAGCCTTCTATTTATTTCTGCTCGTAGTCCTTCTGTGCTTGTCTAATTTTGGCATTTGTCTCATTTCTCTGTTTGACATATGCAGTATAGTCTCTGTCCAGCCCCGAACTTTTGTAGCGTTTGTATAAGTCATACTTTCTATTCACTGTTCTCAGCATTTGTTTACTCCACCATGGAGGTTTGTTAGACATCTTTCGTTTTGGTTTCTTGAAAGGGACATTTTCTCTCACTGCCTTTGAGATCTCCTTCTTGAGTTTAGTCCAATTAGTGTTTACACTGTTTCCCTGAAACTTGCTCTCCAAGTCAATCTTGCTCAGGGATTCATTGATCACAGAATGATCATCTGAATTTATTGGAATTGGAATAATTGATTCAACAAATATTTCAATACGCCTATATTGCAGTTGTGTTCTTTACAAACATGGCATTGCATATACGTCGGTTTTTGCATTACTAACTTGTAAAACTGGAAAAGAGGCCAGCTTCTGTGATATACAAACACACGCCGCGATGTCGGCATCAGTCGCACCACGCATGCGCACTTTGCTACTGATGACGTCTTCCGTGTGTCAATCAAAGGGTCTATATATGCAGATGAGCCATACTACCCGGAGGCCACCTACAAAAAAATTACGCCACCGGAGAATCCGTGCTCACGGTGGTTATAAAACTTCTTGAGTACGTGTTCAACTGAGTACGCCGTCTTGAGTACGAGAGCGAAAGAAAGAGCTCTTTCGGAGCTCTCTTGTTGACGAAGATAACAAACCTGCACCTAGTTATTAATAATATCAACTTCCGACTATAAAACGGTGATGGACGAAGAACTACGCCGTTGGCGTTGTGAATGTGTTTATTTTATGGTGAAATGCGCAGAGGAATATCGTTTGAATAACGTTGCAAGGAAAGTACTTCGCTGTGCACGATGGAACAGACATGGCACAAGACAATTCAAAAAGATAAAATAGCGTAAAACAGTAGTAACATGCACTGCCACGGCACTGCCACTGGTCAGTCATGCTGTATTATTATGATATTTTGTAACAGTAAGTAGGATGACCTCGGGCTCGATGGCATTGATGATCGATGTTACCGTGTTTATAATAAATACATACCATACACACACATCGAATTGAGGTGGCATTCGTACTTCAACTTGTGATAAAACTTACACTATCGTTTTGACGAAGCGTTTCGTATGAACTGCTCGGCAGTTGATCGTCGTGAAATTGTATTGCCCAGCAGTAGCAGTAAACGAATGGTCCCCGTCATCGAAAAGGTGCCACCAAAACATAAACGTTGTAACATTGTGTCGTAGTGTCTCCCGCTAGATTTGACAAACGTTCAGTAAACATTGCAGTTTGAAGCATAAAACGGAATCTTTCGCTAATGTCGTGTGGAATCACTTTTTCAAATGGATTGATTACATCTCGGAAGGGACTCGGACGCTAATATCGAGCTGCTGTCTTAAATAAATAAATAAAAGTATTTATATAGCGCCCGATCAATTAAAATTGCTCTCGCCTCGGGCGCTTTACATACATGCACACGTATATAATAGTATTCGACATAAAAAGAAATAAATATGTAAAAGAGATAACATTACCTTAAATATAGTGACAACATTTTTTTTTTAAAGAGAGATCGTTAAACAACTGTTAAGTAAATACATATATTAAGACATTCTTAAAAACTACTATAAATACATTCATTTATACAAGAAGAATAACCATAAATATGTTAAAAAAAACTAAAGGCATAGAGCAAACACGTTTTTGTTTTACGAGAAACATCACTGGTTGTCCGCGCCCTATTAGAGAATTTGGCAACACGGAGTGTCGGACCATCAACAGCAATAAACTGCAGACAACTACGCTCAAGGAAACGGTGGCAATCAGACAGCGTGAGGTGTTCTGACTGGTCATCGTCAGGTTTTACGGAACGCGAGTGGCTCATGAAGTGAACACCCGTTCAGCCTACGTCTTACTGGTGTCGCGTCTGAAACAAAACAACGTTGACAGTCGTGATAACTCCGCCATTACGTAAGGAAATCTGTTATATTGTACACTTCTACATTATCCCTACCACCAGCATACATGCATTCAAATCACCAAACCTCCATATCAGAAAGTGACAATGCCATATACGTCACACGATATTGTATTGGAGTGAAATTGTCGTTTTATGCAAATGCTGACGGCGAGAATTGTTCAGAAATAAAGATTGGTACATAGTTGGCTAAAAGTAGATGCCTGGAGAGTGGACGGGGAAGGAGACGAGGACAACTTAGACTGCTACGGGAGGATTGTATAAGGAGAGACTCGTAGGGAAGGTAGAGGGTTGTGGAGACATTTGGTGGAGACAACAGCGGAACATCACTGATCAGGAAAAAAAGATAAGAGATATCGAGGTTCCGCATCGAGGCAAATGTCACAACTGATATTTACGGAATCATGACGAGAACAACATTATGAATAAAACAATATTAATACAAATAAAGTAATCAAAATTAACAACAACTGGATCACAGCAGCGTTTAGACTAAAGACGGCTCGTCGGAATAATGTGTGCAACTTGGCACGAAGACGATACATAAGAAAGTATTAAACAATGTCGACATTCCAGGCACACCAAAATGGTGTCTCCGTTGTCGAAAGTTGCGTCGTGCGTTGTTTGTAACTGTGTATATTCATTTATTTATAATAAACATCCTTATTAGGGCTGCTACTGCTGCAAACTGCGGAGGTACACAAAGGAAGAAACGTGTCTTTAATAATAGACAACAACGTCTAATTCAATTAAGCGAACAGTGTAAGTCGACCTCAAATTATTGCGTGTCTCGTCACAGCTTTTGCGGCCCGATCAAAGATTAACCCCAAATTTGCATATGGCATTTCATACTTAAATAGTCATAATATTTGAAAGGTAACTATGCATTGTAGATTAGGAAGACACACGTTTAAAACGTCGTACAACAGTAAAAAATAGCGGGACCGCGCCTTTTCCAAAAAATAAACTATTAGAAAATGACATCCCTGTGGCAAAACTGTAGCCTGCCAATGTAGAAAGATACTCGACTACATCGTTAATACAGTGGCTGCAATATCGCGGCTTGCAACAACGATATTACCAGCAATTTGCATTTTCAATAATGATGCCTGACACTTATATAATACATACAGTCTCTCACTGACGCGGTGGTTTGGCACTTTAATTAGGTATTTGTATTATTTATTTTAAAGCAGTGACTAATTGTTATATATTAGTTTTATGTACAGCACTATGAACATTGATGGATATGATGCTGCATAAACAAACACATTATATTATACTAGTTAAATACGCACTTTAGTCAGTACAGCTGTATATACTTATTTGTCCCATACTTATTTCACGTAACGTAAGTTATTTCTTTACAAAGGTGTATTTTAAATGACATATTATATTTTTATTCTTTCTTAAATTGTTATGATAGTGATTAAGTTGTACGAATGATGTATTTTATGGACAGGTTTTTTTGATCGGGATACACGGCATTAAACAATTAGCAGTTTATTATTATGGAAAAGGAAGCCGTTTGGCTTGTCGAGAGTCCAAACCTTTTATCTACCTGTATACCGCCCTTCTGAGGTAAGAGCCGATTTTATTTGTAAACATATTCACGCTACTAGCACCCACACAATCAGCAGATTATATGTTCCATTCGTTTACAGTCCTTTGTGAAAATTAGAACTTTCTTATATCTAATCTATACTGCTATTTTACAGTTTATTATTATAACACCGAGCAAAATACTCATTCAGATCTTCCGCTATTAAGAATCCCTCTGATATTATATTTCCAGCACTATCTTCTAGAGGACCGACCTTATCGTGAACTTTGTGTTTGCTTCGAACATACGCATAAAAACTCCTGCTGTTATGTTTTACATTACAAGCTAATTTTTTTTCAAAGTTTCTCTAATTTCACTTTTAGCTTGGTTAAGTGCTTATTTATAAATGTTGTAGTCATTTCCAGTACGTCTATATGACTTCCACATTATTTGTTTGTATTTAATTTTGGTGTTATTCCAGTCTATCTTTGCTAAATATTTCCTCATGTCCTTAAACCTTCCTTCGTAGAAATTTCTCCTGTACTGCATTTTACTATTCCTTTCTGATTTTATTTTGATGATAAAATGTACCTGGTTGCAATAACTTACTACTTACTCCCAGTGGCTCACATAATAATTATATTGACATTGTCAACTAATTCATTCTGTGAGGACAAAACTATGTGTAACAAATTCTCACCTCTGGTTGGTTCTAGCACATGTTGAGAACGGAAAGTATATGTAGAGATTTCCATTGTTTATGCCCATGGTTAAAATCCCCCATAATAATACAGTCCCGTTTGCTCACTTCCCTTACAGCGTTTTGTACTTTTTCGTTCTCTTCTATGCTTATGTTTGGACTTCGATAAATTAACCCAACTGTTGACGTTGAGTTTCCTGTAACTATGTTACACCAAACATTCCTATTCTACCTAAACATTACATTTCCTGTCAGTCCCAATTCGGCATCTGATATATCGGTGGTGGCCCATGATTCGGTTATACCCATTATTTGAGGGTCAATACCTTCTACCACAATGTTTAGTTAATTTATCTTTTGTTCCTTGCATTTAAACATACACATTTATATCCAGCTTCAGTGTAGTTTTCCAGACTGTTCTTTGCTGATTTATGTGTGCTGTCTTTATATATGCCTCCAGTTTCTGTGAGTCCCCCTGCGAATCTAGTTTAAATAGATGCAACCTGTCCTACTGTCAACAGATCGTAGCAGGTTCTCTGAGAAAATTGCTGACCCCTTTCCACTTAGATGGAATCCTTCTCTCATGTACATATCTTCCCTCCCAAAGTATCCCCATGAATCCCACCCCTTCTTCTTCACACATCTTCTCAACTAGTGCGTTGATATCCATCCTATTGCTTTTTCTATATGTTACTCCCCTTCCTCCCATTACTGGCAACATTCCTAAGAGAATAATCTGTTCAACTCTTGTATTCTTTAGATTCCTCACTAACTTTCTGTGTAGTAATATACACCCTCCCTTGCCAAGCCCCAATATCTTCTCTACCCTTTCAGTCACATGTTCTATCCTAGCCCCCGGTACACAAACAACGACGTCTTCCCCTCGCTTAGTGTCTTATTTATCTTTATCAGAATAGAGTTGCCCGTGAACACCCTCTCATTTCTCATTGCCTCCTTAATCACTGCCTCAGAGTAGCTCCTCCGGTTTGCAACTGATTGGTTGTTGTATTCCCCCCTGCCCTCTTCTCTCCTGTCACATTCTTTCCTGTTGCAACTGACTGGTTGTTGTATTCCCCCCCCCCGCCCTCTTCTCTCCTGTCACATTCTTTCCTGTTGCAACTGACTGGTTGTTGTATTCCCCCCCCCGCCCTCTTCTCTCCTGTCACATTCTTTCCTGTCGCTTTTTCTCTTGTCACCTTTCCTCCTGTCACTGTCCCTTTTATCGACTTCTCTTCTATCACTTTTATTTTCACTTCCTTTCGTCCCTTCATCTTTCCTCCCATCAGATTTTCTTTTCTCCTCTCCCGTCCCATTCTCCCTCTCACCTTCTCTACGGTCACATTCTCCCCTGTCACCTTCATGCCTGTCTCAAATTTCTGTCGTCGATTCTCCAATTTCTTCCCCTCCAGTCACCTTCCGTTCTCTCAGTCTCCTTTCCTCAGTTTCTTTGCCAATGCTTTGCTCCTTCAGTCTCACCGTATTCCAAACTCTCTCCCTGTCGTCTCTCTCCATTCCACCTGTCTCCTTGCTAATTCCCATCTCCGTCCCCTTCACAATGTATGTCAACCTCACTATCTTCTTCTGCAGACACTCCACCTTCCAACACCACACTCACTTAAAGGTAAATCCTTCCTCCTTGGTTCTTGACCATGATTTCCCACAGCTGGACAAGGCAAAATCCACCCAGCTGTGCCAGTGATCGCACACCATGTATCGATTTGCCTTGACTTGCAGCTTGCAAGGCGCCATCATGATTTATTTACTGAAATAAACATCGAGTATATGGCGATGGAGTTCTTTCTAGCACGACACCGCTTTCGGATCCTGATTTCGGAATACGGGGGTCTGGGGGATGCTGTTGAAGATTTTTCGACGGAGTTTCGCCTATGGGTCAGCCTTCCAACCCCCGGTTTCGACGCCTTAGAATTAGCAGAACACCCGGATTCAGGTATGTCAGCTCGAATTCGGACTGTTTGCAGTCGATACAAAAATAAGCAAAACTGGGACAATATTGTTTTATTACAGCACATACATAATAGAATCTGTGACTAATAGATGCCACACATAAGCATATGTTCCACTGAGGTAGAAACAAATCGGGAATTTTTAAACAAGAATCCAAGACGGCAAACCTGCATGAGCACCCGGCCTAGGCCAATGACAGTTTCACGACGCGCAATAATCCGGGAATTACTAGAAAACTCGCTGTATTACATTTAGCATTTATTTATTCGGAAATGCGGTCTTCAAGTGGATCCGGCGACGTGAAAATCGCACTTGATATTTAAGATAATTGTCAAAGTCGCTTGGAAGGAAATGTTGGGTACATATATGATAATACGAAGTTCGTTTTCAGTGTGATCGAGTAGTTTGGACGAACTGACGCCGTATACTGAGCCTGCAGCTCGTCGTTTCATCAGGAAACGTGTGCAAGATGACGTTAAATTCCAGCTTTGTACCTACACAATCTTACACAATACACGTTTTATTAAGTTGATGTTAAACTAAACATCCATATGAAACGTTAACATGCTTGTAAAATGCAAACGTCGATGAACGAGAAAACGGCAGTGGAGCGCAGTAGCGCAGCGGTAAGAACTTCAGACTCTCGACTGAGAGAAACCGAATTTGAATCCCGTGTGGCGGTGTTGAACCTTGGGAAGTTCGTTTACTCTACATTGCTTCAGTTCACCAAGCTGCATGAATGGGTATCTGGCTATAGACAGTGGTAGGTTATTTATGTACGAATAGTCTTCGGGCAATGATTGCAGCGTGGCTGAAAGCTTTCCAGAGAAGTCGAGATCGTGTTCGATTGAACAAGTCTGCCAGGGAGTAAAGTGTAAAGCGCTTTGAGCAGTCCTGAGGACTGGGTACTGCGCTATGTAAGAACTTACCTTTTTGCTGTCGTTGTATATAATGTACTTATAAGATGGCGCGCTGCTACAGCCCACCGTGTGACATCACGACCCAGTTATCAGAGAGTCCCTTAGGCAGAGAGCAGACGGAAAACTGAAACCTACATTTATTCAACTAATTCGCGGAACAATTCTGTTTCTTGCAAACAGTTTATATCACACTGATCTATACAATAAACGTGAATCAGGATTTGTTTTAAATGTCTGAAACCTATAAATGCAAGTGTGAACGGGCGAACGAATTAGTTATTAAAAACCGTCCTCAATTCCATTGTTTGCTAAATTAGTTTAATTCCCACACAATTTCAATGTGTCCAAAAAATTTTGGAAAGGATAGTTACGTGGTCTCCTCGTTTTTCTCGCTCAGTGTCACTTCTAAAATAACTACCTGTGTGACAGGGTATTATTTTCAAGACCTGTACTATTACTTATCAAGCGCTATCATCAAAGCAACCTGCATACCTACATTGAATGCTCATTCCAGCAAAAAACCCAAACAGTTTCGGTCGGCAGATTCTAATCTTCTTTGTGTTCTCTTAGTTAAGACGAACGCTGGAAGTCGAGCCTTCTCGGTTGCTGCACAAACTTTGCGGAACTTACTCCCTGTCAGCGTTATGTCAGTAAAGACGAACGCTGGAAGTCGAGCCTTCTCGGTTGCTGCACAAACTTTGCGGAACTTACTCCCTGTCAGCGTTATGTCAGTAAGAAATATAGTTTTGTTTCGCCGTCATCTAAAAATCTATCTTTTAATACTGCACATTCTCCTTGGCTTCCTACCAACTCCATCCATCTGTTGACGACTTTTGCTATGCACATGATCATGAGAACGCTCAATCCTGTAGTTGATGCCCCACTGAACTCGCATTTTCCAAGGATATTGGCACTAAAGTAGTCATTCCATTATTATTCTTGCAGTCGTACTTGCAAAGTTTACTGCATTGGTGGTAGAATGTTTTAACATAATCCTATTTAGTGCGTAAATGTACAGTCCAGTCGAAGGTTCACAGTATAATTTTTAATCTTCTTCAGCCGGATAACTTTCAATGTATACAAATAATTAATCAATTTGAATCTGACTACATTAAGTAACCAACATTTCACGTACCAACTGCACAACAGTATGCATTATTAGGGAGCGGTGGTCGCGCGGTACAGCGTTGGACTGTCGATCGAGTAGACGGTCCACCTGCCGCCGTGTCGAAACTTACGCAATTTCGTTCACTTCACATTGTCTGTGTCTTTCGGAAGAGACACTAAAAGCCATTGGTCCCTTCTGTCTGGTGTCTATGCCAGAGTAACAAAAAGATCCCACACAGCCGTTCGCCCAAAACATTTGCTGCCGGCAGCGTACGCAAAATGGATTCTCGAGCACTAACCTCGACTATCCAGGCGCCGCGAGATGGAAGCACCGTAGAAGCGGAACTAGATGCGTGCATTCATAACGTGTGTTCTCCGCCAGACTCTGTTTCCTGACGAAGTCATTAGTTTCATATATTTATTTTATGCCTATTTCTTTTAATCAGTTATCACAAATTAAGTGTTTGAAAACGTGGGTCGCCAAACAAGTTCAAGGACCGGAAACGTAATAACAACGGAGATACGCTTCGCTTACCACGTTTGGTCATAATGGTCATTAGGCCTGTGTGACAATACTGCACTGACACGAAATGGACTTGACAGGTAGAGCCACGATGGCATCTCCCGTGACGTCACTCATACGTCACACTTGTGCGGGGGCGAGATGACCAGCCGACCACTTACGTGAGCTGCATTCATTGTAAATTTAGTAGATAAAATATTCACTGTCATAGCATTTATGCTATCAGAGGATAACGCATTGCTTTATATCACAATTTGTAAGAATTGCAACGTACAAACAAAAATGCTCAACATCCGGATGACGCTACATACACATCTAAAGACGCAGAAGATGGTTTCTTGGACTATTTGTAGTCTACATGGCGTTTGTTGTAACGCTCATTTGAGCAGTTTTTCGACATAATCTGAGAAAACATAGCGTATTGTTATGACCAATCGAGTTATGTGAGTCTAACATCCGGTACGAACCCTAGCTCCGGAAAGAACCCTTAACCAACTGGGGATATCGACAAAAGCGGTGACACTTTTCTTCCGATGAGTCACAGATGAATCCCGGAATGTCGGGTACGAAATACAAACAGTCGTTGGGAAAAACCACATACGTGAGATAGCTCCGTTATAGTTAGATGTGTATATAATGTACGCTCTTCTTTCACTGCCGCCAATTCGTTTCATCTTAAAAAGTACTTTCTAAGTATCTTTGATCTCTTGAAATTAACTTATTAATTAATTATAAACTTACCATAATGGTGGTGAGTAAGTGATTAAGCTAGTTTTTATTTAATGTATTACTTTATGTTTAACTATTTATCTAGTCAGTATACTATAAAATTTTCATATGTGTAACTTTATTTTAGTAGATAGCCCATTTAAATGTTTTTAATATTCATGTATTTCCTATTCACATTGTTCTGGACGAATATACTGTTTAACAAGGAAACTTATTGTAAAATGATTTCGTTCTGGTGGTCCTCGACATAAACCTCTTGGCGTTTCCAGAGGATATTCTCGGTTGCAGCATGTGTTTGTTTGTATGGTAAATATGTTCAGACGTTTGTATTGTGACCGAAATAATGTTCTATTGCAATATATTCTGTTCTATCTGGTTCTTTTATTAGGCATAGAGAAGAGAAACACTCTCACCAATATGCTTCTAATTAGTAAATATATGTTAAACTATTTCTTCTCATCTTAATCAACTTATACCCAGTGTTAGTTAGAGTGTGCGTCTTTCATAACAGCCTCTCTCAAAGTACATAACTTCTACTTAGTGAATATTTATGTGTGTAACACGCTGTGTGGGTCTTCGCATGGTGTATGTTACTGGCAATCCAGGGGCGGATTCAGAGAGGGTAGTCTAGGGGGGAGTGAAAGACATTTAATGGCGGCCGACGCAAATTAATAGGCGGTGCACTGAGCTATTTAGCACGACTCCGCTGTCGCGCTGCCGAATCATTCATGACATCGGAAGACGGCGGCGGAGAGAGACATTTTTGAATTGTTTGAAAATTGTTGATCATTTGTCGCCGTATCATCACCTTATTGTAACCTAAACGGGACACATTCCAAATATCTAGGGGCACGGTAACGGGGGCCCGTTCATAAAGGTCTACGGGTAGCCCCATCCCCGGGTCCGCCTGTGCAACCAGTTATCAATCATGCGTGACCACGACACGCTTCAGTTGGTCTGTTGATGGTCAGGTCCGATGATTTGCTGGACGGGCTATAGCTATCAAATAACTGAAAGCTTCGCTTTGTAGATAATAATTATTCGTGTCAAGTTAACATGACCGGACGGACGGGAGGGGCACATTAATTACAGGTCAACCTTAATTACTGTTTACTCACCAGAATAGCAACACAGGTGCTTATATTAATGCGATAACTGTCAGTGTGACGACTGATTTCCGTTGAGAATACTGAAGTGGTTACGCCACATTTGAGCGGCAGCTGGTCCCATATATGGATAGGCCTCAGAGGTCACCCATAAATGACGTAACGCACGTGGCAGGGTGTTGGGGGTCTCTTCTAGAACAATTGGAGTAGTAAACAAATTAAAGCATGTTTTACCAATGTGAGTGAAATACACCTGATAATTAATTAGTATTACCCGACATTAACCCCATATTATTACTCCACATCAACCCCATATTATTACCCCACATTAACCACTGTTTACTGATCTGGGGATGCAAGTGGAACCGAATAAAGAAACTACAACAATGTTATTATAAATATACACATAAAACATTACCCGCATACATATATAAAAGCTGGCCAATAATAGAAATATACATAATCATTTCACACGCGAACACATTGACTTACATACATTCAATACACAAGAAGAGTTTACTAAATATATGTCTCAGATACAACCTACCGCATAAATATACCTCCCCATACCTCATAAATTGTATAAATGTACACATAATATCACCACACGTGTACAGTCATAAAGTGTACACATGTACACATATCACCACACGTGAACAGTCATAAATTGTACACATGTACACATAATATCACCACACGTGTACAGTCATAAAGTGTACACATGCACACATAATCATGAATAAACTGCCATACCAGCTACACGTGCTACCACAGAGACACCTTGATGCACCCACTCTCTCATCACTTTACTACTCGCGTGAATAAGTGAACATTATAATATCACCACACGTGTACAGTCATAAAGTGTACACATGTACACATAATCATGAATAAACTGCCATACCAGCTACACGTGCTGCGACAGAGACACCTTGATGCACCCACTCTCTCAGCACTTTACTACTCGCGTGAATAAGTGAACATTATAACATCACCACACGTGTACAGTCATAAATTGTACACATGTACACATAATCATGAATAAACTGCCATACCAGCTACACGTGCTGCGACAGAGACACCTTGATGCACCCACACTCTCATCACTTTACTACTCGCGTGAATAAGTGAACATTATAATATCACCACACGTGTACAGTCATAAAGTGTACACATGTACACATAATCATGAATAAACTGCCATACCAGCTACACGTGCTGCGACAGAGACACCTTGATGCACCCACACTCTCATCACTTTACTACTCGCGTGAATAAGTGAACATTATAATATCACCACACGTGTACAGTCATAAATTGTACACATGCACACATAATCATGAATAAACTGCCATACCAGCTACACGTGCTGCCACAGAGACACCTTGATGCACCCACACTCTCATCACTTTACTACTCGCGTGAATAAGTGAACATTATAATATCACCACACGTGTACAGTCATAAAGTGTACACATGTACACATAATCATGAGTAAACTGCCATACCAGCTACACGTGCTACCACAGAGACACCTTGATGCACCCACTCTCTCATCACTTTACTACTCGCGTGAATAAGTGAACATTATAATATCACCACTCGTGTACAGTCATAAATTGTACACATGTACACATAATCATGAATAAACTGCCATACCAGCTACACGTGCTGCCACAGAGACACCTTGATGCATCCACTCTCTCATCACTTTACTACTCGCGTGAATAAGTGAACATTATAATATCACCACACGTGTACAGTCATAAATTGTACACATGCACACATAATCATGAATAAACTGCCATACCAGCTACACGTGCTGCGACAGAGACACCTTGATGCACCCACACTCTCATCACTTTACTACTCGCGTGAATAAGTGAACATTATAATATCACCACACGTGTACAGTCATAAAGTGTACACATGTACACATAATCATGAATAAACTGCCATACCAGCTACACGTGCTGCGACAGAGACACCTTGATGCACCCACACTCTCATCACTTTACTACTCGCGTGAATAAGTGAACATTATAATATCACCACACGTGTACAGTCATAAATTGTACACATGCACACATAATCATGAATAAACTGCCATACCAGCTACACGTGCTGCCACAGAGACACCTTGATGCATCCACTCTCTCATCACTTTACTACTCGCGTGAATAAGTGAACATTATAATATCACCACACGTGTACAGTCATAAATTATACACATGCACACATAATCATGAATAAACTGCCATACCAGCTACACGTGCTGCGACAGAGACACCTTGATGCACCCACACTCTCATCACTTTACTACTCGCGTGAATAAGTGAACATTATAATATCACCACACGTGTACAGTCATAAAGTGTACACATGTACACATAATCATGAATAAACTGCCATACCAGCTACACGTGCTGCGACAGAGACACCTTGATGCACCCACACTCTCATCACTTTACTACTCGCGTGAATAAGTGAACATTATAATATCACCACACGTGTACAGTCATAAATTGTACACATGCACACATAATCATGAATAAACTGCCATACCAGCTACACGTGCTGCCACAGAGACACCTTGATGCACCCACACTCTCATCACTTTACTACTCGCGTGAATAAGTGAACATTATAATATCACCACACGTGTACAGTCATAAAGTGTACACATGTACACATAATCATGAGTAAACTGCCATACCAGCTACACGTGCTACCACAGAGACACCTTGATGCACCCACTCACTCATCACTTTACTACTCGCGTGAATAAGTGAACATTATAATATCACCACTCGTGTACAGTCATAAATTGTACACATGTACACATAATCATGAATAAACTGCCATACCAGCTACACGTGCTGCCACAGAGACACCTTGATGCACCCACACTCTCATCACTTTACTACTCGCGTGAATAAGTGAACATTATAATATCACCACACGTGTACAGTCATAAAGTGTACACATGTACACATAATCATGAGTAAACTGCCATACCAGCTACACGTGCTGCCACAGAGACACCTTGATGCACCCACTCTCTCATCACTTTACTACTCGCGTGAATAAGTGAACATTATAATATCACCACACGTGTACAGTCATAAATTGTACACATGTACACATATTCATGAATAAACTGCCATACCAGCTACACGTGCTACCACAGAGACACCTTGATGCACCCACTCTCTCATCACTTTACTACTCGCGTGAATAAGTGAACATTATAATATCACCACACGTGTACAGTCATAAATATTGTACACATGTACACATAATCATGAATAAACTGCCATACCAGCTACACGTGCTGCCACAGAGACACCTTGATGCACCCACACTCTCATAACTTTACTACTCGCGTGAATAAGTGAACATTATAATATCACAACACGTGTACAGTCATAAATTGTACACATGTACACATAATCATGAATAAACTGCCATACCAGCTACACGTGCTGCCACAGAGACACCTTGATGCACCCACACTCTCATCACTTTATTACTCGCGTGAATAAGTGAACATTATAATATCACCACACGTGTACAGTCATAAAGTGTACACATGTACACATAATCATGAATAAACTGCCATACCAGCTACACGTGCTACCACAGAGACACCTTGATGCACCCACTCTGTCATCACTTTACTACTCGCGTGAATAAGTGAACATTATAATATCACCACACGTGTACAGTCATAAATTGTACACATGTACACATAATCATGAATAAACTGCCATACCAGCTACACGTGCTGCCACAGAGACACCTTGATGCACCCACACTCTCATCACTTTACTACTCGAGTGAATAAGTGAACATTATAATATCACCACACGTGTACAGTCATAAATTGTACACATGTACACATAATCATGAATAAACTGCCATACCAGCTACACGTGCTGCCACAGAGACACCTTGATGCACCCACTCTCTCATCACTTTACTACTCGCGTGAATAAGTGAACATTATAATATCACCACACGTGTACAGTAATAAATTGTACACATGTACACATAATCATGAATAAACTGCCATACCAGCTACACGTGCTGCCACAGAGACACCTTGATGCACCCACACTCTCATCACTTTACTACTCGCGTGAATAAGTGAACATTATAATATCACCACACGTGTACAGTCATAAAGTATACACATGTACACATAATCATGAATAAACTGCCATACCAGCTACACGTGCTACCACAGAGACACCTTGATGCACCTACTCTCTCATCACTTTACTACTCGCGTGAATAAGTGAACATTATAATATCACCACACGTGTACAGTCATAAATTGTACACATGCACACATAATCATGAATAAACTGCCATACCAGCTACACGTGCTACCACAGAGACACCTTGATGCACCCACACTCTCATCACTTTACTACTCGCGTGAATAAGTGAACATTATAATATCACCACACGTGTACAGTCATAAATTGTACACATGTACACATAATCATGAATAAACTGCCATACCAGCTACACGTGCTGCCACAGAGACACCTTGATGCACCCACTCTCTCATCACTTTACTACTCGCGTGAATAAGTGAACATTATAATATCACCACACGTGTACAGTCATAAATTGTACACATGTACACATAATCATGAATAAACTGCCATACCAGCTACACGTGCTACCAAAGAGACACCTTGATGCACCAACTCTCTCATCACTTTACTACTCGCGTGAATAAGTGAACATTATAATATCATCACACGTGTACAGTCATAAATTGTACACATGTACACATAATCATGAATAAACTGCCATACCAGCTACACGTGCTGCCACAGAGACACCTTGATGCACCCACTCTCTCATCACTTTACTACTCGCGTGAATAAGTGAACATTATAATATCACCACACGTGTACAGTCATAAATTGTACACATGCACACATAATCATGAATAAACTGCCATACCAGCTACACGTGCTGCCACAGAGATACCTTGATGCACCCACACTCTCATCACTTTACTACTCGCGTGAATAAGTGAACATTATAATATCACCACACGTGTACAGTCATAAATTGTACACATGCACACATATTCATGAATAAACTGCCATACCAGCTACACGTGCTGCCACAGAGACACCTTGATGCACCCACACTCTCATCACTTTACTACTCGCGTGAATAAGTGAACATTATAATATCACCACACGTGTACAGTCATAAATTGTACACATGTACACATAATCATGAATAAACTGCCATACCAGCTACACGTGCTGCCACAGAGACACCTTGATGCACCCACTCTCTCATCACTTTACTACTCGCGTGAATAAGCGAACATTATAATATCACCACACGTGTACAGTCATAAAGTGTACACATGTACACATAATCATGAATAAACTGCCATACCAGCTACACGTGTTACCACAGAGACACCTTGATGCACCCACTCTCTCATCACTTTACTACTCGCGTGAATAAGTGAACATTATAATATCACCACACGTGTACAGTCATAAATTGTACACATGTACACATAATCATGAATAAACTGCCATACCAGCTACACGTGCTGCCACAGAGACACCTTGATGCACCCACTCTCTCATCACTTTACTACTCGCGTGAATAAGTGAACATTATAATATCACCACACGTGTACAGTCATAAATTGTACACATGCACACATAATCATGAATAAACTGCCATACCAGCTACACGTGCTACCACAGAGACACCTTGATGCACCCACTTTCTCATCACTTTACTACTCGCGTGAATAAGTGAACATTATAATATCACCACACGTGTACAGTCATAAATTGTACACATGTACACATAATCATGAATAAACTGCCATACCAGCTACACGTGCTGCCACAGAGACACCTTGATGCACCCACACTCTCATCACTTTACTACTCGCGTGAATAAGTGAACATTATAATATCACCACACGTGTACAGTCATAAATTGTACACATGTACATATAATCATGAATAAACTGCCATACCAGCTACACGTGCTATCACAGAGACACCTTGATGCACCCACTCTCTCATCACTTTACTACTCGCGTGAATAAGTGAACATTATAATATCACCACACGTGTACAGTCATAAATTGTACACATGTACACATAATCATGAATAAACTGCCATACCAGCTACACGTGCTGCCAAAGAGACACCTTGATGCACCCACTCTCTCATCACTTTACTACTCGCGTGAATAAGTGAACATTATAATATCACCACACGTGTACAGTCATAAATTGTACACATGCACACATAATCATGAATAAACTGCCATACCAGCTACACGTGCTACCACAGAGACACCTTGATGCACCCACTCTCTCATCACTTTACTACTCGCGTGAATAAGTGAACATTATAATATCACCACACGTGTACAGTCATAAATTGTACACATGTACACATAATCATGAATAAACTGCCATACCAGCTACACGTGCTGCCACAGAGACACCTTGATGCACCCACTCTCTCATCATTTTACTACTCGCGTGAATAAGTGAACGTTATAATATCACCACACGTGTACAGTCATAAATTGTACACATGTACACATAATCATGAATAAACTGCCATACCAGCTACACGTGCTACCACAGAGACACCTTGATGCACCCACTCTCTCATCACTTTACTACTCGCGTGAATAAGTGAACATTATAATATCACCACACGTGTACAGTCATAAATTGTACACATGCACACATAATCATGAATAAACTGCCATACCAGCTACACGTGCTGCCACAGAGACACCTTGATGCACCCACTCTCTCATCACTTTACTACTCGCGTGAATAAGTGAACATTATAATATCACCACACGTGTACAGTCATAAATTGTACACATGTACACATAATCATGAATAAACTGCCATACCAGCTACACGTGCTGCCACAGAGACACCTTGATGCACCCACTCTCTCATCATTTTACTACTCGCGTGAATAAGTGAACGTTATAATATCACCACACGTGTACAGTCATAAATTGTACACATGTACACATAATCATGAATAAACTGCCATACCAGCTACACGTGCTACCACAGAGACACCTTGATGCACCCACTCTCTCATCACTTTACTACTCGCGTGAATAAGTGAACATTATAATATCACCACACGTGTACAGTCATAAATTGTACACATGCACACATAATCATGAATAAACTGCCATACCAGCTACACGTGCTGCCACAGAGACACCTTGATGCACCCACTCTCTCATCACTTTACTACTCGCGTGAATAAGTGAACATTATAATATCACCACACGTGTACAGTCATAAATTGTACACATGTACACATAATCATGAATAAACTGCCATACCAGCTACACGTGCTACCACAGAGACACCTTGATGCACCCACTCTCTCATCACTTTACTACTCGCGTGAATAAGCGAACATTATACCAACGCACATGAGTCGTATATACATTTATATAATATCCTTAAAACCTAAATAGGATTTAACAATGATGCGTCAATGGAATATACAAAACAATTATATAGAAAAATGGCAATTACTAAACCCCCAAGGTGACTCCTATGACATCGACTTTATTGTCTTAATGTTAGACTCCAACACTATATTGTGTACAACCTTACATCATTTTAGTTTTAAATAGTTTCGCTGTAATTAATGTAATTAAATATATATTTTATTTATATTACTGTGCGATATTACATCTTACATTATCTACAAAATTCGTAAAATAAATACATCTATCAAATATATATCTTACGAAGCGTTAAATGAGGTAGGGGTCTTGGGATAGCGTTATACATCAATTAAGAACGACAACCAGCTCGTCCAGCTGTCGATATCATCTAACTATAATCGACCTAGCGTATGTATCGTACGTTTCCCTCTTTGACTGCTTGGACCTCGTGCGTCAAACTTTCAGGTATTAATCAACGACCCCTAGAGTAAGACGCAATACCTAATCTTTTCAAAATACCCCATATATGCCAAGACACCTTTATCGGGTAAATCACTTCGTTCCTTAACGGTTCTGAACGTAAAACGTAACCTAGCAATTGCAGGAACCACGCTCGCGCGGCAAAACCTTCGGGAAAATGTTTCCTACGACACAGACTTGGCATCATGGAGTAGACACAGACACAATATTGCTTGTGTCTACCCTAATGCCAATAGCATAGCGATACGAATATTACTGGACAATTCTACACTATCACGACAAGGGCCTATCGATTGACGTGAACTTCAAATTATCTCCGACCATCGCCATTTCGAACAAACAACGAGTATCTGTGAGTGCGTTACTGTGTTTATGTATCGATGCTGTGTGTTTTCTAACATTTGGTAAACATTACTTTCACGACTCTCTTTTGCCAAAGCATCCCGTCAGGTGACGGACTTTTTTTGGTAGTATCATTAATTACTGTGTCAGTTGCTA
Organism: Escarpia spicata; assembly: GCA_963995525.1. NCBI lineage: Eukaryota > Metazoa > Annelida > Polychaeta > Sabellida > Siboglinidae > Escarpia > Escarpia spicata. The sequence continues at coordinate 46,784,294 of OZ023207.1, forward strand.
TCATAAGTGGCTATTAGTTTCAAATTAGTGTGTATGTATTAATGTAAAGAAGACTTCCCGAAAACATAGCAAGGCTACCACAGGATCGAAGTATAATCGATATAGTATAAGCTTACTACCGATACGTGTCCCCATGATCATAATATAAATTTTGGTTGGGATAAACCACATTATTTATACACGCTTTGTAATTTAATTTCAAAAAGTTGCGACTATTTAAAATGCAATCGAACATAAGATTTACCAGATAACGTTCATATGTGTATGTGTGTGTGTGTTTGTGTGCGTGTGTGTCTGAGCGTGTGTGTGTTTGAGCTTGTGCGTGTTTGAGCGTGTGTGTGTTTGAGCGTGTGTGCATATTTGTGTGTGCGTGTGTGTGTGTTTGTATGTGTGTCTGTGTGTGTGTCTGTGTGTGTCTGGTGTGTGTGTGTGTGCGTGCGCGTGCGCGTGCGCGTGCGTGTGCGTATGTGCGTGTATGTGTGGGTGTGTTGGTGTGTGGGGGTGGGTGTGTGTGTGTGGGTGTTTATGTATGCGTGTGCGTGCGTGCGTGCGTGCGTGCGTGCGTGCGTGCGTGTGTTGATGATGACGATGTACTGTCTTGATGTCATTGCGCTGTAGCGAAACATTTCGTCGTTGAAATATCTGGTTGGCGCAGAAGTCGTATGCGCACGAGCGGAAATAGATAACCGAATATTTCATTACTTAAGCGAAACATTTGGTCGCTGAAATATTTGGTAGATTTTGACCTATGACCTGTACGTATTGTGTAGTGTTGGAACGCACGAGAGGAAACAAATATACCAAATATTTCATTAGGCTACATACACGAAACGTTTGGTCTGAAATATTTGACTGTTATGATGCCAGTTGTCGCTGTGAATGCAAGCTTGCTTTTGATAATATTATCATTCATGAACTGTGTTATTATTGCATGAATAATTACTTTGGGGCCAATGTCACTGCAATTACTGAATTAGCCTACATTTAAGAATATGGGAACGACTGTTTTTGCTGTTATATAGGTCGTGTTCATTATAAGTTGATAACTGTAATTATGCACATGATTGTGCACAGTTAAGTTCAATTAAAAGTTGTAGGCTGCATGCATAACATAATTTCAATAATAATAATAATAATAATAAATAATGAATTTACTAAGGATATAATTATTTATATTATTAGGATATTATAATTACTATACTGGGCAAAATCTATAGATTCACCGTCTGATGGTGTTTGTTTTGTACTGACAATTGAATTTGGAGAGAATATGTGTATTATTAGTCATGAATGAATGTGTACAATTTATAAAAATGGCTTTCATAAATATAATCAACCTGTAATCATAATAATTTTATTATTATGCCCAATGATACATGTTTAGCTTTGATCATATTTAGCCTAGATTGTGAGTACATGTAAACGTCAAATCAATTGTCACACAGTTTATTCATGCACACCATCTTGATTATAATATTATAACTGGTTTGCTCAACAAATATGACTCAGTGTCCTTATTGTGTTATAATTCAATGTCCCAGGAGTTCTCTAACGCAATGTTCGTGGAGTTCTAGTACTCAACAAGAATAATGATTAACTAAAAGCATATATATACCAAACGTTCAGTACTAACTAGTTATTCGATATGCCACTACCAACGTTCACAATTTCTTTTCCAATCACTTTCCTACGAGTGATTGTGAATGTCACTTCATAAGTTAAGTTTCTCACGTGCTCTATGGTTTCTCCCTGATCTACGAAGATTTGCACGGGTTGTACAGTTCTGTTCAGATGTGTGGGGAGATTCCATCTCTGGCTGAGTTATGTCATGCGGTACGCCACGTGGTACGTCACGTGGTACGTCAGGCGGTGCGTCACGTGGTACGACAAGCGGTACGTCAGGCAGTTCTGCATGAACAGGTTCCTCCGGAGGCCGTTTGTGAGACAATTCAAGAGGCAGTTCTGAAGATGGTGTCTTCTCCGGCACCGAGCTATCACCATTCACACAACGACTCCTCACATGGTCAAAGTGTATACGCACTACTCTCCCATCCTCGAGGCGAACGTGGACTGAATGACACGGGGCCAGTCCGTTCCACGATAACGTGCACTGAGCCATTTTGTTTTGTCACTGAAGTTTATAACTTGTTCTACAACAACACCGGGCACAACCTGCTGGAGATCGGAAGCGAGGCTCTGTGTAATCGACTTCCAGCGAGGCCGGACCGCAATGTCTTGTGGGCCAACACCACGTTGAAGATTCCTTGACGGTGTCACACCTGGGGTAAGACCACATTAAGGATTCGTCCGCCATTACCCGCCGAAAGAGTGCCCTTGAAAATACCGTTTTGGTGTCATGTGTGAATTTTGTTCGAGCACTTTGGCATGGCACATGTCAGTCCAGTGAATACTAAATGTACTACTACATTAGATCTTTCACGAGGTAGCAATAAACATACGCTAGTCGCTCGCGTATTCGCACAGTGGCTATTTTGCAGAACGCACCAATATTTCAAAATCCGTCACCAGATTGGGGCGAAATTGAGGGGTGTCAGGTTTGGGTGGATTTTTCTGAAAACTGAGGTATGAGAATTTTACGAGTTTTCCACAGCACTTGTGTCAATGGAGGTTAAATATGCTGTGAAATTTTCAAGAAAATTGTTCGTCAAATTTAGCAGGAAATGAAGGAAACGTTATAATGGCCGCCTATGTAAAATTTAAATGTGGTCTTACCCCACCTGCCTAACCTACAATTGCATTGGCTTCTTCTTCGTTCAGGCCGAGGGCTTCAAGGGTTCGCCCAAACAGAAACGGCTCTATAACAAGCCTCTTGTACGATACACTGCAATGGAATGAATAACATATCTAAAGAGAAATCAAGTACAGCCTGTTACAGAAGATACATACAGTTAACACATAAAAAACACTATTTCCCATTTGCATTATTTAAATCGATCCAGTAGTCTCCAAGGAATCAGTATTAGAATAACACCTCCGTTACAAATGTGTTGCTTAATTAATTTTTTACTTGAAGTTAGTGATGTGTCAATGAAATGCAGATTTTTGCATTCGCTCGTGCACCTTCATTATTCCGACTATTAAATTCAAATAGGCTAATAAAATAGTACAGAGTTCGGCGCAAAAGAATGTTAGATTTGACGAGCCATTATATAGAGACAGCACTTTTTGTAGATTGTAGCGATATGACATCTAGTAAGCATATATCGTTAGATTATACATACTTTCAGCTTAAAAGCTTCACAATCCAGGTGCTAGTAAGACGTAATGCACTGAGTTAAACAAAGTAACGACTGCCATAACTTGGACATACATATATCCATGTATAATTAGATCAATTATCCTTATTCTTGTAACTTACAAAGATGACAATTTTCTCAAATTGTCTGGCACCAGATATCGCGTTTCGGTGGAATATATCGCTGTTTGTGTTGTGGTCTCGCATGCCTGCTTTGTCTGCATAAGCAGTGTTGCCGCAACCTAAAACATGTGAAGTGTGTCAGCAATAAATTCATAAATAACACTAGCATTTAGCACATCTAATCACGTTAACCAATAATTATTATTGTATTGACAGTTTCACGCTCTTGGCTATGGCCACCAGATGGCAGGAAAATCAAACAGGAAATCTCTAAACTCACAAATAGACAGCCGTCTTCTGTTGATAATGGACAAGGGTACTAAAAATCAAGTGCTTTTATCAAAAGGTTTAAACTGCAGTGATTAAGAAGAAATAAAATAATTTATTTTAATCAATGATTTTAATAAAAAATAATTTGATTTCAATCGTGATTTAAATCAGCTTGCCCTACACATGGGTATGCCACATCATGGGCAAGAGGGAAAATAGTATTACTGCAAGCTATAGTGTACTATTACCATATTCCGGCTCAATAGTTATGTGTACAGTACAGTAACTTATAGCATTTTAGTTTTTGGACCAACTATTCACACTGTCACGGTCAATGTTACATTGGCGGATTAACTAACCATTATTGGTCTCCAAAAAAACATGAGGCATAACTGTTCCATATGCCAGGGGGGAAGTGTAGGGTTAGGTTTAGCCTTTCTAAAGGTTATTTGGAAATAATTAAGGTAGCACTATGTTTGTATTTACACTTGAATTGTATATAAATCTATCTGTTCGTGCTGATCATCAGGTGTAAATAGCCTAGACTGCCTATGGGTATGCCTATAGAATAACCATGTCCATGCCTATGCACATGGCCAAGCCAATGGCTATGCCTTGGGCTTGGCTATGGCAGCTATGACTATGTCTATGTAGGGTGCAGTGGCTCAGGGGTAGAGTCCTTGGCTGCCGTGTCGATCAGTTCACTCAGATGTATGAATGAGTACCTGGCTATAGACAGTGGTGGATATTTGTGTACGATTAGTCTTCGCGCATCAATTGCAGCGTGGTTGGATGCTTCCCACAGAAGTTGAGATGGTGTTCGATTGAATAGGTCTGCCAGGGGAGTAAAGTGTAAAGCGCCTTGACCAGTCCTGAGGACTGATCCGGACACTGCGCTATATAAGAACTTACCTTTACTTTTATGTCGTGTATGCTAAACTTTATAGACTTAGACCTTAATTGCATAATTTTGGTATAACCATTGCCATCAGCATGTACCCTACACAGCCATGGTCATGATATAAGGTAATAAAGTATAGGTCGAGGCTTGGGAAAAACAAAAATATTGTTGTTGATAACGTAACCTTAACTTAACACACAACCCTGAAACTAACCCATGGTTATGTCTCTATGCCCATGACATAGCCATAGCCATAGGGACATAGCCATGGGCATGGCATAGCCATAGGCATAGCCATACTACACATATGCCATAGCTGTAGCCATGACATAGGGTCATAGCCATAGGTTATAGGCATTGCGGGCATAACAGGCAGTCTTAGTATCAGATTAAGACTAGTCACAAACTCAGCCTAAGCCTAAGGCTAAACCTAAACAAAGAGGAAGAAGTGTTGCAGCCGGGGGGGGGGGCATGGATATCATGCAAGTGTCGGTCAGTGACACTGACAGTGTCAGTGAACACGCTTAGAGCCCAGCCCTAGGCTATCCGTGTGTGGGCCACAGAATGACAGATCAGATGGGTACAGCGACCACGTCCAACCATAGCTCTAACCCTACATGTAAAAAATACATTAGTCCAATGCAAATGGTAATTCCAATGTCATTCGGAACTTACACTTACAGTCACCTGGGCACGCTGCAACATCCAACGACAGAATATTTCAGTAAGCTTGCCGGGAAATTTGCACGTGACTCAATATGACCCATATAGGGCCCCGCGCATGCGCACAATTGAAAATCGACCATATATTTCAAGACGAAATATTTCAGTACAACGTCCCAAATTGATACGGGACCGACATTAATGTGATCTCCGAATCACGAGGAATACACAGTCCCCAATGTTGAGAGCCAGGTTTTACACAAAATATCATGCCTGCCCGGTCCGGGTTTCGAACTCAGAGCGCTAGCATGACAGACGGATGTGAGAACCACTACGCTAACCGCGCTCCCGATCTACAACTATGTAACTAGCAACAACAGGATCTTGGCAACCACAACTAATGCCACATAATTCACGATTTCTGACCAACAGACGCATTTTAAAATAGATGCAGTTAAACCTTATTTGTTATTCTTCAAATAAATTGATTTGTGTCAAGCTAGATGAATTTCGCTACACGTTTGTCGCTTGTACGAAATACACACGTTACACGTCTTAATTTGTTGATTTCTGAGAATAACCCTTTGATACTCGCTAGTTAGCTAAATCAGCATACTGTTAAGAACAGCTCCCTTGATTTACATTTTAACAGAATTCTGACGAGAAGTCAATAATTATTTGTATATGGCCCATTACACTGTACGTGTGCTCGTTTTTGTTCTTTAATTAGTATTAAATCATTGTCATCCCTTTCACCCACTAGCATTTAAAATAATACTTATCAGAACCATGGCCATTATGACATGACATGTCAATATCAAATTGATTCGCTGATATATACCCCTTAGTATAACTCTGTCTATTTCGTTTGAATCAGTCACCTCTGAGCGACTGACTACAATTTGGAGTCATGTACCTTTAGAATAAAATTTGCTTCTTGTGTATTTGTTATCCCTTTAACATATATATCAATCAGGCTACGCTGGCATGCATTTTGAAGAACATCCACCAAGTTTTAGGAGGGGGTGTACGTTTTTGTGAAACAGGGAATAATGTTAACACAAACAATGAGGGGTACACATCTTACAGATTACATTTGAGGGGGGCTTTAACATTTTGGCCGGCGTAAGGGCGAGAAATCGTACAAATGTCTTACATGTGTTGCAAAATTCTCACAAAATGGTTTTTGAAGATCCACGTCCGTACTCATACTGGGGAGAAACCCTTCAAATGTGATGCATGTGGTTCACACTTCTCGACAAGTAGTCGCTTAACGATACCTGTCCGTACCCATAATGACGAGAAACCATACAAGTGTGGGACATGTAAGTAAGTAAGTAAGTAAATGTTTATTTTTCCAACAAAAGATACATACAGTGTATATGGTATGTCAGAATGAGTATGTCAGAAAAAGGGGTATACTGAAGAAACTCTTGTATTTGTATACCCCTAAGAATTATTTACATGCAACACGTGGAATATGGCAGATATTACATAATAGTACAATGTTAGTTATTATTGGCTATTATAATATAAATACAAAAAATAACACATTGATAGTAGTACTTATTTGACAATTAATAATTTATATTTCTAGTTGCGATATGCTCACTTATTGATAACAGTGTAGTGCAAGTTAGAATTGAATATACAGTTTTTGACCAATGACCTATTTTTTTATTTTTTTCTCGATCATGTTCCTTTTTAATTTACAAACAAATGCATGAAATGTTGACACCATTGTAGTACTGGAAGGTAATGAATTCCAGCGTTTTACACCATAGATTGCTAAACACTTTAGTTTAACATGTGGTTCACACTTCTCAACAAGTTTTCGTTTATTCATACTGGAGTGAAACTATTCATATGTGATATATGTGGAGCACAGTTCTCAACAAATCCTGTATTGATAACACATGTCCGCATTCGTATTGGGGAAAAACCCTATAAATGGGTTAGATTAGGTGTTCGATTCTCAGAAAGTGGTAAATTGAATAAATACATGTTTATCCATACTGGAGAGAAACCCTACCAATGTTACATATTTGGATTGCAGTTTTTTCCAGAACCGTTCACCAAAGAAACATGTGCATTCACACTCGAGAATCCTTCGTGATATGACATCTGTATATCACTGTTTAATGGCACTTCGGTCCAGTACCGGTATTTTTAATCATATGCAAATAGCTAATTCTCCAAAATGGAAAAAATATTAAGGTCTTTGCATCTATCACCTCTACATTGTTATCTAAAACCATTTTACTTGGAATAATATAAAAGGTTTTACCCTGAGAAGTCTCACTGAGAGCTTTTTTGCGCAATTTAATATGTTATTGAATGTGCGATTTTTTGTTTTCTCATTTGCATTTCATCATTGATTTTAGATGTGGTATCTATATACGTGCCAATTCTCCAGTGAAATCTGGGACACTCCCGGATTTTGGGTGTATCTCCCGGTCTCGCGGAACAGAGGCAGACCTCCCGGATTTTCCTTGAAAATCTCCAACGAAACACGATGTATTCAGACGTACTGAACCGCTGGATTTGCAGCAAAAAAAATCCAACAGCACCCCCTCCCCGCCTCTTTGGGCTGACTCACTCCACATTATTATCGTTTCGTTTCCTTTGCACAATATGTCATTTCGTTGTTTATACATGTATAAAACCAATGGTGGGTCGTATGTACTCTTTATTTCTCTAAATTATAGACAGGTATAATATTGTGATGAAAATCACAACAAGTTGTATTGTTCATGCTGTGTAGAGCAGAGACTGCCACCATGGGAAGAAGTTTTAAAAGGTCACTACTCTATTGGTAATACTGCTGCTAACTGTGTCTTGTTCCATGGGTGGGTGTAACGTAGAACAACAAATAGATACAGTTTTTTACATTGTGTTCCCTAAATTGCCCATGATACCTGGTCATCGGGCTTAACTTGAATAACTAGAAATGTGCGAATCACCCCTACATGTATCCGAACCACCCCATACTTGTAGGTCCTACACACATAGGCAGAGAGCCCAATGTTGGTTTCTCGTGTTCCTAGCTTTGAATAACAGTTACATTTATAACAACTGTTATCAGGTCATACATTACACTATGCGGATGTAGCCATTTTAGTAGTTACAGCGCCAAAGCAAATTCGACGCAAATTACCGAAAAATTCTCAGTTTGCCTGACCACTGGCAAATTGGGAAGAGTAGACGTCCGTAATGTCAGGCTGTCTATCACAATGGCGCTATCCGTGTAATTTAAATTATGTATCTGAAACAAGGTTATTATAGTAAACTGCTGACATAATATTTTTGATTGTAGAACTTAGTTAATGGTTAGTTTTTTTATTAAATGTCAGATGCATAGGCCCAAAAGATGTTTTGTGTCCACCATTATGTCTTAATATAGTAACCTAATTGTAGGTAACTGTATCGGGGAATGCTCATATTTAAGACTGACTACCGTTATGTCCCCGTCCCCATTCCTACCAACGGCACTCGGGAAATGGAATACTTCTTAGAAATTGTTCATTTGGAGCTTGCATACACAAATACTTTGATGAAAAGCAAAGGTTTCCAGTAGCAACTTTCTCTGACCACTCTTACTACAGAAGGTAACTCTAAGTTCCTGACAGCGTTCTCGACACAGTCTATTCGTCCACGATCAACTCTCTCCAATCTATCCAAATATGCACGCTGGCATACAATCATCTACGACTGAGTCAGTGACGTGTGACGACGATAATAATCGCATGGTGGAGGCACTTGTGTTACTCGAATTTCATTGTTGACTACTAGGTGGCAGGACATTATCATTCGACAATATCTTGGAAGTCTCGTTGCTGGTTTTTCACTACACTTTCTGATCGTTATCTAAAGATAAACTAGCATATTTTGATTATGTAGCCTGGTGCGGTAGATGTGGTTGGATAAATCTAACGCACGATAGATTCTTATTTGACTGGGTTACGTCGCCACCGGGTTACCTAGCTGTCTATGGGCGATAATGAAGAATATTTGGGGTATGACCACATTTAGATTTTACATAGGCTACACATTCTGCGGACAACAACTTAAATCTGTTAAATCACACTGTTATCTTGGCATACATATATCAAATACATTAAATTGGACAATACAAAGCAACTCGGTCACAAAAAAAGCACAACAGACATTGGGAATTATTAGAAGAAATTTAAATAAATGCCCAACCCAAATCAAGTCCATAGCCTACACAACCCTTGTCCGCCCTATACTTGAATATGCGTCAGCATCATGGGATCCACATTGCCTAAGAAATATCAAACTCATAGAAAGAACCCAGAGACAAACCGCCAGATTTTGTAAGAACAACTATTCTAGAGAACCAGGAACGGTAACACAACTCCTTAAAGATCTCCAGTGGGACACCCTCCGATCACGAATATAACCTCATAGATGTCCCACTAGATCAATACATCAAACGCAACACCAGATGCTCACGTAAACATAATAAACAGTTAGAACAAATCAGGCACTCTAGTCCTATCTTTCTTAACTGAGAAAACAAAATTCTATCAATATTTTGATAACCATTTATTATTTTAAACACTTCTGTCTGATCTCCTCTCAGTCTCCTGGTCTCTAGTGTTGTTCTTGTTCATGCTTGTATTCTAAATGAGGCCTCACTATTGTTTTGTACAGCGTTATTATTAGTTATTTGTCCTTACACTCTATATTTCTCCTAATTAATCCAAGGATTTGATTTCCCTTTGAAGCTGCAATTCCGCACTGCTCTGAAACCTTCATATCAGCACTAACGGTTAACCCTAAGTCCTTTTCGTTTCATTGCTGGTTTTTCCCTACACTTTCTGATCGTTATCTAAAGATAAACTAGCATATTTTTGATCATGTAGCCTGGTGTGGTAGATGTGGTTGGATAAATCTAACACACGATAGATTCTTATTTGATTGGGTTACGTCGCCACGGCACCGGGTTACCTAGCTGTCTATGGGCGATAATGAAGACTATTTGGCAATCATTTGGGGTATGACCACATCTAGATGTTACATAGGCTGCCATTATAACGTTTCCTTCATTTCCTGCAAAATTTGTCTTACGATTTTCTAGAAAATTTCACAGCATATTTAATCTCCATTGAGTTGACGCAAGTGCTGTGGAAACAATTATCATACTTAATTTTTTAGGTGCGTTCTACAAAATAGCCAGTGGCAGTGTGCAAATACGCGAGCGACTAGCGTGTATTTCTTGCTATCTCGTGAAAGACCTAATACAGTAGTACATTCAGTATATACTGGACTAGCATGTTACACGTCAAAGTGATCGAAAAAATTCACACATCATACCAAAACGGTATTTTCAAGGGCACTCTTTCGGTGGGTAATGGCGCACAAATCCCAAATAGATCTGAATCTTGCAGATCTTCACAAAAATTAGATTTATATCAAGCTGTACATATAACTAGATTAACCACAAAGGCAAATTTACATTGTCACTGTAGCAAATAAAACATGCGTCATCAAACTGTGCACACCTCCAAGTTAAACAGTGCCTTGAGTTGATTTAAACATACTTATTCGGTACCTTATACCACATACGACATTTGCCCAACATTAATGGTACTGAGCACAACATACTGGCCAACACAGTGTCTTACCGATACGTGTGTAAAATATTAACGAAATATATATATATTTTTTTCATAAAATGTAATTTTTGGAAAAAACAAAATCATTATTTTAAGCAGCTTTTTATTGGACATGCAAGTTGCCCATCTTCAAGAATTTTGATATAACGTAATGCCCATCAACTATGCTAAATGATATGATGCAATCATGAATCTTTGTTTTGCTTTTGACACCGGTAGGTATCAAAAGCACAAGCCAGGCATTTCAACAGTATTCACAATATTGAAAGGCACATAGGTGTCTTTTGATGGTAACTACAAGTATATTATAGATAACGCACTAAAACGCTGGATATAAATTGAGGTGTATACATAGTACATTATGAAACAAAAAATAGGATGCCCTGTAGAATGTATATCTTGCGTCATACAAACTGTCATCCTAACCCCCCCTTAAAATAACCATACTTTTACACTGTTTGATACAGAGTGTTCAAACATCGCCCCATGTCATTTACTTGGCCACTATAGATTTCGCTGATGTACATACATTATTGGAAACAAGAGATACAGCTGACAAAATAGATGATTTCAGGAAGAAACAAACGTTTGACAGGGACATCCAAAACGTGATAAAGGTTGCTGACAGTTGTGGCACTCAGTATCTCTGAAAGTACATCAACGAGTCCATTGTCTTATAAGGGTATTAAAAACATTTCCGATGTTAAATATACGGATATAACGTACAAAATACCAGTCGTAAAGGCAACTTCTGCCTTGCCTTGTGCAAATTTTGGTATAATTCAGTTATATTACAACTGAAAAGTGCATGACCGTCAACAATGATAGCATGCCCGTCCATGTACACAATTTCAACATATGGCATTCTGTTAGGTGACCAGTTTTTATTTTTATGGCTAAAATTCGAATCATTGCAATCGCTGCATATTTGGAGAGTCACACACTGCTATGATAATCTCAGTCACATTCGGGATATATTTATGCAGATTCGCAATTGATCTTGTTGTCTCAGTTAGTGTATAGGTAGAAGTGTGTGGACAACCTGCTTCCTATGGTGGCCAACTTTTCACAAAAATTAGGGCTGCGTTAGGGGGTGGAATCAGGATGTTGCCTGCTTGCCCATTATTGCTTATTGTGTGATCCAAGTATGATATATACAAGTGCCATATAATTAGGAAAGAAAAGTTGGAACAGGAGAAACACTCACCTTAGTATTGGAGGTCCTACTCTCACACACATATACACGCACGCTCGTACAGCAGAGGCGTACACAGGATTGACATGTTGGGGAGTTTCCAAACCGGTATCACCGTCACAATGACGCGGGAACGAAATTCATATTGGGGGGGGGGGGCTACTGGAGCTTTAGCAGAACTGACAATTTTTTGGCCGCCGACCCGCCGCAAATCTTCACATCTTCTTTCACCTTGTGGCTGTCTCGGATGGCTGGACTGTGACATCGGAGGACGGGGGGGGGGGGGGGGGGGGGGGGGGGGGGTGCTTTGGAAAACAAATTTCCATCTCGCCGCTTATTACTTGTACATTGCAATGATATTGGTCATACAACAGAGTGGGATTTGGGGGGGGTTCCGGCCAATAAACAGCGCATAAACCGGACCATCGTTTAGTTACAAAATTCCGCTTTATTTTTAGTACGTAAATGTGCCTGAGATCTTCCGATCCGTCTAGCAGTAACTGAAGTGGAATGACCAGTCCGGTTTACGATGTACCTAAATTTGGGTCCCGTGCAATTTGCTTGTCAAAAGGAATTTTTTGCATGATTGTTGTCTGCAATGTCTCAGTCAACAGAAGGTCACAGGTAGCAATTAATTTTTTTGTTTTTAAGGCAATGGCAACCATTTTACAAAATGGCCGCCAAATCACATTTCTGCCTGTCTTATCAACTGCGTCACATTAGAACCATAATTTTTGTGAAAAAGCAAGCGTTTTGCAGGACAATAAATTCAAGTATTTTACAATTGACCTTCCGTGACTTACAAATCCGCCATTATTAAGAAGGCAGTCGTAAATACAAATTTCACAATATCTTGACAATTATGTCACAATGAGCCATCATATCTCTGTCAATATGTAAAATTGTGGTCAGCAATTTCAAATATGTTATAAAAGTGCTTTGAGACATTCATATATCCGCCATTTTTAAAGATGGTGCCCGTCAAAATAATCTATCGCTATAAGTAAAGAACTGCATCACCTAGAGCCATTATGTTGATGTCAAGCTATAGATTTCCAGGTGCGGTGATTTCAAATATGTTACTTTTGAGCTTCGCCGACATTCAAATATCCGCCATTTTTAAAGATGGCGCCTGTCAGCGTTTATTACCCCTATATATATAATATTAAGAACTATATCACCTAGGGCCATAACATTGATATTGAACTATAGGTTTTCAGGTGCGATGATTTCAAATATGTTGCTGTTATCTTTCGCCGATTTTTGATATCCTTTATTTTCAGCACACCATGTGGCCGCCAGATATTCAGCGGCGTAAGACAATGAGCAATGCTACTTCAAACATTGTTTTATTGACTTCATGGTGATATCTGCGTTCTAACTACAGTGTGCACAACTACGATTTCTAAACGTTTCACACATCCTGCTCAAACCCACTCCCGGTCATCCGCATATCGGAATGATTTATCTATACCGATCATTACCACAACTCTAGTGCAGTTAAGTTCGCAGGCTAGGCTGACTCCTAGCGCAATGACGTTAGTGTTGACAGTTATTTTCAGTAACTTTTTCTCTAATTTTGCATATACATTTCTTGTGGTAGTGTCACTATACCAGACCTGCCTACCATTCCGGAATCATTCCGGAAACACACCTCAAATTACGATATTACGGCGAGGGATGAAAATATTACGGATTCTTTCTATATCACAATGCTCCTCAAATTTAGCTTCCACTATATTCAACAGGTGGCAACATATATACGCAGCTTGTTGTGACATGGTTTTTCTTTCGCTGCTTCTGGTCGTAATCTGACCAATAGGAAACAGCATTACGGTAAATTCATATTTCCGTGCTCAAACAAAAAGTAGACACGCGGCACGAAATGATGGCGGAGATCGAAATGGTACAACACCACCAACCAAGAAGAAATGTGTGCTGCACAAGTTTATAACAGCAGCGTACTGACGGCACTCAGAGTCTAACCAGACGTGTCTTGTGTGGACACAACTAGTCGCGGCACTTGTGTAGAATCCGGACCCACCTCGATTTCGCCATTATAACTTGAGTTTTGCCTAACTTTGATACCTCAGGCCCAGGTTTAGACTTAGTCTTAGTGCGTTAGTTCTGTTACTCAACATTATCCTAGGCATATTTACTTTTAAAAATATTACGTCTTAGAGCACTTTTGAGGCGTAAATAGCGCCCCATACCCCTCTATATCGCCCACTTTACAAGCGCAATGCGATAACGCACGACCGCAGCGGTGCAGACTAGTGTAAACCGGGTGGCTATTTGGGCTTCAAGACAAAAATGCGCTAAGCCTAAGTCTAAGACACAATATTTTCGTAATATAAATATGCCTGGGATGATGTTGAATGAAGGAACTACACACGTGCCCTAGACGCAACAGTGTGCAGTGTAAAGTTCAACATGCATTCGACTTGCACCTGTTGATTCTAAACTTAGAATTTGGAGACTACTACGCATTGTGCACTCTGATGATCGTGTTTCTCTCTATAGTAAAGTTTACAATGTAAATCTCTGAGTGGTATTTGTTATTTGCTGTTTATTACATAATCTAGCAGTAATGTGGAATTTTGTTTTAGTCAGCATGCTGTTTTTTAAAGATACATAAAATCAGAATTACAATGGTTAGTATTAAACAACAACACAATTGTTGAAGTTCTTTCAGATGCTCAAAGATTGACTTGAAAAGATAATAAAACAGTTCTAGTCATTGTAAATTAGCTATGCCAATAGTGTATAGATGCATTTACATTAGCGTTACGCTTCTTCACGTTTGATTTCAACCGATGCTGGTTATGAACATCTACCTTACCTTGTTAACTGGACGCTTCAAAACACCTCACAGTTTATTAGAGACAATTATGTTTAGAGTACAACTGTCATCGTAGTCACAGTATTAAAGTATTGCTGACAGTGGTTTTCTTTTCCTGACGATATCTGACAAAGTTCTGAACTATTACTGACAGCAGGCCTATATTCCTGAAAATCAGTGTAAATGGGAAGACGGATTACTGACAGTAAGTTTTTGGGGTAGGCAGGTCTGCTATACACAATAAATCTGTATTTGATTGAATCATTCTAAGGACACCTATTGACCCCCCCAAAACTGGTAAATTGTCACATTCTTCTTATTTTTTTTAAAAACACTTGAATCATTCTAAAGGCACCAAAGGTCCCCTAAACTGCTAAATTTGCTAACTAAATTGTCCACTGCAGTAGCAGCTGTATCTGGCTTCAGTCCTTTCCTCAAGTATTCCCTTTTCGTATAACATCTGTCACATGCACCGTCTGTGTAGGTTGGCAGTGTGCCAAGTGACCCCCACCCCACCCTCACCTCACTGTACAGGAAGGGTTTCTGCCTGATGGAAACTGTGACTAATATGTAATTGGTCACTGGCAGAGGCTTGTGTCAACAGCTTCTAGACCAGTTTAGCCAGCTTGCAGTAGCAGCTTCGAGCCTGGCTAAAGAACAGGGGGATACTGACCTTTGGACAGCGACAGGTGCTAATCCACCCTCTGACCAAACAGTAGTCATTAATTAGCACTGTTAGGTGAATGACACATTTGGATCACAACTTAGGCATTGGGTCTTTTGTATGGTTTATAATTTTGTAGATTGAAAATAATCTGTGAGACAGCTGTGTAATATTATGTATTTGAACAGAAGATGTCTGTTTGATTTGCATTAGTACGTAATTTTGTGTGAATGGTTTGTTTGTGTTCGTTTGACTGGGAAATAGTTCTAGAATCAAAAGGTATCTCACTAGCTGCAGTTTCACTTTCAGGTTTTTCACCGAGTTTTTCAAAGTGGTTCATAAATTTATCCAGTGAAATATTTCCACATTTTTCACTGCTGTTACTTGCTTTATTGAGTATATATCTGTATTATGCAGGCTGGCTATGTTTTAGGTTACGCACGTTTTCATGTAACTGTTTATGGTAGCATTTTGATATTCGTTTTATAAAGCATTTATACCCACTAGCCAATTCTCTTAACTCTGCATTAGCTTCATAATTTTTTATTTTCGTTAGTCTACCTTTTGCTCTCAAATAATCTGTCCTCTTAGTTTTACACATAAAGACATAATCTGGCATGACTTGACAAGTCTGTAGCAGAACATGTGTACTTCCAGTGTATCATTGCAACATAACATTCATAATGTGTGCCACATTTGAATGGCATGCATGTAATATTTCTATGCAATCCATTTGCATATATAATGTAAAACTTCAACAGCCGTTTTCTTCATTTTCATGTTCAATTGCTCCATAACTTCACAAATTTTGGTAGCAGTCGTAATTTTTGAAACCGTAGAGAAATTCTACCCAACCTTTACAAGCATGTCAGAAAACAATGTTAAAATGTTTCCGACTTATCACTCATTTGGTCAGCCGAGGTCACACATAGACGTATTAGTCCAAAGGAGTTCAGGGCCTCTTGGCCCATTTTTTTAAAAGATATCGACTGAAGAAATGTAATTTGTTCTTTGACATTGTTTAATTGACATGTTGAGCGGACCATTATATGATTGCTACAAACTCTGCGCTGGGGTTCTCCAACATTTCCCCCCACCGGTATCCGAGAAAGGATTGACCACCTGCTACGTAGTTATGTCCAGAGATCTGGCGTATGTGGCGTGGAGTTTGAGTGTGTCCAAGTTTTGTTAGAGTAAACACTTAGTGTTTTAATCTGATGACATTAACAATGTGTTTTTCAGTGAATTAATAAATTTTATATGTAACTGGTCTGCCGTGCAACATGTTCACAATTGGAAAAAGTAGATGTTCGTAACGTCAGGCTATCACAATGGCGCTATCCGTGCAGTTTAAACTATGTGTCTGAAACAAGGTTATCATAGTAAAGTGCTGACATAATATTTTTGATTGTAGAACTTTGCCAATGGTTAGTTTTTATTAACATTGAGATGCATAGCCTAGGCCAAAAAAGATGCCTTGTGTCCCCCATTAAGTCTTAATTAATAGTAACCTAATTGTAGGTAATTGTATCGGGCAATGCAAATATTTAAGACTTACTACTACCGTTATACCCACGTCCCCATTCCTACCAACGACACTCAGGAAATGCAATACTTCTTAGAAATTGTTCGTAAGGGCCCGAGGTTATAATTATAAAGCCGTGCTCGGTGCTCTGACTTTCATGCTCAAGCCTCGCTTTCACACCATGCTCATAGTCACTGAGGTTATAAAACTTTCTGAGCACGCAGTCGTTCTCAGACTTGAGCATGAAACGTTTAAATTCTGAGTATGCTACGGACCTTGCTCAACGCCGTACTCAAACAAACAAAGATGGCAACTCACGTAGAAATTAGTCGAATTCGTTGTCCAACTTCGATGTTTACGATAAGGCAGGTTTGTTCGGCGGTTCTATGGAACAATTTGCCTCCTATGGCTATGCTCAGGACAGCAACATCATTACAAGTGTTTAAAACACTTGAAGACTCACCTTTTTAAACAAGCGTTTTTAGAATTCACCGACGAGGACATTTGTGTGCTTTCTATTGATAAATATATTTTTGTTTTATTTAGCTGCGTCTACACGGACGGCGATTTAACCCGGGTTAAAGTTAACCCGGGCTATTTTAGCCCGGGTTAAACCTGTGTAGCGTCTACACGAAGCGTAATTTAACCCGGGTTAAATCTGTAGCGTCTACACGAAGCATCTCGGTGCAGTGGGGTTAGTACGACATGAGTGGTGCTTTGTAATGCCACTATAGGGTGTGTTACTTATTCTATTTGCGAATATACATTGTCTAACAACACACCCGCAAATAAACTGATCAAATTGACTAATATCGAACATATACGTCAACCTCATCGCAATCATTAGGCTGCTCATACAGATGATGAACTGTAGACTTTTTTGTTTCTTATCTAAGTTGGGATCCTGACGTATCCGTCTCCAGGACCTAGCTGCGACAATTCATGGCTCATCCTGACGTATATTTTGGCGTCTCTGACGCTTCCATCGAAACAAGCCTGGATACCCGCCCTCCCCCATTAACGACCACTGCGACATCTATAGCGGAGCCAAGACACTACGAGATAACCCGGGTTATCCATCTACACGAGCGCTGCTGAGCCTAACCCGCGCCTGGCCCGCGCCTGGTCCACCTACAATTGCGGGGCTAACTTAGCCCGGGCTAACTTTTAGCGCGGCATTTTAGCACGGCATTTTGTCACCGTGTAGACGCGTATCCCGGGTTAAAAACGTCGTGTAGACGGGGCTTTAGACTATGGAAGTTATCAGAAAATATTGCGTCGAGCATAGTTATTTCCCGACGGGCGGCAAATGGTTGAACATGAAATACGTGCCTGACCTTTGCCGCTTTCCCACCGAAAACATCACGAAGAAACGCATGCGCGAGTGTTTAACGCGACGGAACGTCTCAAAACTCGTCGTCTTTGGAGATTCCAACGGAAAGCGGTACTTCGTGGCGGCGGAAACACTACTGGGTAACTTTCTGAAATGTCGAACAGTGAAAGTGGAGTTAGGAAGTAGGACAATACCAGACGTGAACTACTATACGAAAGTGACCAAGTTGAAGGCGTCAGACATCGTTGTACATCGCAGAGATTGCAGCGGCTGTTCCAATATAGCTGTGAAGTGTAGTGACAAAACTACTGAAATAAACCTCGAGTATATAGCGATGGAGTTCTTTCTAGACACCGAAGTGACCACCGTGCGAAATCGGTGGCAAAACAGTTGCCATCCTTCGGAAGATGCAGCCATGTGTCGTCAGTCAAACACCCACCAGCAATTTATACTTGGCGAGTATCTTGAGGGCAACTACCCGGATGTGATATTGTTGTTCTCCGGGAGTCACGACAAGGAGAGATCTGGGCTGAGTAAGATACGCGCCGACATGGAATACATGAAGACGCTCATTAAAAAGCAAGTTCCCAAGGAGACAAAACTATTCTGGTTCAGCAAGATCAGTGAAAATATTCAAGCAAAACCTAAATACTGGCAAGACTGGGTTTACGATAACAAGTACAAAAAAAACGTATTTATTGAGCTTATAACAGAAAACTGTTCGAAGTTCTTCGGCCGGAACTGATAACAAATGATGGAAATATTTTGCCGTTTTTCGATATTTACGACATGTCGCTTGGCGTCCTGAACTGGACAGTGCAAGGCGGGATACACCGGAAGCCGCTGTGGTATGACGTCATCTTGTCAAGCTGGCTACATTCGTTTTGAGAAAGCTGAAAACGCAGTGTGTATCATTTATTTATTTACAGGCGACAGACAGTAATGTTTTTTGATGAAAATAAAGAATATAACGGCCTGTTTAAAATGTATTATGCTGCTGACGTTGTTCACAATTAATGCGCTCAAATTAAAACGTTTTGAATTGAGAACTTCCGTATTTATGTGATCAAATTTAAAGTGCCGTGCTATGGACTGATGACGTCACACGGCTGATGTCTCAAACATGGCACATACAACACTGTCCTGTTCTGATGCAAACTACTTTGACAACGCTTTCGGAAGTTACGACGATATACGAAAAGTGGCCAAATAGGTTAGGTATTTGTTGGTACAATCGCATAAGCATGAACTAGCAGCTAAACCGCCGGCCACGTATTCAGAAACGGACGCATTATATTGGCATCGGAACGTGGTGAATATTCGGGGGTTGAGCTCACATCTCAACCTTCAACTGCACCCTCTGAGGCTCTCCAAAAACCTTCAACTGCCCTGGTGGCTCAACAAAACTCAAGCTACAATGTCATTCGCATGCATGCTCACCAGAATCATACATCTGCACCCTCCCTTGAAGTTCACCGAATATTTAAGCTGCACTCGCCTTGACACTCGCCTTGACACTCGCCTTGACACTCGCTTTGACACTCGCCTTGACACTCGCCTTGACACTCGCCCTGACACTCGCCTTAACACTCGCCTTGACACTCGCCTTGACACTCGCCTTGACACTCGCCTTGACACTCGCCTTGACACTCGCCTTGACACTCACCAAAAGTTTAAAAATGCTCCCCTTCTATAATTATTGGGGGCTATTCATATCACAATTTTTCCGCCAAAAATAATGGGGAATCAGCCCCTCAGCCCCGCCCCCGTTTCCGACGTTTTAAAATTAGCAAAGAACTCGGACTCGTGACCCTGTGTCTACCAGATGCCACTATACGCATAGGTGTTCCACTGAAGTGACAAATCCCCGACACGCGACAACACAGCCTTCAATAGAACACTCGCCTTATTGCCTTTGATATTTATTTGGTTTTATCAAGATTCGTATAGCATATATTGCAGATGAACTTCACTAATACGTTCATACATGAACTGCATACTTACCATTTTATATTTCACATTTGTGAAGTTCTGAACTACTGAACGCGTGACAGAGCCACGGCCGAGGCAGATTCATCGTCACCGACAGTCTGATATGTGCCAGCGCCGGTGTAAGATTCCACTCCCATATAGTATATTAAACCACAGGTCGAAATACTATAATAGTATGTTGACCTCCTCTGTGATACGTTGACCCCCCACCATTATTTTCAGTCAACACATGGTGTCGCATTGCATCTAAGCAGTGTTTTATGTAATAAAACGTAACTGGAAATCTTTGAACTGTTAAAAAAGATGAATGCTTAATTTGCGTCGACTCAACTAAGAACCAAAGAGCGGGATTGCAACTATAACAATTACTGTCATGGTGATATGACCCCCCCCCCCCGATGGGACTGTTATACACACATGCACGCACGCACGCACGCACGCACGCACGCACACACACACGCACGCACGCACACATGCACGCACGCACCAACCCATCCACCCCAGTAACCCCAACAGAATGTTAGAATAAGTGGAGGTAAAATTACCACAGGGGAGGTCACGATACTATAATAGCATTTTCACCTCCCGGTCCGAATAAGTCATAGTAAATCGACCTGAGTGTCAATTCACTATGGAGTTACGATATTATACCACACCGGCGTGGGCGTTTGCACTTGCCCAGGCGAAAGGTCGCAAATACGCTCTTGCCACGGATCCGGCAGTGTGACAATCGCATTTCATACTCAATATAATTAATAAAGTCGCTTGTGATGAAATGTTAGCTACACACACACACACACACACACACATATATATATATATATATATATATATATATATATATATATATATATAATACGAAGTCTGTTTTCAGTGCGATGGAGACGTTTGGAGGAACCTACGCCGTATACTGCGCATGTAGCGCGTCGTTTTGTCAGGGAACTTGTGCAAGGTGACGCATAATTCCGGCTTTTTACCCATACCATCTTGCAAAATTCAAATATTTACCAAACTGATGTTAAACTAAAATTAATATCCATGTAAAACGTTAACGAACGTGCTTGTAAAATGAAAACGTTGATGAACGCGAAAACTGGTGTCGTTGTTTTTAAATTGTAATGTACCATGTTATAACCACAGTCCATAGTTTGGCGTCACGACCCAGTTGTTAGACAGTATCTTAGGCAAAGCGTGCATCTGGATGTTTTAGACAAAATGTCGTACTCCTTAAAGTGAATGGGTGAACGACGCAGTGGTCCAACTTATACGTGCGTCTTCAATTCGATTGTTTGCTACACTAATTTAAGATATAATTTACAAAAAGCAACCCTAAGTAATGTTCACTACAATATGCTAGATCATTTACTATTCAGTCACTTTATGTAACCTGTCCGCAAGGTATGTGGTGTACTCGTGCATATAACAGCGTCTCAAAGTGATCTAGGGCAAACAGAGCAAGAAGATCATTTACTATTCCGTCTCTTTATGTAACCTGTCCGCAAGGTATGTGGTGTACTCGTGCATATAACAGCGTCTCAAAGTGATCTAGGGCAAACAGAGCAAGAAGATCATTTACTATTCCGTCTCTTTATGTAACCTGTCCGCAAGGTATGTGGTGTACTCGTGCATATAACAGCGTCTCAAAGTGATCTAGGACAAACAGAGCAAGAAGATAATTTACTATTCAGTCTCTTTATGTAACCTGTCCGCAAGGTATGTGGTGTACTCGTGCATATAACAGCGTCTCAAAGTGATCTAGGACAAACAGAGCAAGAAGATCATTTACTATTCAGTCTCTTTATGTAACCTGTCCGCAAGGTATGTGGTGTACTCGTGCATATAACAGCGTCTCAAAGTGATCTAGGGCAAACAGAGCAAGAAGATCATTTACTATTCCGTCTCTTTATGTAACCTGTCCGCAAGGTATGTGGTGTACTCGTGCATATAACAGCGTCTCAAAGTGATCTAGGACAAACAGAGCAAGAAGATCATTTACTATTCCGTCTCTTTATGTAACCTGTCCGCAAGGTACGTGGTGTACTCGTGCATATAACAGCGTCTCAAAGTGATCTAGGGCAAACAGAGCAAGAAGATCATTTACTATTCCGTCTCTTTATGTAACCTGTCGGCAAGGTATGTGGTGTACTCGTGCATATAACAGCGTCTCAAAGTGATCTAGGGCAAACAGAGCAAGAAGATCATTTACTATTCAGTCTCTTTATGTAACCTGTCGGCAAGGTACGTGGTGTACTCGTGTATATAACAGCGTCTCAAAGTGATCTAGGACAAACAGAGCAAGAAGATCATTTACTATTCAGTCTCTTTATGTAACCTGTCGGCAAGGTACGTGGTGTACTCGTGCATATAACAGCGTCTCAAAGTGATCTAGGGCAAACAGAGCAAGAAGATCATTTACTATTCAGTCTCTTTATGTAACCTGTCCACAAGGTACGTGGTGTACTCGTGTATATAACAGCGTCTCAAAGTGATCTAGGACAAACAGAGCAAGAAGATCATTTACTATCCAGTCTCTTTATGTAACCTGTCCGCAAGGTATGTGGTGTACTCGTGCATATAACAGGGTCTCAAAGTGATCTAGGACAAACAGAGCAAGAAGATCATTTACTATTCAGTCTCTTTATGTAACCTGTCCGCAAGGTATGTGGTGTACTCGTGCATATAACAGCGTCTCAAAGTGATCTAGGACAAACAGAGCAAGAAGATCATTTACTATTCCGTCTCTTTATGTAACCTGTCCGCAAGGTACGTGGTGTACTCGTGCATATAACAGCGTCTCAAAGTGATCTAGGGCAAACAGAGCAAGAAGATCATTTACTATTCCGTCTCTTTATGTAACCTGTCCGCAAGGTATGTGGTGTACTCGTGTATATAACAGCGTCTCAAAGTGATCTAGGACAAACAGAGCAAGAAGATCATTTACTATTCCGTCTCTTTATGTAACCTGTCTGCAAGGTATGTGGTGTACTCGTGCATATAACAGCGTCTCAAAGTGATCTAGGACAAACAGAGCAAGAAGATCATTTACTATTCAGTCTCTTTATGTAACCTGTCCACAAGGTACGTGGTGTACTCGTGCATATAACAGCGTCTCAAAGTGATCTAGGAAAAACAGAGCAAGAAGATCATTTACTATTCAGTCTCTTTATGTAACCTGTCCGCAAGGTATGTGGTGTACTCGTGTATATAACAGCGTCTCAAAGTGATCTAGGACAAACAGAGCAAGAAGATCATTTACTATTCAGTCTCTTTATGTAACCTGTCCGCAAGGTATGTGGTGTACTCGTGCATATAACAGCGTCTCAAAGTGATCTAGGACAAACAGAGCAAGAAGATCATTTACTATTCCGTCTCTTTATGTAACCTGTCCGCAAGGTACGTGGTGTACTCGTGCATATAACAGCGTCTCAAAGTGATCTAGGACAAACAGAGCAAGAAGATCATTTACTATTCAGTCTCTTTATGTAACCTGTCCGCAAGGTATGTGGTGTACTCGTGCATATAACAGCGTCTCAAAGTGATCTAGGACAAACAGAGCAAGAAGATCATTTACTATTCCGCCTCTTTATGTAACCTGTCCGCAAGGTACGTGGTCTACTCGCGCATATAACAGCGTCTCAAAGTGATCTAGGACAAACAGAGCAAGAAGATCATTTACTATTCAGTCTCTTTATGTAACCTGTCCGCAAGGTATGTGGTGTACTCGTGCATATAACAGCGTCTCAAAGTGATCTAGGGCAAACAGAGCAAGAAGATCATTTACTATTCCGTCTCTTTATGTAACCTGTATGCAAGGTATGTGGTCTACTCGCGCATATAACAGCGTCTCAAAGTGATCTAGGACAAACAGAGCAAGAAGATCATTTACTATTCCGTCTCTTTATGTAACCTGTCCGCAAGGTATGTGGTGTACTCTTGCATATAACAGCGTCTCAAAGTGATCTAGGGCAAACAGAGCAAGAAGATCATTTACTATCCAGTCTCTTTATGTAACCTGTCCGCAAGGTATGTGGTGTACTCGTGCATATAACAGCGTCTCAAAGTGATCTAGGACAAACAGAGCAAGAAGATCATTTACTATTCAGTCTCTTTATGTAACCTGTCCGCAAGGTATGTGGTGTACTCGTGCATATAACAGCGTCTCAAAGTGATCTAGGGCAAACAGAGCAAGAAGATCATTTACTATTCCGTCTCTTTATGTAACCTGTCCGCAAGGTATGTGGTGTACTCGTGTATATAACAGCGTCTCAAAGTGATCTAGGACAAACAGAGCAAGAAGATCATTTACTATCCAGTCTCTTTATGTAACCTGTCCGCAAGGTATGTGGTGTACTCGTGCATATAACAGCGTCTCAAAGTGATCTAGGGCAAACAGAGCAAGAAGATAATTTACTATTCCGTCTCTTTATGTAACCTGTCCGCAAGGTACGTGGTGTACTCGTGCATATAACAGCGTCTCAAAGTGATCTAGGGCAAACAGAGCAAGAAGATCATTTACTATTCCGTCTCTTTATGTAACCTGTCCACAAGGTATGTGGTGTACTCGCGCATATAACAGCGTCTCAAAGTGATCTAGGGCAAACAGAGCAAGAAGATCATTTACTATTCAGTCTCTTTATGTAACCTGTCGGCAAGGTACGTGGTGTACTCGTGTATATAACAGCGTCTCAAAGTGATCTAGGACAAACAGAGCAAGAAGATCATTTACTATTCAGTCTCTTTATGTAACCTGTCGGCAAGGTATGTGGTGTACTCGTGCATATAACAGCGTCTCAAAGTGATCTAGGGCAAACAGAGCAAGAAGATCATTTACTATTGAGTCTCTTTATGTAACCTGTCCACAAGGTACGTGGTGTACTCGGGCATATAACAGCGTCTCAAAGTGATCTAGGAAAAACAGAGCAAGAAGATCATTTACTATTCAGTCTCTTTATGTAACCTGTCCGCAAGGTATGTGGTGTACTCGTGTATATAACAGCGTCTCAAAGTGATCTAGGACAAACAGAGCAAGAAGATCATTTACTATTCAGTCTCTTTATGTAACCTGTCCGCAAGGTATGTGGTGTACTCGTGCATATAACAGCGTCTCAAAGTGATCTAGGACAAACAGAGCAAGAAGATCATTTACTATTCCGTCTCTTTATGTAACCTGTCCGCAAGGTACGTGGTGTACTCGTGCATATAACAGCGTCTCAAAGTGATCTAGGACAAACAGAGCAAGAAGATCATTTACTATTCAGTCTCTTTATGTAACCTGTCCGCAAGGTATGTGGTGTACTCGTGCATATAACAGCGTCTCAAAGTGATCTAGGACAAACAGAGCAAGAAGATCATTTACTATTCCGTCTCTTTATGTAACCTGTCCGCAAGGTACGTGGTCTACTCGCGCATATAACAGCGTCTCAAAGTGATCTAGGACAAACAGAGCAAGAAGATCATTTACTATTCAGTCTCTTTATGTAACCTGTCCGCAAGGTATGTGGTGTACTCGTGCATATAACAGCGTCTCAAAGTGATCTAGGGCAAACAGAGCAAGAAGATCATTTACTATTCCGTCTCTTTATGTAACCTGTCTGCAAGGTATGTGGTCTACTCGCGCATATAACAGCGTCTCAAAGTGATCTAGGACAAACAGAGCAAGAAGATCATTTACTATTCCGTCTCTTTATGTAACCTGTCCGCAAGGTATGTGGTGTACTCGTGTATATAACAGCGTCTCAAAGTGATCTAGGACAAACAGAGCAAGAAGATCATTTACTATTCCGTCTCTTTATGTAACCTGTCCACAAGGTATGTGGTGTACACTTGCATATAACAGCGTCTCAAAGTGATCTAGGGCAAACAGAGCAAGAAGATCATTTACTATCCAGTCTCTTTATGTAACCTGTCCGCAAGGTATGTGGTGTACTCGTGCATATAACAGCGTCTCAAAGTGATCTAGGACAAACAGAGCAAGAAGATCATTTACTATTCAGTCTCTTTATGTAACCTGTCCGCAAGGTATGTGGTGTACTCGTGCATATAACAGCGTCTCAAAGTGATCTAGGGCAAACAGAGCAAGAAGATCATTTACTATTCCGTCTCTTTATGTAACCTGTCCGCAAGGTATGTGGTGTACTCGTGCATATAACAGCGTCTCAAAGTGATCTAGGGCAAACAGAGCAAGAAGATCATTTACTATCCAGTCTCTTTATGTAACCTGTCCGCAAGGTATGTGGTGTACTCGTGCATATAACAGCGTCTCAAAGTGATCTAGGGCAAACAGAGCAAGAAGATAATTTACTATTCCGTCTCTTTATGTAACCTGTCCGCAAGGTACGTGGTGTACTCGTGCATATAACAGCGTCTCAAAGTGATCTAGGGCAAACAGAGCAAGAAGATCATTTACTATTCCGTCTCTTTATGTAACCTGTCCGCAAGGTACGTGGTGTACTCGTGCATATAACAGCGTCTCAAAGTGATCTAGGACAAACAGAGCAAGAAGATCATTTACTATTCCGTCTCTTTATGTAACCTGTCCACAAGGTATGTGGTGTACTCGCGCATATAACAGCGTCTCAAAGTGATCTAGGGCAAACAGAGCAAGAAGATCATTTACTATTCAGTCTCTTTATGTAACCTGTCGGCAAGGTACGTGGTGTACTCGTGTATATAACAGCGTCTCAAAGTGATCTAGGACAAACAGAGCAAGAAGATCATTTACTATTCAGTCTCTTTATGTAACCTGTCGGCAAGGTATGTGGTGTACTCGTGCATATAACAGCGTCTCAAAGTGATCTAGGGCAAACAGAGCAAGAAGATCATTTACTATTCAGTCTCTTTATGTAACCTGTCGGCAAGGTACGTGGTGTACTCGTGTATATAACAGCGTCTCAAAGTGATCTAGGACAAACAGAGCAAGAAGATCATTTACTATTCAGTCTCTTTATGTAACCTGTCGGCAAGGTATGTGGTGTACTCGTGCATATAACAGCGTCTCAAAGTGATCTAGGGCAAACAGAGCAAGAAGATCATTTACTATTCAGTCTCTTTATGTAACCTGTCCACAAGGTACGTGGTGTACTCGTGTATATAACAGCGTCTCAAAGTGATCTAGGACAAACAGAGCAAGAAGATCATTTACTATCCAGTCTCTTCTTTATGTAACCTGTCCGCAAGGTATGTGGTGTACTCGTGCATATAACAGCGTCTCAAAGTGATCTAGGACAAACAGAGCAAGAAGATCATTTACTATTCAATCTCTTTATGTAACCTGTCCGCAAGGTATGTGGTGTACTCGTGCATATAACAGCGTCTCAAAGTGATCTAGGACAAACAGAGCAAGAAGATCATTTACTATTCCGTCTCTTTATGTAACCTGTCCGCAAGGTACGTGGTGTACTCGTGCATATAACAGCGTCTCAAAGTGATCTAGGGCAAACAGAGCAAGAAGATCATTTACTATTCCGTCTCTTTATGTAACCTGTCCGCAAGGTATGTGGTGTACTCGTGCATATAACAGCGTCTCAAAGTGATCTAGGACAAACAGAGCAAGAAGATCATTTACTATTCCGTCTCTTTATGTAACCTGTCCGGAAGGTATGTGGTGTACTCGTGTATATAACAGCGTCTCAAAGTGATCTAGGACAAACAGAGCAAGAAGATCATTTACTATTCAGTCTCTTTATGTAACCTGTCCGCAAGGTACGTGGTGTACTCGTGTATATAACAGCGTCTCAAAGTGATCTAGGACAAACAGAGCAAGAAGATCATTTACTATTCAGTCTCTTTATGTAACCTGTCCGCAAGGTATGTGGTGTACTCGTGCATATAACAGCGTCTCAAAGTGATCTAGGACAAACAGAGCAAGAAGATCATTTACTATTCCGTCTCTTTATGTAACCTGTCCGCAAGGTACGTGGTGTACTCGTGCATATAACAGCGTCTCAAAGTGATCTAGGACAAACAGAGCAAGAAGATCATTTACTATTCAGTCTCTTTATGTAACCTGTCCGCAAGGTATGTGGTGTACTCGTGCATATAACAGCGTCTCAAAGTGATCTAGGACAAACAGAGCAAGAAGATCATTTACTATTCCGTCTCTTTATGTAACCTGTCCGCAAGGTACGTGGTCTACTCGCGCATATAACAGCGTCTCAAAGTGATCTAGGACAAACAGAGCAAGAAGATCATTTACTATTCAGTCTCTTTATGTAACCTGTCCGCAAGGTATGTGGTGTACTCGTGCATATAACAGCGTCTCAAAGTGATCTAGGGCAAACAGAGCAAGAAGATCATTTACTATTCCGTCTCTTTATGTAACCTGTCTGCAAGGTATGTGGTCTACTCGCGCATATAACAGCGTCTCAAAGTGATCTAGGACAAACAGAGCAAGAAGATCATTTACTATTCCGTCTCTTTATGTAACCTGTCCGCAAGGTATGTGGTGTACTCGTGTATATAACAGCGTCTCAAAGTGATCTAGGACAAACAGAGCAAGAAGATCATTTACTATTCCGTCTCTTTATGTAACCTGTCCACAAGGTATGTGGTGTACACTTGCATATAACAGCGTCTCAAAGTGATCTAGGGCAAACAGAGCAAGAAGATCATTTACTATCCAGTCTCTTTATGTAACCTGTCCGCAAGGTATGTGGTGTACTCGTGCATATAACAGCGTCTCAAAGTGATCTAGGACAAACAGAGCAAGAAGATCATTTACTATTCAGTCTCTTTATGTAACCTGTCCGCAAGGTATGTGGTGTACTCGTGCATATAACAGCGTCTCAAAGTGATCTAGGGCAAACAGAGCAAGAAGATCATTTACTATTCCGTCTCTTTATATAACCTGTCCGCAAGGTATGTGGTGTACTCGTGCATATAACAGCGTCTCAAAGTGATCTAGGGCAAACAGAGCAAGAAGATCATTTACTATCCAGTCTCTTTATGTAACCTGTCCGCAAGGTATGTGGTGTACTCGTGCATATAACAGCGTCTCAAAGTGATCTAGGGCAAACAGAGCAAGAAGATAATTTACTATTCCGTCTCTTTATGTAACCTGTCCGCAAGGTACGTGGTGTACTCGTGCATATAACAGCGTCTCAAAGTGATCTAGGGCAAACAGAGCAAGAAGATCATTTACTATTCCGTCTCTTTATGTAACCTGTCCGCAAGGTACGTGGTGTACTCGTGCATATAACAGCGTCTTAAAGTGATCTAGGACAAACAGAGCAAGAAGATCATTTACTATTCCGTCTCTTTATGTAACCTGTCCACAAGGTATGTGGTGTACTCGCGCATATAACAGCGTCTCAAAGTGATCTAGGGCAAACAGAGCAAGAAGATCATTTACTATTCAGTCTCTTTATGTAACCTGTCGGCAAGGTACGTGGTGTACTCGTGTATATAACAGCGTCTCAAAGTGATCTAGGACAAACAGAGCAAGAAGATCATTTACTATTCAGTCTCTTTATGTAACCTGTCGGCAAGGTATGTGGTGTACTCGTGCATATAACAGCGTCTCAAAGTGATCTAGGGCAAACAGAGCAAGAAGATCATTTACTATTCAGTCTCTTTATGTAACCTGTCGGCAAGGTACGTGGTGTACTCGTGTATATAACAGCGTCTCAAAGTGATCTAGGACAAACAGAGCAAGAAGATCATTTACTATTCAGTCTCTTTATGTAACCTGTCGGCAAGGTATGTGGTGTACTCGTGCATATAACAGCGTCTCAAAGTGATCTAGGGCAAACAGAGCAAGAAGATCATTTACTATTCAGTCTCTTTATGTAACCTGTCCACAAGGTACGTGGTGTACTCGTGTATATAACAGCGTCTCAAAGTGATCTAGGACAAACAGAGCAAGAAGATCATTTACTATCCAGTCTCTTCTTTATGTAACCTGTCCGCAAGGTATGTGGTGTACTCGTGCATATAACAGCGTCTCAAAGTGATCTAGGACAAACAGAGCAAGAAGATCATTTACTATTCAGTCTCTTTATGTAACCTGTCCGCAAGGTATGTGGTGTACTCGTGCATATAACAGCGTCTCAAAGTGATCTAGGACAAACAGAGCAAGAAGATCATTTACTATTCCGTCTCTTTATGTAACCTGTCCGCAAGGTACGTGGTGTACTCGTGCATATAACAGCGTCTCAAAGTGATCTAGGGCAAACAGAGCAAGAAGATCATTTACTATTCCGTCTCTTTATGTAACCTGTCCGCAAGGTATGTGGTGTACTCGTGCATATAACAGCGTCTCAAAGTGATCTAGGACAAACAGAGGAAGAAGATCATTTACTATTCCGTCTCTTTATGTAACCTGTCCGGAAGGTATGTGGTGTACTCGTGTATATAACAGCGTCTCAAAGTGATCTAGGACAAACAGAGCAAGAAGATCATTTACTATTCAGTCTCTTTATGTAACCTGTCCGCAAGGTACGTGGTGTACTCGTGTATATAACAGCGTCTCAAAGTGATCTAGGACAAACAGAGCAAGAAGATCATTTACTATTCAGTCTCTTTATGTAACCTGTCCGCAAGGTATGTGGTGTACTCGTGCATATAACAGCGTCTCAAAGTGATCTAGGACAAACAGAGCAAGAAGATCATTTACTATTCCGTCTCTTTATGTAACCTGTCCGCAAGGTATGTGGTGTACTCCTGCATATAACAGCGTCTCAAAGTGATCTAGGACAAACAGAGCAAGAAGATCATTTACTATTCCGTCTCTTTATGTAACCTGTCCGCAAGGTATGTGGTGTACTCCTGCATATAACAGCGTCTCAAAGTGATCTAGGACAAACAGAGCAAGAAGATCATTTACTATTCAGTCTCTTTATGTAACCTGTCCGCAAGGTATGTGGTATACTCATGCATATAACAGCGTCTCAAAGTGATCTAGGGCAAACAGAGCAAGAAGATCATTTACTAATCAGTCTCTTTATGTAACCTGTCCACAAGGTACGTGGTGTACTCGTGCATATAACAGCTTCTCAAAGTGATCTAGGACAAACAGAGCAAGAAGATCATTTACTATTCAGTCTCTTTATGTAACCTGTCCGCAAGGTATGTGGTGTACTCCTGCATATAACAGTGTCTCAAAGTGATCTAGGACAAACAGAGCAAGAAGATCATTTACTATTCCGTCTCTTTATGTAACCTGTCCGCAAGGTACGTGGTGTACTCGTGCATATAACAGCGTCTCAAAGTGATCTAGGGCAAACAGAGCAAGAAGATCATTTACTATTCAGTCTCTTTATGTAACCTGTCCGCAAGGTACGTGGTGTACTCGTTTATATAACAGCGTCTCAAAGTGATCTAGGACAAACAGAGCAAGAAGATCATTTACTATTCCGTCTCTTTATGTAACCTGTCCGCAAGGTATGTGGTGTATTCGTGTATATAACAGCGTCTCAAAGTGATCTAGGACAAACAGAGCAAGAAGATCATTTACTATTCAGTCTCTTTATGTAACCTGTCCACAAGGTATGTGGTGTACTCGTGCATATAACAGCGTCTCAAAGTGAGCTAGGACAAACAGAGCAAGAAGATCATTTACTATTCCGTCTCTTTATGTAACCTGTCCACAAGGTATGTGGTGTACTCGCGCATATAACAGCGTCTCAAAGTGATCTAGGACAAACAGAGCAAGAAGATCATTTACTATTCCGTCTCTTTATGTAACCTGTCCACAAGGTACGTGGTGTACTCGTGCCTATAACAGCGTCTCAAAGTGATCTAGGGCAAACAGAGCAAGAAGATCATTTACTATTCCGTCTCTTTATGTAACCTGTCCGCAAGGTACGTGGTGTA
Source organism: Escarpia spicata (assembly GCA_963995525.1). Taxonomy (NCBI): domain Eukaryota; kingdom Metazoa; phylum Annelida; class Polychaeta; order Sabellida; family Siboglinidae; genus Escarpia; species Escarpia spicata. The sequence goes on from OZ023207.1 coordinate 46,816,511, forward strand.
CTCGTTCATATAACAGCGTCTCAAAGTGATCTAGGACAAACAGAGCAAGAAGATCATTTACTATTCAGTCTCTTTATGTAACCTGTCCACAAGGTACGTGGTCTACTCGCGCATATAACAGCGTCTCAAAGTGATCTAGGGCAAACAGAGCAAGAAGATCATTTACTATTCAGTCTCTTTATGTAACCTGTCCCCAAGGTATGTGGTGTACTCGTGCATATAACAGCGTCTCAAAGTGATCTAGGGCAAACAGAGCAAGAAGATCATTTACTATTCCGTCTCTTTATGTAACCTGTCCGCAAGGTACGTGGTCTACTCGCGCATATAACAGCGTCTCAAAGTGATCTAGGACAAACAGAGCAAGAAGATCATTTACTATTCAGTCTCTTTATGTAACCTGTCCGCAAGGTATGTGGTGTACTCGTGCATATAACAGCGTCTCAAAGTGATCTAGGGCAAACAGAGCAAGAAGATCATTTACTATTCCGTCTCTTTATGTAACCTGTCTGCAAGGTATGTGGTCTACTCGCGCATATAACAGCGTCTCAAAGTGATCTAGGACAAACAGAGCAAGAAGATCATTTACTATTCCGTCTCTTTATGTAACCTGTCCGCAAGGTATGTGGTGTACTCGTGTATATAACAGCGTCTCAAAGTGATCTAGGACAAACAGAGCAAGAAGATCATTTACTATTCCGTCTCTTTATGTAACCTGTCCACAAGGTATGTGGTGTACACTTGCATATAACAGCGTCTCAAAGTGATCTAGGGCAAACAGAGCAAGAAGATCATTTACTATCCAGTCTCTTTATGTAACCTGTCCGCAAGGTATGTGGTGTACTCGTGCATATAACAGCGTCTCAAAGTGATCTAGGACAAACAGAGCAAGAAGATCATTTACTATTCAGTCTCTTTATGTAACCTGTCCGCAAGGTATGTGGTGTACTCGTGCATATAACAGCGTCTCAAAGTGATCTAGGGCAAACAGAGCAAGAAGATCATTTACTATCCAGTCTCTTTATGTAACCTGTCCGCAAGGTATGTGGTGTACTCGTGCATATAACAGCGTCTCAAAGTGATCTAGGGCAAACAGAGCAAGAAGATAATTTACTATTCCGTCTCTTTATGTAACCTGTCCGCAAGGTACGTGGTGTACTCGTGCATATAACAGCGTCTCAAAGTGATCTAGGGCAAACAGAGCAAGAAGATCATTTACTATTCCGTCTCTTTATGTAACCTGTCCGCAAGGTACGTGGTGTACTCGTGCATATAACAGCGTCTCAAAGTGATCTAGGGCAAACAGAGCAAGAAGATCATTTACTATTCAGTCTCTTTATGTAACCTGTCGGCAAGGTACGTGGTGTACTCGTTCATATAACAGCGTCTCAAAGTGATCTAGGACAAACAGAGCAAGAAGATCATTTACTATTCAGTCTCTTTATGTAACCTGTCCACAAGGTACGTGGTCTACTCGCGCATATAACAGCGTCTCAAAGTGATCTAGGGCAAACAGAGCAAGAAGATCATTTACTATTCAGTCTCTTTATGTAACCTGTCCGCAAGGTATGTGGTGTACTCGTGCATATAACAGCGTCTCAAAGTGATCTAGGGCAAACAGAGCAAGAAGATCATTTACTATTCCGTCTCTTTATGTAACCTGTCCGCAAGGTACGTGGTCTACTCGCGCATATAACAGCGTCTCAAAGTGATCTAGGACAAACAGAGCAAGAAGATCATTTACTATTCAGTCTCTTTATGTAACCTGTCCGCAAGGTATGTGGTGTACTCGTGCATATAACAGCGTCTCAAAGTGATCTAGGGCAAACAGAGCAAGAAGATCATTTACTATTCCGTCTCTTTATGTAACCTGTCTGCAAGGTATGTGGTCTACTCGCGCATATAACAGCGTCTCAAAGTGATCTAGGACAAACAGAGCAAGAAGATCATTTACTATTCCGTCTCTTTATGTAACCTGTCCGCAAGGTATGTGGTGTACTCGTGTATATAACAGCGTCTCAAAGTGATCTAGGACAAACAGAGCAAGAAGATCATTTACTATTCCGTCTCTTTATGTAACCTGTCCACAAGGTATGTGGTGTACACTTGCATATAACAGCGTCTCAAAGTGATCTAGGGCAAACAGAGCAAGAAGATCATTTACTATCCAGTCTCTTTATGTAACCTGTCCGCAAGGTATGTGGTGTACTCGTGCATATAACAGCGTCTCAAAGTGATCTAGGACAAACAGAGCAAGAAGATCATTTACTATTCAGTCTCTTTATGTAACCTGTCCGCAAGGTATGTGGTGTACTCGTGCATATAACAGCGTCTCAAAGTGATCTAGGGCAAACAGAGCAAGAAGATCATTTACTATCCAGTCTCTTTATGTAACCTGTCCGCAAGGTATGTGGTGTACTCGTGCATATAACAGCGTCTCAAAGTGATCTAGGGCAAACAGAGCAAGAAGATAATTTACTATTCCGTCTCTTTATGTAACCTGTCCGCAAGGTACGTGGTGTACTCGTGCATATAACAGCGTCTCAAAGTGATCTAGGGCAAACAGAGCAAGAAGATCATTTACTATTCCGTCTCTTTATGTAACCTGTCCGCAAGGTACGTGGTGTACTCGTGCATATAACAGCGTCTCAAAGTGATCTAGGACAAACAGAGCAAGAAGATCATTTACTATTCCGTCTCTTTATGTAACCTGTCCACAAGGTATGTGGTGTACTCGCGCATATAACAGCGTCTCAAAGTGATCTAGGGCAAACAGAGCAAGAAGATCATTTACTATTCAGTCTCTTTATGTAACCTGTCGGCAAGGTACGTGGTGTACTCGTGTATATAACAGCGTCTCAAAGTGATCTAGGACAAACAGAGCAAGAAGATCATTTACTATTCAGTCTCTTTATGTAACCTGTCGGCAAGGTATGTGGTGTACTCGTGCATATAACAGCGTCTCAAAGTGATCTAGGGCAAACAGAGCAAGAAGATCATTTACTATTCAGTCTCTTTATGTAACCTGTCGGCAAGGTACGTGGTGTACTCGTGTATATAACAGCGTCTCAAAGTGATCTAGGACAAACAGAGCAAGAAGATCATTTACTATTCAGTCTCTTTATGTAACCTGTCGGCAAGGTATGTGGTGTACTCGTGCATATAACAGCGTCTCAAAGTGATCTAGGGCAAACAGAGCAAGAAGATCATTTACTATTCAGTCTCTTTATGTAACCTGTCCACAAGGTACGTGGTGTACTCGTGTATATAACAGCGTCTCAAAGTGATCTAGGACAAATAGAGCAAGAAGATCATTTACTATCCAGTCTCTTCTTTATGTAACCTGTCCGCAAGGTATGTGGTGTACTCGTGCATATAACAGCGTCTCAAAGTGATCTAGGACAAACAGAGCAAGAAGATCATTTACTATTCAGTCTCTTTATGTAACCTGTCCGCAAGGTATGTGGTGTACTCGTGCATATAACAGCGTCTCAAAGTGATCTAGGACAAACAGAGCAAGAAGATCATTTACTATTCCGTCTCTTTATGTAACCTGTCCGCAAGGTACGTGGTGTACTCGTGCATATAACAGCGTCTCAAAGTGATCTAGGGCAAACAGAGCAAGAAGATCATTTACTATTCCGTCTCTTTATGTAACCTGTCCGCAAGGTATGTGGTGTACTCGTGCATATAACAGCGTCTCAAAGTGATCTAGGACAAACAGAGCAAGAAGATCATTTACTATTCCGTCTCTTTATGTAACCTGTCCGGAAGGTATGTGGTGTACTCGTGTATATAACAGCGTCTCAAAGTGATCTAGGACAAACAGAGCAAGAAGATCATTTACTATTCAGTCTCTTTATGTAACCTGTCCGCAAGGTACGTGGTGTACTCGTGTATATAACAGCGTCTCAAAGTGATCTAGGACAAACAGAGCAAGAAGATCATTTACTATTCAGTCTCTTTATGTAACCTGTCCGCAAGGTATGTGGTGTACTCGTGCATATAACAGCGTCTCAAAGTGATCTAGGACAAACAGAGCAAGAAGATCATTTACTATTCCGTCTCTTTATGTAACCTGTCCGCAAGGTATGTGGTGTACTCCTGCATATAACAGCGTCTCAAAGTGATCTAGGACAAACAGAGCAAGAAGATCATTTACTATTCCGTCTCTTTATGTAACCTGTCCGCAAGGTATGTGGTGTACTCGTGCATATAACAGCGTCTCAAAGTGATCTAGGACAAACAGAGCAAGAAGATCATTTACTATTCAGTCTCTTTATGTAACCTGTCCACAAGGTACGTGGTGTACTCGTGCATATAACAGCTTCTCAAAGTGATCTAGGACAAACAGAGCAAGAAGATCATTTACTATTCAGTCTCTTTATGTAACCTGTCCGCAAGGTATGTGGTGTACTCGTGCATATAACAGTGTCTCAAAGTGATCTAGGACAAACAGAGCAAGAAGATCATTTACTATTCCGTCTCTTTATGTAACCTGTCCGCAAGGTACGTGGTGTACTCGTGCATATAACAGCGTCTCAAAGTGATCTAGGGCAAACAGAGCAAGAAGATCATTTACTATTCAGTCTCTTTATGTAACCTGTCCGCAAGGTACGTGGTGTACTCGTGTATATAACAGCGTCTCAAAGTGATCTAGGACAAACAGAGCAAGAAGATCATTTACTATTCCGTCTCTTTATGTAACCTGTCCGCAAGGTATGTGGTGTATTCGTGTATATAACAGCGTCTCAAAGTGATCTAGGACAAACAGAGCAAGAAGATCATTTACTATTCAGTCTCTTTATGTAACCTGTCCACAAGGTATGTGGTGTACTCGTGCATATAACAGCGTCTCAAAGTGATCTAGGACAAACAGAGCAAGAAGATCATTTACTATTCCGTCTCTTTATGTAACCTGTCCACAAGGTATGTGGTGTACTCGCGCATATAACAGCGTCTCAAAGTGATCTAGGACAAACAGAGCAAGAAGATCATTTACTATTCCGTCTCTTTATGTAACCTGTCCACAAGGTACGTGGTGTACTCGTGCCTATAACAGCGTCTCAAAGTGATCTAGGGCAAACAGAGCAAGAAGATCATTTACTATTCCGTCTCTTTATGTAACCTGTCCGCAAGGTACGTGGTGTACTCGTTCATATAACAGCGTCTCAAAGTGATCTAGGACAAACAGAGCAAGAAGATCATTTACTATTCAGTCTCTTTATGTAACCTGTCCACAAGGTACGTGGTCTACTCGCGCATATAACAGCGTCTCAAAGTGATCTAGGGCAAACAGAGCAAGAAGATCATTTACTATTCCGTCTCTTTATGTAACCTGTCCGCAAGGTATGTGGTGTACTCGTGCATATAACAGCGTCTCAAAGTGATCTAGGGCAAACAGAGCAAGAAGATCATTTACTATCCAGTCTCTTTATGTAACCTGTCCGCAAGGTATGTGGTGTACTCGTGTATATAACAGCGTCTCAAAGTGATCTAGGACAAACAGAGCAAGAAGATCATTTACTATTCCGTCTCTTTATGTAACCTGTCCGCAAGGTATGTGGTGTACTCGTGCATATAACAGCGTCTCAAAGTGATCTAGGACAAACAGAGCAAGAAGATCATTTACTATTCAGTCTCTTTATGTAACCTGTCCGCAAGGTACGTGGTGTACTCGTGTATATAACAGCGTCTCAAAGTGATCTAGGACAAACAGAGCAAGAAGATCATTTACTATCCAGTCTCTTTATGTAACCTGTCCGCAAGGTACGTGGTGTACTCGTGCATATAACAGTGTCTCAAAGTGATCTAGGACAAACAGAGCAAGAAGATCATTTACTATTCAGTCTCTTTATGTAACCTGTCGCAAGGTATGTGGTGTACTCATGCATATAACAGCGTCTCAAAGTGATCTAGGACAAACAGAGCAAGAAGATCATTTACTATTCAGTCTCTTTATGTAACCTGTCCGCAAGGTATGTGGTGTACTCGTGTATATAACAGCGTCTCAAAGTGATCTAGGACAAACAGAGCAAGAAGATCATTTACTATTCCGTCTCTTTATGTAACCTGTCCACAAGGTATGTGGTGTACTCGTGCATATAACAGCGTCTCAAAGTGATCTAGGACAAACAGAGCAAGAAGATCATTTACTATTCCGTCTCTTTATGTAACCTGTCCGCAAGGTATGTGGTGTACTCGTGCATATAACAGCGTCTCAAAGTGATCTAGGGCAAACAGAGCAAGAAGATCATTTACTATTCCGTCTCTTTATGTAACCTGTCTGCAAGGTATGTGGTGTACTCGTGCATATAACAGCGTCTCAAAGTGATCTAGGACAAACAGAGCAAGAAGATCATTTACTATTCAGTCTCTTTATGTAACCTGTCCACAAGGTACGTGGTGTACTCGTGCATATAACAGCGTCTCAAAGTGATCTAGGACAAACAGAGCAAGAAGATCATTTACTATTCAGTCTCTTTATGTAACCTGTCCGAAAGGTATGTGGTGTACTCGTGTATATAACAGCGTCTCAAAGTGATCTAGGACAAACAGAGCAAGAAGATCATTTACTATTCAGTCTCTTTATGTAACCTGTCCGCAAGGTATGTGGTGTACTCGTGTATATAACAACGTCTCAAAGTGATCTAGGACAAACAGAGCAACAAGATCATTTACTATTCCGTCTCTTTATGTAACCTGTCCGCAAGGTACGTGGTGTAATCGTGCATATAACAGCGTCTCAAAGTGATCTAGGACAAACAGAGCAAGAAGATCATTTACTATTCAGTCTCTTTACGTAACCTGTCCGCAAGGTACGTGGTGTACTCGTTCATATAACAGCGTCTCAAAGTGATCTAGGACAAACAGAGCAAGAAGATCATTTACTATTCAGTCTCTTTATGTAACCTGTCCACAAGGTACGTGGTCTACTCGCGCATATAACAGCGTCTCAAAGTGATCTAGGGCAAACAGAGCAAGAAGATCATTTACTATTCCGTCTCTTTATGTAACCTGTCCGCAAGGTATGTGGTGTACTCGTGCATATAACAGCGTCTCAAAGTGATCTAGGGCAAACAGAGCAAGAAGATCATTTACTATCCAGTCTCTTTATGTAACCTGTCCGGAAGGTATGTGGTGTACTCGTGTATATAACAGCGTCTCAAAGTGATCTAGGACAAACAGAGCAAGAAGATCATTTACTATTCAGTCTCTTTATGTAACCTGTCCGCAAGGTACGTGGTGTACTCGTGTATATAACAGCGTCTCAAAGTGATCTAGGACAAACAGAGCAAGAAGATCATTTACTATTCAGTCTCTTTATGTAACCTGTCCGCAAGGTATGTGGTGTACTCGTGCATATAACAGCGTCTCAAAGTGATCTAGGACAAACAGAGCAAGAAGATCATTTACTATTCCGTCTCTTTATGTAACCTGTCCGCAAGGTATGTGGTGTACTCCTGCATATAACAGCGTCTCAAAGTGATCTAGGACAAACAGAGCAAGAAGATCATTTACTATTCCGTCTCTTTATGTAACCTGTCCGCAAGGTATGTGGTGTACTCGTGCATATAACAGCGTCTCAAAGTGATCTAGGACAAACAGAGCAAGAAGATCATTTACTATTCAGTCTCTTTATGTAACCTGTCCACAAGGTACGTGGTGTACTCGTGCATATAACAGCTTCTCAAAGTGATCTAGGACAAACAGAGCAAGAAGATCATTTACTATTCAGTCTCTTTATGTAACCTGTCCGCAAGGTATGTGGTGTACTCGTGCATATAACAGTGTCTCAAAGTGATCTAGGACAAACAGAGCAAGAAGATCATTTACTATTCCGTCTCTTTATGTAACCTGTCCGCAAGGTACGTGGTGTACTCGTGCATATAACAGCGTCTCAAAGTGATCTAGGGCAAACAGAGCAAGAAGATCATTTACTATTCAGTCTCTTTATGTAACCTGTCCGCAAGGTACGTGGTGTACTCGTGTATATAACAGCGTCTCAAAGTGATCTAGGACAAACAGAGCAAGAAGATCATTTACTATTCCGTCTCTTTATGTAACCTGTCCGCAAGGTATGTGGTGTATTCGTGTATATAACAGCGTCTCAAAGTGATCTAGGACAAACAGAGCAAGAAGATCATTTACTATTCAGTCTCTTTATGTAACCTGTCCACAAGGTATGTGGTGTACTCGTGCATATAACAGCGTCTCAAAGTGATCTAGGACAAACAGAGCAAGAAGATCATTTACTATTCCGTCTCTTTATGTAACCTGTCCACAAGGTATGTGGTGTACTCGCGCATATAACAGCGTCTCAAAGTGATCTAGGACAAACAGAGCAAGAAGATCATTTACTATTCCGTCTCTTTATGTAACCTGTCCACAAGGTACGTGGTGTACTCGTGCCTATAACAGCGTCTCAAAGTGATCTAGGGCAAACAGAGCAAGAAGATCATTTACTATTCCGTCTCTTTATGTAACCTGTCCGCAAGGTACGTGGTGTACTCGTTCATATAACAGCGTCTCAAAGTGATCTAGGACAAACAGAGCAAGAAGATCATTTACTATTCAGTCTCTTTATGTAACCTGTCCACAAGGTACGTGGTCTACTCGCGCATATAACAGCGTCTCAAAGTGATCTAGGGCAAACAGAGCAAGAAGATCATTTACTATTCCGTCTCTTTATGTAACCTGTCCGCAAGGTATGTGGTGTACTCGTGCATATAACAGCGTCTCAAAGTGATCTAGGGCAAACAGAGCAAGAAGATCATTTACTATCCAGTCTCTTTATGTAACCTGTCCGCAAGGTATGTGGTGTACTCGTGTATATAACAGCGTCTCAAAGTGATCTAGGACAAACAGAGCAAGAAGATCATTTACTATTCCGTCTCTTTATGTAACCTGTCCGCAAGGTATGTGGTGTACTCGTGCATATAACAGCGTCTCAAAGTGATCTAGGACAAACAGAGCAAGAAGATCATTTACTATTCAGTCTCTTTATGTAACCTGTCCGCAAGGTACGTGGTGTACTCGTGTATATAACAGCGTCTCAAAGTGATCTAGGACAAACAGAGCAAGAAGATCATTTACTATCCAGTCTCTTTATGTAACCTGTCCGCAAGGTACGTGGTGTACTCGTGCATATAACAGTGTCTCAAAGTGATCTAGGACAAACAGAGCAAGAAGATCATTTACTATTCAGTCTCTTTATGTAACCTGTCGCAAGGTATGTGGTGTACTCATGCATATAACAGCGTCTCAAAGTGATCTAGGACAAACAGAGCAAGAAGATCATTTACTATTCAGTCTCTTTATGTAACCTGTCCGCAAGGTATGTGGTGTACTCGTGTATATAACAGCGTCTCAAAGTGATCTAGGACAAACAGAGCAAGAAGATCATTTACTATTCCGTCTCTTTATGTAACCTGTCCACAAGGTATGTGGTGTACTCGTGCATATAACAGCGTCTCAAAGTGATCTAGGACAAACAGAGCAAGAAGATCATTTACTATTCCGTCTCTTTATGTAACCTGTCCGCAAGGTATGTGGTGTACTCGTGCATATAACAGCGTCTCAAAGTGATCTAGGGCAAACAGAGCAAGAAGATCATTTACTATTCCGTCTCTTTATGTAACCTGTCTGCAAGGTATGTGGTGTACTCGTGCATATAACAGCGTCTCAAAGTGATCTAGGACAAACAGAGCAAGAAGATCATTTACTATTCAGTCTCTTTATGTAACCTGTCCACAAGGTACGTGGTGTACTCGTGCATATAACAGCGTCTCAAAGTGATCTAGGACAAACAGAGCAAGAAGATCATTTACTATTCAGTCTCTTTATGTAACCTGTCCGAAAGGTATGTGGTGTACTCGTGTATATAACAGCGTCTCAAAGTGATCTAGGACAAACAGAGCAAGAAGATCATTTACTATTCAGTCTCTTTATGTAACCTGTCCGCAAGGTATGTGGTGTACTCGTGTATATAACAACGTCTCAAAGTGATCTAGGACAAACAGAGCAACAAGATCATTTACTATTCCGTCTCTTTATGTAACCTGTCCGCAAGGTACGTGGTGTAATCGTGCATATAACAGCGTCTCAAAGTGATCTAGGACAAACAGAGCAAGAAGATCATTTACTATTCAGTCTCTTTACGTAACCTGTCCGCAAGGTACGTGGTGTACTCGTTCATATAACAGCGTCTCAAAGTGATCTAGGACAAACAGAGCAAGAAGATCATTTACTATTCAGTCTCTTTATGTAACCTGTCCACAAGGTACGTGGTCTACTCGCGCATATAACAGCGTCTCAAAGTGATCTAGGGCAAACAGAGCAAGAAGATCATTTACTATTCCGTCTCTTTATGTAACCTGTCCGCAAGGTATGTGGTGTACTCGTGCATATAACAGCGTCTCAAAGTGATCTAGGGCAAACAGAGCAAGAAGATCATTTACTATCCAGTCTCTTTATGTAACCTGTCCGCAAGGTATGTGGTGTACTCGTGTATATAACAGCGTCTCAAAGTGATCTAGGACAAACAGAGCAAGAAGATCATTTACTATTCCGTCTCTTTATGTAACCTGTCCGCAAGGTATGTGGTGTACTCGTGCATATAACAGCGTCTCAAAGTGATCTAGGACAAACAGAGCAAGAAGATCATTTACTATTCAGTCTCTTTATGTAACCTGTCCGCAAGGTACGTGGTGTACTCGTGTATATAACAGCGTCTCAAAGTGATCTAGGACAAACAGAGCAAGAAGATCATTTACTATCCAGTCTCTTTATGTAACCTGTCCGCAAGGTACGTGGTGTACTCGTGCATATAACAGCGTCTCAAAGTGATCTAGGACAAACAGAGCAAGAAGATCATTTACTATTCAGTCTCTTTATGTAACCTGTCGCAAGGTATGTGGTGTACTCATGCATATAACAGCGTCTCAAAGTGATCTAGGACAAACAGAGCAAGAAGATCATTTACTATTCAGTCTCTTTATGTAACCTGTCCGCAAGGTATGTGGTGTACTCGTGTATATAACAGCGTCTCAAAGTGATCTAGGACAAACAGAGCAAGAAGATCATTTACTATTCCGTCTCTTTATGTAACCTGTCCACAAGGTATGTGGTGTACTCGTGCATATAACAGCGTCTCAAAGTGATCTAGGACAAACAGAGCAAGAAGATCATTTACTATTCCGTCTCTTTATGTAACCTGTCCGCAAGGTATGTGGTGTACTCGTGCATATAACAGCGTCTCAAAGTGATCTAGGGCAAACAGAGCAAGAAGATCATTTACTATTCCGTCTCTTTATGTAACCTGTCTGCAAGGTATGTGGTGTACTCGTGCATATAACAGCGTCTCAAAGTGATCTAGGACAAACAGAGCAAGAAGATCATTTACTATTCAGTCTCTTTATGTAACCTGTCCACAAGGTACGTGGTGTACTCGTGCATATAACAGCGTCTCAAAGTGATCTAGGACAAACAGAGCAAGAAGATCATTTACTATTCAGTCTCTTTATGTAACCTGTCCGCAAGGTATGTGGTGTACTCGTGTATATAACAGCGTCTCAAAGTGATCTAGGACAAACAGAGCAAGAAGATCATTTACTATTCAGTCTCTTTATGTAACCTGTCCGCAAGGTATGTGGTGTACTCGTGTATATAACAGCGTCTCAAAGTGATCTAGGACAAACAGAGCAAGAAGATCATTTACTATTCCGTCTCTTTATGTAACCTGTCCGCAAGGTACGTGGTGTAATCGTGCATATAACAGCGTCTCAAAGTGATCTAGGACAAACAGAGCAAGAAGATCATTTACTATTCAGTCTCTTTACGTAACCTGTCCGCAAGGTATGTGGTGTACTCGTGCATATAACAGCGTCTCAAAGTGATCTAGGACAAACAGAGCAAGAAGATCATTTACTATTCCGTCTCTTTATGTAACCTGTCCGCAAGGTACGTGGTCTACTCGCGCATATAACAGCGTCTCAAAGTGATCTAGGACAAACAGAGCAAGAAGATCATTTACTATTCAGTCTCTTTATGTAACCTGTCCGCAAGGTATGTGGTGTACTCGTGCATATAACAGCGTCTCAAAGTGATCTAGGGCAAACAGAGCAAGAAGATCATTTACTATTCCGTCTCTTTATGTAACCTGTCTGCAAGGTATGTGGTCTACTCGCGCATATAACAGCGTCTCAAAGTGATCTAGGACAAACAGAGCAAGAAGATCATTTACTATTCCGTCTCTTTATGTAACCTGTCCGCAAGGTATGTGGTGTACTCGTGCATATAACAGCGTCTCAAAGTGATCTAGGGCAAACAGAGCAAGAAGATCATTTACTATCCTGTCTCTTTATGTAACCTGTCCGCAAGGTATGTGGTGTACTCGTGCATATAACAGCGTCTCAAAGTGATCTAAGACAAACAGAGCAAGAAGATCATTTACTATTCAGTCTCTTTATGTAACCTGCCCGCAAGGTATGTGGTGTACTCGTGCATATAACAGCGTCTCAAAGTGATCTAGGGCAAACAGAGCAAGAAGATCATTTACTATTCCGTCTCTTTATGTAACCTGTCCGCAAGGTATGTGGTGTACTCGTGCATATAACAGCGTCTCAAAGTGATCTAGGGCAAACAGAGCAAGAAGATCATTTACTATCCAGTCTCTTTATGTAACCTGTCCGCAAGGTATGTGGTGTACTGGTGCATATAACAGCGTCTCAAAGTGATCTAGGGCAAACAGAGTAAGAAGATAATTTACTATTCCGTCTCTTTATGTAACCTGTCCGCAAGGTACGTGGTGTACTCGTGCATATAACAGCGTCTCAAAGTGATCTAGGGCAAACAGAGCAAGAAGATCATTTACTATTCCGTCTCTTTATGTAACCTGTCCGCAAGGTACGTGGTGTACTCGTGCATATAACAGCGTCTCAAAGTGATCTAGGGCAAACAGAGCAAGAAGATCATTTACTATTCCGTCTCTTTATGTAACCTGTCCGCAAGGTATGTGGTGTACTCGTGCATATAACAGCGTCTCAAAGTGATCTAGGGCAAACAGAGCAAGAAGATCATTTACTATCCAGTCTCTTTATGTAACCTGTCCGCAAGGTATGTGGTGTACTCGTGCATATAACAGCGTCTCAAAGTGATCTAGGGCAAACAGAGCAAGAAGATCATTTACTATTCCGTCTCTTTATGTAACCTGTCCGCAAGGTATGTGGTGTACTCGTGCATATAACAGCGTCTCAAAGTGATCTAGGACAAACAGAGCAAGAAGATCATTTACTATTCCGTCTCTTTATGTAACCTGTCCGCAAGGTATGTGGTGTACTCGTGCATATAACAGCGTCTCAAAGTGATCTAGGGCAAAGAGAGCAAGAAGGTCATTTACTATTCCGTCTCTTTATGTAACCTGTCCGCAAGGTATGTGGTGTACTCGTGCATATAACAGCGTCTCAAAGTGATCTAGGGCAAACAGAGCAAGAAGATCATTTACTATTCCGTCTCTTTATGTAACCTGTCCGCAAGGTATGTGGTGTACTCGTGCATATAACAGCGTCTCAAAGTGATCTAGGGCAAACAGAGCAAGAAGATCATTTACTATCCAGTCTCTTTATGTAACCTGTCCACAAGGTATGTGGTGTACTCGTGCATATAACAGCGTCTCAAAGTGATCTAGGACAAACAGAGCAAGAAGATCATTTACTATTCCGTCTCTTTATGTAACCTGTCCGCAAGGTATGTGGTGTACTCGTGCATATAACAGCGTCTCAAAGTGATCTAGGGCAAACAGAGCAAGAAGATCATTTACTATTCCGTCTCTTTATGTAACCTGTCTGCAAGGTATGTGGTGTACTCGTGCATATAACAGCGTCTCAAAGTGATCTAGGACAAACAGAGCAAGAAGATCATTTACTATTCAGTCTCTTTATGTAACCTGTCCACAAGGTACGTGGTGTACTCGTGCATATAACAGCGTCTCAAAGTGATCTAGGACAAACAGAGCAAGAAGATCATTTACTATTCAGTCTCTTTATGTAACCTGTCCGCAAGGTATGTGGTGTACTCGTGTATATAACAGCGTCTCAAAGTGATCTAGGACAAACAGAGCAAGAAGATCATTTACTATTCAGTCTCTTTATGTAACCTGTCCGCAAGGTATGTGGTGTACTCGTGTATATAACAGCGTCTCAAAGTGATCTAGGACAAACAGAGCAAGAAGATCATTTACTATTCCGTCTCTTTATGTAACCTGTCCGCAAGGTACGTGGTGTAATCGTGCATATAACAGCGTCTCAAAGTGATCTAGGACAAACAGAGCAAGAAGATCATTTACTATTCAGTCTCTTTACGTAACCTGTCCGCAAGGTATGTGGTGTACTCGTGCATATAACAGCGTCTCAAAGTGATCTAGGACAAACAGAGCAAGAAGATCATTTACTATTCCGTCTCTTTATGTAACCTGTCCGCAAGGTACGTGGTCTACTCGCGCATATAACAGCGTCTCAAAGTGATCTAGGACAAACAGAGCAAGAAGATCATTTACTATTCAGTCTCTTTATGTAACCTGTCCGCAAGGTATGTGGTGTACTCGTGCATATAACAGCGTCTCAAAGTGATCTAGGGCAAACAGAGCAAGAAGATCATTTACTATTCCGTCTCTTTATGTAACCTGTCTGCAAGGTATGTGGTCTACTCGCGCATATAACAGCGTCTCAAAGTGATCTAGGACAAACAGAGCAAGAAGATCATTTACTATTCCGTCTCTTTATGTAACCTGTCCGCAAGGTATGTGGTGTACTCGTGCATATAACAGCGTCTCAAAGTGATCTAGGGCAAACAGAGCAAGAAGATCATTTACTATCCAGTCTCTTTATGTAACCTGTCCGCAAGGTATGTGGTGTACTCGTGCATATAACAGCGTCTCAAAGTGATCTAAGACAAACAGAGCAAGAAGATCATTTACTATTCAGTCTCTTTATGTAACCTGCCCGCAAGGTATGTGGTGTACTCGTGCATATAACAGCGTCTCAAAGTGATCTAGGGCAAACAGAGCAAGAAGATCATTTACTATTCCGTCTCTTTATGTAACCTGTCCGCAAGGTATGTGGTGTACTCGTGCATATAACAGCGTCTCAAAGTGATCTAGGGCAAACAGAGCAAGAAGATCATTTACTATCCAGTCTCTTTATGTAACCTGTCCGCAAGGTATGTGGTGTACTGGTGCATATAACAGCGTCTCAAAGTGATCTAGGGCAAACAGAGTAAGAAGATAATTTACTATTCCGTCTCTTTATGTAACCTGTCCGCAAGGTACGTGGTGTACTCGTGCATATAACAGCGTCTCAAAGTGATCTAGGGCAAACAGAGCAAGAAGATCATTTACTATTCCGTCTCTTTATGTAACCTGTCCGCAAGGTACGTGGTGTACTCGTGCATATAACAGCGTCTCAAAGTGATCTAGGGCAAACAGAGCAAGAAGATCATTTACTATTCCGTCTCTTTATGTAACCTGTCCGCAAGGTATGTGGTGTACTCGTGCATATAACAGCGTCTCAAAGTGATCTAGGGCAAACAGAGCAAGAAGATCATTTACTATCCAGTCTCTTTATGTAACCTGTCCGCAAGGTATGTGGTGTACTCGTGCATATAACAGCGTCTCAAAGTGATCTAGGACAAACAGAGCAAGAAGGTCATTTACTATTCCGTCTCTTTATGTAACCTGTCCGCAAGGTATGTGGTGTACTCGTGCATATAACAGCGTCTCAAAGTGATCTAGGACAAACAGAGCAAGAAGGTCATTTACTATTCCGTCTCTTTATGTAACCTGTCCGCAAGGTATGTGGTGTACTCGTGCATATAACAGCGTCTCAAAGTGATCTAGGGCAAACAGAGCAAGAAGATCATTTACTATTCCGTCTCTTTATGTAACCTGTCCGCAAGGTATGTGGTGTACTCGTGCATATAACAGCGTCTCAAAGTGATCTAGGGCAAACAGAGCAAGAAGATCATTTACTATCCAGTCTCTTTATGTAACCTGTCCGCATGGTATGTGGTGTACTCGTGCATATAACAGCGTCTCAAAGTGGTCTAGGGCAAACAGAGCAAGAAGATCATTTACTATTCCGTCTCGTTATGTAACCTGTCCACAAGGTATGTGGTGTACTCGTGCATATAACAGCGTCTCAAAGTGATCTAGGGCAAACAGAGCAAGAAGATCATTTACTATTCCGTCTCTTTATGTAACCTGTCCGCAAGGTATGTGGTGTACTCGTGCATATAACAGCGTCTCAAAGTGATCTAGGGCAAACAGAGCAAGAAGATCATTTACTATTCCGTCTCTTTATGTAACCTGTCCGCAAGGTACTTAGTGTACTCGTGCATATAACAGCGTCTCAAAGTGATCTAGGGCAAACAGAGCAAGAAGATCATTTACTATTCCGTCTCTTTATGTAACCTGTCCGCAAGGTATGTGGTGTACTCGTGCATATAACAGCGTCTCAAAGTGATCTAGGGCAAACAGAGCAAGAAGATCATTTACTATCCAGTCTCTTTATGTAACCTGTCCGCAAGGTATGTGGTGTACTCGTTTATATAACAGCGTCTCAAAGTGATCTAGGACAAACAGAGCAAGAAGATCATTTACTATTCAGTCTCTTTATGTAACCTGTCCGCAAAGTATGTGGTGTACTCGTGCATATAACAGCGTCTCAAAGTGATCTAGGGCAAACAGAGCAAGAAGATCATTTACTATTCCGTCTCTTTATGTAACCTGTCCGCAAGGTTCATGGTGTACTTGTGTATATAACAGCGTCTCAAAGTGATCTAGGACAAACAGAGCAAGAAGATCATTTACTATTCAGTCTCTTTATGTAACCTGTCCGCAAGGTATGTGGTGTACTCGTGTATATAACAGCGTCTCAAAGTGATCTAGGACAAACAGAGCAAGAAGATCATTTACTATTCCGTCTCTTTATGTAACCTGTCCGCAAGGTACGTGGTGTAATCGTGCATATAACAGCGTCTCAAAGTGATCTAGGACAAACAGAGCAAGAAGATCATTTACTATTCAGTCTCTTTACGTAACCTGTCCGCAAGGTATGTGGTGTACTCGTGCATATAACAGCGTCTCAAAGTGATCTAGGACAAACAGAGCAAGAAGATCATTTACTATTCCGTCTCTTTATGTAACCTGTCCGCAAGGTACGTGGTCTACTCGCGCATATAACAGCGTCTCAAAGTGATCTAGGACAAACAGAGCAAGAAGATCATTTACTATTCAGTCTCTTTATGTAACCTGTCCGCAAGGTATGTGGTGTACTCGTGCATATAACAGCGTCTCAAAGTGATCTAGGGCAAACAGAGCAAGAAGATCATTTACTATTCCGTCTCTTTATGTAACCTGTCTGCAAGGTATGTGGTCTACTCGCGCATATAACAGCGTCTCAAAGTGATCTAGGACAAACAGAGCAAGAAGATCATTTACTATTCCGTCTCTTTATGTAACCTGTCCGCAAGGTATGTGGTGTACTCGTGCATATAACAGCGTCTCAAAGTGATCTAGGGCAAACAGAGCAAGAAGATCATTTACTATCCAGTCTCTTTATGTAACCTGTCCGCAAGGTATGTGGTGTACTCGTGCATATAACAGCGTCTCAAAGTGATCTAAGACAAACAGAGCAAGAAGATCATTTACTATTCAGTCTCTTTATGTAACCTGCCCGCAAGGTATGTGGTGTACTCCTGCATATAACAGCGTCTCAAAGTGATCTAGGGCAAACAGAGCAAGAAGATCATTTACTATTCCGTCTCTTTATGTAACCTGTCCGCAAGGTATGTGGTGTACTCGTGCATATAACAGCGTCTCAAAGTGATCTAGGGCAAACAGAGCAAGAAGATCATTTACTATCCAGTCTGTTTATGTAACCTGTCCGCAAGGTATGTGGTGTACTGGTGCATATAACAGCGTCTCAAAGTGATCTAGGGCAAACAGAGTAAGAAGATAATTTACTATTCCGTCTCTTTATGTAACCTGTCCGCAAGGTACGTGGTGTACTCGTGCATATAACAGCGTCTCAAAGTGATCTAGGGCAAACAGAGCAAGAAGATCATTTACTATTCCGTCTCTTTATGTAACCTGTCCGCAAGGTACGTGGTGTACTCGTGCATATAACAGCGTCTCAAAGTGATCTAGGGCAAACAGAGCAAGAAGATCATTTACTATTCCGTCTCTTTATGTAACCTGTCCGCAAGGTATGTGGTGTACTCGTGCATATAACAGCGTCTCAAAGTGATCTAGGGCAAACAGAGCAAGAAGATCATTTACTATCCAGTCTCTTTATGTAACCTGTCCGCAAGGTATGTGGTGTACTCGTGCATATAACAGCGTCTCAAAGTGATCTAGGGCAAACAGAGCAAGAAGATCATTTACTATTCCGTCTCTTTATGTAACCTGTCCGCAAGGTATGTGGTGTACTCGTGCATATAACAGCGTCTCAAAGTGATCTAGGACAAACAGAGCAAGAAGATCATTTACTATTCCGTCTCTTTATGTAACCTGTCCGCAAGGTATGTGGTGTACTCGTGCATATAACAGCGTCTCAAAGTGATCTAGGGCAAAGAGAGCAAGAAGGTCATTTACTATTCCGTCTCTTTATGTAACCTGTCCGCAAGGTATGTGGTGTACTCGTGCATATAACAGCGTCTCAAAGTGATCTAGGGCAAACAGAGCAAGAAGATCATTTACTATTCCGTCTCTTTATGTAACCTGTCCGCAAGGTATGTGGTGTACTCGTGCATATAACAGCGTCTCAAAGTGATCTAGGGCAAACAGAGCAAGAAGATCATTTACTATCCAGTCTCTTTATGTAAACTGTCCGCATGGTATGTGGTGTACTCGTGCATATAACAGCGTCTCAAAGTGGTCTAGGGCAAACAGAGCAAGAAGATCATTTACTATTCCGTCTCGTTATGTAACCTGTCCACAAGGTATGTGGTGTACTCGTGCATATAACAGCGTCTCAAAGTGATCTAGGGCAAACAGAGCAAGAAGATCATTTACTATTCCGTCTCTTTATGTAACCTGTCCGCAAGGTATGTGGTGTACTCGTGCATATAACAGCGTCTCAAAGTGATCTAGGGCAAACAGAGCAAGAAGATCATTTACTATTCCGTCTCTTTATGTAACCTGTCCGCAAGGTACTTAGTGTACTCGTGCATATAACAGCGTCTCAAAGTGATCTAGGGCAAACAGAGCAAGAAGATCATTTACTATTCCGTCTCTTTATGTAACCTGTCCGCAAGGTATGTGGTGTACTCGTGCATATAACAGCGTCTCAAAGTGATCTAGGGCAAACAGAGCAAGAAGATCATTTACTATCCAGTCTCTTTATGTAACCTGTCCGCAAGGTATGTGGTGTACTCGTGTATATAACAGCGTCTCAAAGTGATCTAGGACAAACAGAGCAAGAAGATCATTTACTATTCAGTCTCTTTATGTAACCTGTCCGCAAAGTATGTGGTGTACTCGTGCATATAACAGCGTCTCAAAGTGATCTAGGGCAAACAGAGCAAGAAGATCATTTACTATTCCGTCTCTTTATGTAACCTGTCCGCAAGGTTCATGGTGTACTTGTGTATATAACAGCGTCTCAAAGTGATCTAGGACAAACAGAGCAAGAAGATCATTTATTATTCAGTCTCTTTATGTAACCTGTCCGCAAGGTATGTGGTGTACTCATGCATATAACAGCGTCTCAAAGTGATCTAGGGCAAACAGAGCAAGAAGATCATTTATTATTCAGTCTCTTTATGTAACCTCTCCGCAAGGTATGTGGTGTACTCATGCATATAACAGCGTCTCAAAGTGATCTAGGGCAAACAGAGCAAGAAGATCATTTACTATCCAGTCTCTTTATGTAACCTGTCCGCAAGGTATGTGGTGTACTGGTGCATATAACAGCGTCTCAAAGTGATCTAGGGCAAACAGAGTAAGAAGATAATTTACTATTCCGTCTCTTTATGTAACCTGTCCGCAAGGTACGTGGTGTACTCGTGCATATAACAGCGTCTCAAAGTGATCTAGGGCAAACAGAGCAAGAAGATCATTTACTATTCCGTCTCTTTATGTAACCTGTCCGCAAGGTACGTGGTGTACTCGTGCATATAACAGCGTCTCAAAGTGATCTAGGGCAAACAGAGCAAGAAGATCATTTACTATTCCGTCTCTTTATGTAACCTGTCCGCAAGGTATGTGGTGTACTCGTGCATATAACAGCGTCTCAAAGTGATCTAGGGCAAACAGAGCAAGAAGATCATTTACTATCCAGTCTCTTTATGTAACCTGTCCGCAAGGTATGTGGTGTACTCGTGCATATAACAGCGTCTCAAAGTGATCTAGGGCAAACAGAGCAAGAAGATCATTTACTATTCCGTCTCTTTATGTAACCTGTCCGCAAGGTATGTGGTGTACTCGTGCATATAACAGCGTCTCAAAGTGATCTAGGACAAACAGAGCAAGAAGATCATTTACTATTCCGTCTCTTTATGTAACCTGTCCGCAAGGTATGTGGTGTACTCGTGCATATAACAGCGTCTCAAAGTGATCTAGGGCAAACAGAGCAAGAAGGTCATTTACTATTCCGTCTCTTTATGTAACCTGTCCGCAAGGTATGTGGTGTACTCGTGCATATAACAGCGTCTCAAAGTGATCTAGGGCAAACAGAGCAAGAAGATCATTTACTATTCCGTCTCTTTATGTAACCTGTCCGCAAGGTATGTGGTGTACTCGTGCATATAAAAGCGTCTCAAAGTGATCTATGGCAAACAGAGCAAGAAGATCATTTACTATCCAGTCTCTTTATGTAACCTGTCCGCATGGTATGTGGTGTACTCGTGCATATAACAGCGTCTCAAAGTGGTCTAGGGCAAACAGAGCAAGAAGATCATTTACTATTCCTTCTCGTTATGTAACCTGTCCACAAGGTATGTGGTGTACTCGTGCATATAACAGCGTCTCAAAGTGATCTAGGGCAAACAGAGCAAGAAGATCATTTACTATTCCGTCTCTTTATGTAACCTGTCCGCAAGGTATGTGGTGTACTCGTGCATATAACAGCGTCTCAAAGTGATCTAGGGCAAACAGAGCAAGAAGATCATTTACTATTCCGTCTCTTTATGTAACCTGTCCGCAAGGTACTTAGTGTACTCGTGCATATAACAGCGTCTCAAAGTGATCTAGGGCAAACAGAGCAAGAAGATCATTTACTATTCCGTCTCTTTATGTAACCTGTCCGCAAGGTATGTGGTGTACTCGTGCATATAACAGCGTCTCAAAGTGATCTAGGACAAACAGAGCAAGAAGATCATTTACTATTCCGTCTCTTTATGTAACCTGTCCACAAGGTACGTGGTGTACTCGTGCCTATAACAGCGTCTCAAAGTGATCTAGGGCAAACAGAGCAAGAAGATCATTTACTATTCCGTCTCTTTATGTAACCTGTCCGCAAGGTACGTGGTGTACTCGTGCATATAACAGCGTCTCAAAGTGATCTAGGACAAACAGAGCAAGAAGATCATTTACTATTCAGTCTCTTTATGTAACCTGTCGCAAGGTATGTGGTGTACTCATGCATATAACAGCGTCTCAAAGTGATCTAGGACAAACAGAGCAAGAAGATCATTTACTATTCAGTCTCTTTATGTAACCTGTCCGCAAGGTATGTGGTGTACTCGTGTATATAACAGCGTCTCAAAGTGATCTAGGACAAACAGAGCAAGAAGATCATTTACTATTCCGTCTCTTTATGTAACCTGTCCACAAGGTATGTGGTGTACTCGTGCATATAACAGCGTCTCAAAGTGATCTAGGACAAACAGAGCAAGAAGATCATTTACTATTCCGTCTCTTTATGTAACCTGTCCGCAAGGTATGTGGTGTACTCGTGCATATAACAGCGTCTCAAAGTGATCTAGGGCAAACAGAGCAAGAAGATCATTTACTATTCCGTCTCTTTATGTAACCTGTCTGCAAGGTATGTGGTGTACTCGTGCATATAACAGCGTCTCAAAGTGATCTAGGACAAACAGAGCAAGAAGATCATTTACTATTCAGTCTCTTTATGTAACCTGTCCACAAGGTACGTGGTGTACTCGTGCATATAACAGCGTCTCAAAGTGATCTAGGGCAAACAGAGCAAGAAGATCATTTACTATTCAGTCTCTTTATGTAACCTGTCCGCAAGGTACGTGGTGTACTCGTGTATATAACAGCGTCTCAAAGTGATCTAGGACAAACAGAGCAAGAAGATCATTTACTATTCCGTCTCTTTATGTAACCTGTCCGCAAGGTATGTGGTGTACTCGTGTATATAACAGCGTCTCAAAGTGATCTAGGACAAACAGAGCAAGAAGATCATTTACTATTCAGTCTCTTTATGTAACCTGTCCACAAGGTATGTGGTGTACTCGTGCATATAACAGCGTCTCAAAGTGATCTAGGACAAACAGAGCAAGAAGATCATTTACTATTCCGTCTCTTTATGTAACCTGTCCACAAGGTACGTGGTGTACTCGTGCCTATAACAGCGTCTCAAAGTGATCTAGGGCAAACAGAGCAAGAAGATCATTTACTATTCCGTCTCTTTATGTAACCTGTCCGCAAGGTACGTGGTGTACTCGTGCATATAACAGCGTCTCAAAGTGATCTAGGACAAACAGAGCAAGAAGATCATTTACTATTCAGTCTCTTTATGTAACCTGTCCACAAGGTACGTGGTCTTCTCGCGCATATAACAGCGTCTCAAAGTGATCTAGGGCAAACAGAGCAAGAAGATCATTTACTATTCCGTCTCTTTATATAACCTGTCCGCAAGGTATGTGGTGTACTCGTGCATATAACAGCGTCTCAAAGTGATCTAGGGCAAACAGAGCAAGAAGATCATTTACTATCCAGTCTCTTTATGTAACCTGTCCGCAAGGTATGTGGTGTACTCGTGTATATAACAGCGTCTCAAAGTGATCTAGGACAAACAGAGCAAGAAGATCATTTACTATTCCGTCTCTTTATGTAACCTGTCCGCAAGGTATGTGGTGTACTCGTGCATATAACAGCGTCTCAAAGTGATCTAGGACAAACAGAGCAAGAAGATCATTTACTATTCAGTCTCTTTATGTAACCTGTCCGCAAGGTACGTGGTGTACTCGTGTATATAACAGCGTCTCAAAGTGATCTAGGACAAACAGAGCAAGAAGATCATTTATTATTCAGTCTCTTTATGTAACCTGTCCGCAAGGTACGTGGTGTACTCGTGTATATAACAGCGTCTCAAAGTGATCTAGGACAAACAGAGCAAGAAGATCATTTATTATTCAGTCTCTTTATGTAACCTGTCCGCAAGGTATGTGGTGTACTCATGCATATAACAGCGTCTCAAAGTGATCTAGGGCAAACAGAGCAAGAAGATCATTTATTATTCAGTCTCTTTATGTAACCTGTCCGCAAGGTATGTGGTGTACTCATGCATATAACAGCGTCTCAAAGTGATCTAGGGCAAACAGAGCAAGAAGATCATTTACTATTCCGTCTCTTTATGTAACCTGTCCACAAGGTATGTGGTGTACTCGTGCATATAACAGCGTCTCAAAGTGATCTAGGGCAAACAGAGCAAGAAGATCATTTACTATTCCGTCTCGTTATGTAACCTGTCCACAAGGTATGTGGTGTACTCGTGCATATAACAGCGTCTCAAAGTGATCTAGGGCAAACAGAGCAAGAAGATCATTTACTATTCAGTCTCTTTATGTAACCTGTCCACAAGGTACGTGGTGTACTCGTGCATATAACAGCGTCTCAAAGTGATCTAGGACAAACAGAGCAAGAAGATCATTTACTATTCAGTCTCTTTATGTAACCTGTCCGCAAGGTATGTGGTGTACTCGTGCATATAACAGCGTCTCAAAGTGATCTAGGACAAACAGAGCAAGAAGATCATTTACTATTCCGTCTCTTTATGTAACCTGTCCGCAAGGTACGTGGTGTACTCGTGCATATAACAGCGTCTCAAAGTGATCTAGGGCAAACAGAGCAAGAAGATCATTTACTATTCAGTCTCTTTATGTAACCTGTCCGCAAGGTATGTGGTGTACTCGTGTATATAACAGCGTCTCAAAGTGATCTAGGACAAACAGAGCAAGAAGATCATTTACTATTCCGTCTCTTTATGTAACCTGTCCACAAGGTATGTGGTGTACTCGTGCATATAACAGCGTCTCAAAGTGATCTAGGACAAACAGAGCAAGAAGATCATTTACTATTCCGTCTCTTTATGTAACCTGTCCGCAAGGTATGTGGTGTACTCGTGCATATAACAGCGTCTCAAAGTGATCTAGGGCAAACAGAGCAAGAAGATCATTTACTATTCCGTCTCTTTATGTAACCTGTCTGCAAGGTATGTGGTGTACTCGTGCATATAACAGCGTCTCAAAGTGATCTAGGACAAACAGAGCAAGAAGATCATTTACTATTCAGTCTCTTTATGTAACCTGTCCACAAGGTACGTGGTGTACTCGTGCATATAACAGCGTCTCAAAGTGATCTAGGGCAAACAGAGCAAGAAGATCATTTACTATTCAGTCTCTTTATGTAACCTGTCCGCAAGGTACGTGGTGTACTCGTGTATATAACAGCGTCTCAAAGTGATCTAGGACAAACAGAGCAAGAAGATCATTTACTATTCCGTCTCTTTATGTAACCTGTCCGCAAGGTATGTGGTGTACTCGTGTATATAACAGCGTCTCAAAGTGATCTAGGACAAACAGAGCAAGAAGATCATTTACTATTCAGTCTCTTTATGTAACCTGTCCACAAGGTATGTGGTGTACTCGTGCATATAACAGCGTCTCAAAGTGATCTAGGACAAACAGAGCAAGAAGATCATTTACTATTCCGTCTCTTTATGTAACCTGTCCACAAGGTACGTGGTGTACTCGTGCCTATAACAGCGTCTCAAAGTGATCTAGGGCAAACAGAGCAAGAAGATCATTTACTATTCCGTCTCTTTATGTAACCTGTCCGCAAGGTACGTGGTGTACTCGTGCATATAACAGCGTCTCAAAGTGATCTAGGACAAACAGAGCAAGAAGATCATTTACTATTCAGTCTCTTTATGTAACCTGTCCACAAGGTACGTGGTCTACTCGCGCATATAACAGCGTCTCAAAGTGATCTAGGGCAAACAGAGCAAGAAGATCATTTACTATTCCGTCTCTTTATATAACCTGTCCGCAAGGTATGTGGTGTACTCGTGCATATAACAGCGTCTCAAAGTGATCTAGGGCAAACAGAGCAAGAAGATCATTTACTATCCAGTCTCTTTATGTAACCTGTCCGCAAAGTATGTGGTGTACTCGTGTATATAACAGCGTCTCAAAGTGATCTAGGGCAAACAGAGCAAGAAGATCATTTACTATTCCGTCTCGTTATGTAACCTGTCCACAAGGTATGTGGTGTACTCGTGCATATAACAGCGTCTCAAAGTGATCTAGGGCAAACAGAGCAAGAAGATCATTTACTATTCAGTCTCTTTATGTAACCTGTCCACAAGGTACGTGGTGTACTCGTGCATATAACAGCGTCTCAAAGTGATCTAGGACAAACAGAGCAAGAAGATCATTTACTATTCAGTCTCTTTATGTAACCTGTCCGCAAGGTATGTGGTGTACTCGTGCATATAACAGCGTCTCAAAGTGATCTAGGACAAACAGAGCAAGAAGATCATTTACTATTCCGTCTCTTTATGTAACCTGTCCGCAAGGTACGTGGTGTACTCGTGCATATAACAGCGTCTCAAAGTGATCTAGGGCAAACAGAGCAAGAAGATCATTTACTATTCAGTCTCTTTATGTAACCTGTCCGCAAGGTACGTGGTGTACTCGTGTATATAACAGCGTCTCAAAGTGATCTAGGACAAACAGAGCAAGACGATCATTTACTATTCCGTCTCTTTATGTAACCTGTCCGCAAGGTATGTGGTGTACTCGTGTATATAACAGCGTCTCAAAGTGATCTAGGACAAACAGAGCAAGAAGATCATTTACTATTCAGTCTCTTTATGTAACCTGTCCACAAGGTATGTGGTGTACTCGTGCATATAACAGCGTCTCAAAGTGATCTAGGACAAACAGAGCAAGAAGATCATTTACTATTCCGTCTCTTTATGTAACCTGTCCACAAGGTATGTGGTGTACTCGCGCATATAACAGCGTCTCAAAGTGATCTAGGGCAAACAGAGCAAGAAGATCATTTACTATTCCGTCTCTTTATGTAACCTGTCCACAAGGTATATGGTGTACTCGTGCATATAACAGCGTCTCAAAGTGATCTAGGACAAACAGAGCAAGAAGATCATTTACTATTCCGTCTCTTTATGTAACCTGTCCACAAGGTACGTGGTGTACTCGTGCCTATAACAGCGTCTCAAAGTGATCTAGGGCAAACAGAGCAAGAAGATCATTTACTATTCCGTCTCTTTATGTAACCTGTCCGCAAGGTACGTGGTGTACTCGTGCATATAACAGCGTCTCAAAGTGATCTAGGACAAACAGAGCAAGAAGATCATTTACTATTCAGTCTCTTTATGTAACCTGTCGCAAGGTATGTGGTGTACTCATGCATATAACAGCGTCTCAAAGTGATCTAGGACAAACAGAGCAAGAAGATCATTTACTATTCAGTCTCTTTATGTAACCTGTCCGCAAGGTATGTGGTGTACTCGTGTATATAACAGCGTCTCAAAGTGATCTAGGACAAACAGAGCAAGAAGATCATTTACTATTCCGTCTCTTTATGTAACCTGTCCACAAGGTATGTGGTGTACTCGTGCATATAACAGCGTCTCAAAGTGATCTAGGACAAACAGAGCAAGAAGATCATTTACTATTCCGTCTCTTTATGTAACCTGTCCGCAAGGTATGTGGTGTACTCGTGCATATAACAGCGTCTCAAAGTGATCTAGGGCAAACAGAGCAAGAAGATCATTTACTATTCCGTCTCTTTATGTAACCTGTCTGCAAGGTATGTGGTGTACTCGTGCATATAACAGCGTCTCAAAGTGATCTAGGACAAACAGAGCAAGAAGATCATTTACTATTCAGTCTTTTTATGTAACCTGTCCACAAGGTACGTGGTGTACTCGTGCATATAACAGCGTCTCAAAGTGATCTAGGACAAACAGAGCAAGAAGATCATTTACTATTCAGTCTCTTTATGTAACCTGTCCGCAAGGTATGTGGTGTACTCGTGTATATAACAGCGTCTCAAAGTGATCTAGGACAAACAGAGCAAGAAGATCATTTACTATTCAGTCTCTTTATGTAACCTGTCCGCAAGGTATGTGGTGTACTCGTGTATATAACAGCGTCTCAAAGTGATCTAGGACAAACAGAGCAAGAAGATCATTTACTATTCCGTCTCTTTATGTAACCTGTCCGCAAGGTACGTGGTGTAATCGTGCATATAACAGCGTCTCAAAGTGATCTAGGACAAATAGAGCAAGAAGATCATTTACTATTCAGTCTCTTTACGTAACCTGTCCGCAAGGTATGTGGTGTACTCGTGCATATAACAGCGTCTCAAAGTGATCTAGGACAAACAGAGCAAGAAGATCATTTACTATTCCGTCTCTTTATGTAACCTGTCCGCAAGGTACGTGGTCTACTCGCGCATATAACAGCGTCTCAAAGTGATCTAGGACAAACAGAGCAAGAAGATCATTTACTATTCAGTCTCTTTATGTAACCTGTCCGCAAGGTATGTGGTGTACTCGTGCATATAACAGCGTCTCAAAGTGATCTAGGGCAAACAGAGCAAGAAGATCATTTACTATTCCGTCTCTTTATGTAACCTGTCTGCAAGGTATGTGGTCTACTCGCGCATATAACAGCGTCTCAAAGTGATCTAGGACAAACAGAGCAAGAAGATCATTTACTATTCCGTCTCTTTATGTAACCTGTCCGCAAGGTATGTGGTGTACTCGTGCATATAACAGCGTCTCAAAGTGATCTAGGGCAAACAGAGCAAGAAGATCATTTACTATCCAGTCTCTTTATGTAACCTGTCCGCAAGGTATGTGGTGTACTCGTGCATATAACAGCGTCTCAAAGTGATCTAGGACAAACAGAGCAAGAAGATCATTTACTATTCATTCTCTTTATGTAACCTGCCCGCAAGGTATGTGGTGTACTCGTGCATATAACAGCGTCTCAAAGTGATCTAGGGCAAACAGAGCAAGAAGATCATTTACTATTCCGTCTCTTTATGTAACCTATCCGCAAGGTATGTGGTGTACTCGTGCATATAACAGCGTCTCAAAGTGATCTAGGGCAAACAGAGCAAGAAGATCATTTACTATCCAGTCTCTTTATGTAACCTGTCCGCAAGGTATGTGGTGTACTGGTGCATATAACAGCGTCTCAAAGTGATCTAGGGCAAACAGAGTAAGAAGATAATTTACTATTCCGTCTCTTTATGTAACCTGTCCGCAAGGTACGTGGTGTACTCGTGCATATAACAGCGTCTCAAAGTGGTCTAGGGCAAACAGAGCAAGAAGATCATTTACTATTCCGTCTCTTTATGTAACCTGTCCGCAAGGTATGTGGTGTACTCGTGCATATAACAGCGTCTCAAAGTGATCTAGGACAAACAGAGCAAGAAGATCATTTACTATTCCGTCTCTTTATGTAACCTGTCCGCAAGGTATGTGGTGTACTCGTGCATATAACAGCGTCTCAAAGTGATCTAGGGCAAAGAGAGCAAGAAGGTCATTTACTATTCCGTCTCTTTATGTAACCTGTCCGCAAGGTATGTGGTGTACTCGTGCATATAACAGCGTCTCAAAGTGATCTAGGGCAAACAGAGCAAGAAGATCATTTACTATTCCGTCTCTTTATGTAACCTGTCCGCAAGGTATGTGGTGTACTCGTGCATATAACAGCGTCTCAAAGTGATCTAGGGCAAACAGAGCAAGAAGATCATTTACTATCCAGTCTCTTTATGTAACCTGTCCGCATGGTATGTGGCGTACTCGTGCATATAACAGCGTCTCAAAGTGGTCTAGGGCAAACAGAGCAAGAAGATCATTTACTATTCCGTCTCGTTATGTAACCTGTCCACAAGGTATGTGGTGTACTCGTGCATATAACAGCGTCTCAAAGTGATCTAGGGCAAACAGAGCAAGAAGATCATTTACTATTCCGTATCTTTATGTAACCTGTCCGCAAGGTATGTGGTGTACTCGTGCATATAACAGCGTCTCAAAGTGATCTAGGGCAAACAGAGCAAGAAGATCATTTACTATTCCGTCTCTTTATGTAACCTGTCCGCAAGGTACATAGTGTACTCGTGCATATAACAGCGTCTCAAAGTGATCTAGGGCAAACAGAGCAAGAAGATCATTTACTATTCCGTCTCTTTATGTAACCTGTCCGCAAGGTATGTGGTGTACTCGTGCATATGACAGCGTCTCAAAGTGATCTAGGGCAAACAGAGCAAGAAGATCATTTACTATCCAGTCTCTTTATGTAACCTGTCCGCAAGGTATGTGGTGTACTCGTGTATATAACAGCGTCTCAAAGTGATCTAGGACAAACAGAGCAAGAAGATCATTTACTATTCAGTCTCTTTATGTAACCTGTCCGCAAGGTATGTGGTGTACTCGTGCATATAACAGCGTCTCAAAGTGATCTAGGGCAAACAGAGCAAGAAGATCATTTACTATTCCGTCTCTTTATGTAACCTGTCCGCAAGGTTCATGGTGTACTTGTGTATATAACAGCGTCTCAAAGTGATCTAGGACAAACAGAGCAAGAAGATCATTTATTATTCAGTCTCTTTATGTAACCTGTCCGCAAGGTATGTGGTGTACTCATGCATATAACAGCGTCTCAAAGTGATCTAGGGCAAACAGAGCAAGAAGATCATTTATTATTCAGTCTCTTTATGTAACCTGTCCGCAAGGTATGTGGTGTACTCATGCATATAACAGCGTCTCAAAGTGATCTAGGGCAAACAGAGCAAGAAGATCATTTACTATCCAGTCTCTTTATGTAACCTGTCCGCAAGGTATGTGGTGTACTGGTGCATATAACAGCGTCTCAAAGTGATCTAGGGCAAACAGAGTAAGAAGATAATTTACTATTCCGTCTCTTTATGTAACCTGTCCGCAAGGTACGTGGTGTACTCGTGCATATAACAGCGTCTCAAAGTGATCTAGGGCAAACAGAGCAAGAAGATCATTTACTATTCCGTCTCTTTATGTAACCTGTCCGCAAGGTACGTGGTGTACTCGTGCATATAACAGCGTCTCAAAGTGATCTAGGGCAAACAGAGCAAGAAGATCATTTACTATTCCGTCTCTTTATGTAACCTGTCCGCAAGGTATGTGGTGTACTCGTGCATATAACAGCGTCTCAAAGTGATCTAGGGCAAACAGAGCAAGAAGATCATTTACTATCCAGTCTCTTTATGTAACCAGTCCGCAAGGTATGTGGTGTACTCGTGCATATAACAGCGTCTCAAAGTGATCTAGGGCAAACAGAGCAAGAAGATCATTTACTATTCCGTCTCTTTATGTAACCTGTCCGCAAGGTATGTGGTGTACTCGTGCATATAACAGCGTCTCAAAGTGATCTAGGACAAACAGAGCAAGAAGATCATTTACTATTCCGTCTCTTTATGTAACCTGTCCGCAAGGTATGTGGTGTACTCGTGCATATAACAGCGTCTCAAAGTGATCTAGGGCAAACAGAGCAAGAAGGTCATTTACTATTCCGTCTCTTTATGTAACCTGTCCGCAAGGTATGTGGTGTACTCGTGCATATAACAGCGTCTCAAAGTGATCTAGGGCAAACAGAGCAAGAAGATCATATACTATTCCGTCTCTTTATGTAACCTGTCCGCAAGGTATGTGGTGTACTCGTGCATATAAAAGCGTCTCAAAGTGATCTATGGCAAACAGAGCAAGAAGATCATTTACTATCCAGTCTCTTTATGTAACCTGTCCGCATGGTATGTGGTGTACTCGTGCATATAACAGCGTCTCAAAGTGGTCTAGGGCAAACAGAGCAAGAAGATCATTTACTATTCCTTCTCGTTATGTAACCTGTCCACAAGGTATGTGGTGTACTCGTGCATATAACAGCGTCTCAAAGTGATCTAGGGCAAACAGAGCAAGAAGATCATTTACTATTCCGTCTCTTTATGTAACCTGTCCGCAAGGTATGTGGTGTACTCGTGCATATAACAGCGTCTCAAAGTGATCTAGGGCAAACAGAGCAAGAAGATCATTTACTATTCCGTCTCTTTATGTAACCTGTCCGCAAGGTACTTAGTGTACTCGTGCATATAACAGCGTCTCAAAGTGATCTAGGGCAAACAGAGCAAGAAGATCATTTACTATTCCGTCTCTTTATGTAACCTGTCCGCAAGGTATGTGGTGTACTCGTGCATATAACAGCGTCTCAAAGTGATCTAGGGCAAACAGAGCAAGAAGATCATTTACTATCCAGTCTCTTTATGTAACCTGTCCGCAAGGTATGTGGTGTACTCGTGTATATAACAGCGTCTCAAAGTGATCTAGGACAAACAGAGCAAGAAGATCATTTACTATTCAGTCTCTTTATGTAACCTGTCCGCAAGGTATGTGGTGTACTCGTGCATATAACAGCGTCTCAAAGTGATCTAGGGCAAACAGAGCAAGAAGATCATTTACTATTCCGTCTCTTTATGTAACCTGTCCGCAAGGTTCATGGTGTACTTGTGTATATAACAGCGTCTCAAAGTGATCTAGGACAAACAGAGCAAGAAGATCATTTATTATTCAGTCTCTTTATGTAACCTGTCCGCAAGGTATGTGGTGTACTCATGCATATAACAGCGTCTCAAAGTGATCTAGGGCAAACAGAGCAAGAAGATCATTTATTATTCAGTCTCTTTATGTAACCTGTCCGCAAGGTATGTGGTGTACTCATGCATATAACAGCGTCTCAAAGTGATCTAGGGCAAACAGAGCAAGAAGATCATTTACTATTCCGTCTCTTTATGTAACCTGTCCACAAGGTATGTGGTGTACTCGTGCATATAACAGCGTCTCAAAGTGATCTAGGGCAAACAGAGCAAGAAGATCATTTACTATTCCGTCTCGTTATGTAACCTGTCCACAAGGTATGTGGTGTACTCGTGCATATAACAGCGTCTCAAAGTGATCTAGGGCAAACAGAGCAAGAAGATCATTTACTATTCAGTCTCTTTATGTAACCTGTCCACAAGGTACGTGGTGTACTCGTGCATATAACAGCGTCTCAAAGTGATCTAGGACAAACAGAGCAAGAAGATCATTTACTATTCAGTCTCTTTATGTAACCTGTCCGCAAGGTATGTGGTGTACTCGTGCATATAACAGCGTCTCAAAGTGATCTAGGACAAACAGAGCAAGAAGATCATTTACTATTCCGTCTCTTTATGTAACCTGTCCGCAAGGTACGTGGTGTACTCGTGCATATAACAGCGTCTCAAAGTGATCTAGGGCAAACAGAGCAAGAAGATCATTTACTATTCAGTCTCTTTATGTAACCTGTCCGCAAGGTACGTGGTGTACTCGTGTATATAACAGCGTATCAAAGTGATCTAGGACAAACAGAGCAAGAAGATCATTTACTATTCCGTCTCTTTATGTAACCTGTCCGCAAGGTATGTGGTGTACTCGTGTATATAACAGCGTCTCAAAGTGATCTAGGACAAACAGAGCAAGAAGATCATTTACTATTCAGTCTCTTTATGTAACCTGTCCACAAGGTATGTGGTGTACTCGTGCATATAACAGCGTCTCAAAGTGATCTAGGACAAACAGAGCAAGAAGATCATTTACTATTCCGTCTCTTTATGTAACCTGTCCACAAGGTATGTGGTGTACTCGCGCATATAACAGCGTCTCAAAGTGATCTAGGGCAAACAGAGCAAGAAAATCATTTACTATTCCGTCTCTTTATGTAACCTGTCCACAAGGTATATGGTGTACTCGTGCATATAACAGCGTCTCAAAGTAATCTAGGACAAACAGAGCAAGAAGATCATTTACTATTCCGTCTCTTTATGTAACCTGTCCACAAGGTACGTGGTGTACTCGTGCCTATAACTGCGTCTCAAAGTGATCTAGGGCAAACAGAGCAAGAAGATCATTTACTATTCCGTCTCTTTATGTAACCTGTCCGCAAGGTACGTGGTGTACTCGTGCATATAACAGCGTCTCAAAGTGATCTAGGACAAACAGAGCAAGAAGATCATTTACTATTCAGTCTCTTTATGTAACCTGTCCACAAGGTACGTGGTCTACTCGCGCATATAACAGCGTCTCAAAGTGATCTAGGGCAAACAGAGCAAGAAGATCATTTACTATTCCGTCTCTTTATGTAACCTGTCCGCAAGGTATGTGGTGTACTCGTGCATATAACAGCGTCTCAAAGTGATCTAGGGCAAACAGAGCAAGAAGATCATTTACTATCCAGTCTCTTTATGTAAACTGTCCGCAAGGTATGTGGTGTACTCGTGTATATAACAGCGTCTCAAAGTGATCTAGGACAAACAGAGCAAGAAGATCATTTACTATTCCGTCTCTTTATGTAACCTGTCCGCAAGGTATGTGGTGTACTCGTGCATATAACAGCGTCTCAAAGTGATCTAGGACAAACAGAGCAAGAAGATCATTTACTATTCAGTCTCTTTATGTAACCTGTCCGCAAGGTACGTGGTGTACTCGTGTATATAACAGCGTCTCAAAGTGATCTAGGACAAACAGAGCAAGAAGATCATTTATTATTCAGTCTC
This sequence comes from Escarpia spicata, assembly GCA_963995525.1. NCBI lineage: Eukaryota > Metazoa > Annelida > Polychaeta > Sabellida > Siboglinidae > Escarpia > Escarpia spicata. The sequence goes on from OZ023207.1 coordinate 46,850,391, forward strand.
TTTATGTAACCTGTCCGCAAGGTACGTGGTGTACTCGTGTATATAACAGCGTCTCAAAGTGATCTAGGACAAACAGAGCAAGAAGATCATTTATTATTCAGTCTCTTTATGTAACCTGTCCGCAAGGTATGTGGTGTACTCATGCATATAACAGCGTCTCAAAGTGATCTAGGGCAAACAGAGCAAGAAGATCATTTATTATTCAGTCTCTTTATGTAACCTGTCCGCAAGGTATGTGGTGTACTCATGCATATAACAGCGTCTCAAAGTGATCTAGGGCAAACAGAGCAAGAAGATCATTTACTATTCCGTCTCTTTATGTAACCTGTCCACAAGGTATGTGGTGTACTCGTGCATATAACAGCGTCTCAAAGTGATCTAGGGCAAACAGAGCAAGAAGATCATTTACTATTCCGTCTCGTTATGTAACCTGTCCACAAGGTATGTGGTGTACTCGTGCATATAACAGCGTCTCAAAGTGATCTAGGGCAAACAGAGCAAGAAGATCATTTACTATTCAGTCTCTTTATGTAACCTGTCCACAAGGTACGTGGTGTACTCGTGCATATAACAGCGTCTCAAAGTGATCTAGGACAAACAGAGCAAGAAGATCATTTACTATTCAGTCTCTTTATGTAACCTGTCCGCAAGGTATGTGGTGTACTCGTGCATATAACAGCGTCTCAAAGTGATCTAGGACAAACAGAGCAAGAAGATCATTTACTATTCCGTCTCTTTATGTAACCTGTCCGCAAGGTACGTGGTGTACTCGTGCATATAACAGCGTCTCAAAGTGATCTAGGGCAAACAGAGCAAGAAGATCATTTACTATTCAGTCTCTTTATGTAACCTGTCCGCAAGGTACGTGGTGTACTCGTGTATATAACAGCGTCTCAAAGTGATCTAGGACAAACAGAGCAAGACGATCATTTACTATTCCGTCTCTTTATGTAACCTGTCCGCAAGGTATGTGGTGTACTCGTGCATATAACAGCGTCTCAAAGTGATCTAGGGCAAACAGAGCAAGAAGATCATTTACTATCCAGTCTCTTTATGTAACCTGTCCGCAAGGTATGTGGTGTACTCGTGTATATAACAGCGTCTCAAAGTGATCTAGGACAAACAGAGCAAGAAGATCATTTACTATTCAGTCTCTTTATGTAACCTGTCCGCAAGGTATGTGGTGTACTCGTGCATATAACAGCGTCTCAAAGTGATCTAGGGCAAACAGAGCAAGAAGATCATTTACTATTCCGTCTCTTTATGTAACCTGTCCGCAAGGTTCATGGTGTACTTGTGTATATAACAGCGTCTCAAAGTGATCTAGGACAAACAGAGCAAGAAGATCATTTATTATTCAGTCTCTTTATGTAACCTGTCCGCAAGGTATGTGGTGTACTCATGCATATAACAGCGTCTCAAAGTGATCTAGGGCAAACAGAGCAAGAAGATCATTTATTATTCAGTCTCTTTATGTAACCTGTCCGCAAGGTATGTGGTGTACTCATGCATATAACAGCGTCTCAAAGTGATCTAGGGCAAACAGAGCAAGAAGATCATTTACTATTCCGTCTCTTTATGTAACCTGTCCACAAGGTATGTGGTGTACTCGTGCATATAACAGCGTCTCAAAGTGATCTAGGGCAAACAGAGCAAGAAGATCATTTACTATTCCGTCTCGTTATGTAACCTGTCCACAAGGTATGTGGTGTACTCGTGCATATAACAGCGTCTCAAAGTGATCTAGGGCAAACAGAGCAAGAAGATCATTTACTATTCAGTCTCTTTATGTAACCTGTCCACAAGGTACGTGGTGTACTCGTGCATATAACAGCGTCTCAAAGTGATCTAGGACAAACAGAGCAAGAAGATCATTTACTATTCAGTCTCTTTATGTAACCTGTCCGCAAGGTATGTGGTGTACTCGTGCATATAACAGCGTCTCAAAGTGATCTAGGACAAACAGAGCAAGAAGATCATTTACTATTCCGTCTCTTTATGTAACCTGTCCGCAAGGTACGTGGTGTACTCGTGCATATAACAGCGTCTCAAAGTGATCTAGGGCAAACAGAGCAAGAAGATCATTTACTATTCAGTCTCTTTATGTAACCTGTCCGCAAGGTACGTGGTGTACTCGTGTATATAACAGCGTCTCAAAGTGATCTAGGACAAACAGAGCAAGAAGATCATTTACTATTCCGTCTCTTTATGTAACCTGTCCGCAAGGTATGTGGTGTACTCGTGTATATAACAGCGTCTCAAAGTGATCTAGGACAAACAGAGCAAGAAGATCATTTACTATTCAGTCTCTTTATGTAACCTGTCCACAAGGTATGTGGTGTACTCGTGCATATAACAGCGTCTCAAAGTGATCTAGGACAAACAGAGCAAGAAGATCATTTACTATTCCGTCTCTTTATGTAACCTGTCCACAAGGTATGTGGTGTACTCGCGCATATAACAGCGTCTCAAAGTGATCTAGGGCAAACAGAGCAAGAAAATCATTTACTATTCCGTCTCTTTATTTAACCTGTCCACAAGGTATATGGTGCACTCGTGCATATAACAGCGTCTCAAAGTAATCTAGGACAAACAGAGCAAGAAGATCATTTACTATTCCGTCTCTTTATGTAACCTGTCCACAAGGTACGTGGTGTACTCGTGCCTATAACTGCGTCTCAAAGTGATCTAGGGCAAACAGAGCAAGAAGATCATTTACTATTCCGTCTCTTTATGTAACCTGTCCGCAAGGTACGTGGTGTACTCGTGCATATAACAGCGTCTCAAAGTGATCTAGGACAAACAGAGCAAGAAGATCATTTACTATTCAGTCTCTTTATGTAACCTGTCCACAAGGTACGTGGTCTACTCGCGCATATAACAGCGTCTCAAAGTGATCTAGGGCAAACAGAGCAAGAAGATCATTTACTATTCCGTCTCTTTATGTAACCTGTCCGCAAGGTATGTGGTGTACTCGTGCATATAACAGCGTCTCAAAGTGATCTAGGGCAAACAGAGCAAGAAGATCATTTACTATCCAGTCTCTTTATGTAAACTGTCCGCAAGGTATGTGGTGTACTCGTGTATATAACAGCGTCTCAAAGTGATCTAGGACAAACAGAGCAAGAAGATCATTTACTATTCCGTCTCTTTATGTAACCTGTCCGCAAGGTATGTGGTGTACTCGTGCATATAACAGCGTCTCAAAGTGATCTAGGACAAACAGAGCAAGAAGATCATTTACTATTCAGTCTCTTTATGTAACCTGTCCGCAAGGTACGTGGTGTACTCGTGTATATAACAGCGTCTCAAAGTGATCTAGGACAAACAGAGCAAGAAGATCATTTATTATTCAGTCTCTTTATGTAACCTGTCCGCAAGGTACGTGGTGTACTCGTGTATATAACAGCGTCTCAAAGTGATCTAGGACAAACAGAGCAAGAAGATCATTTATTATTCAGTCTCTTTATGTAACCTGTCCGCAAGGTATGTGGTGTACTCATGCATATAACAGCGTCTCAAAGTGATCTAGGGCAAACAGAGCAAGAAGATCATTTACTATCCAGTCTCTTTATGTAACCTGTCCGCAAGGTACGTGGTGTACTCGTGCATATAACAGCGTCTCAAAGTGATCTAGGACAAACAGAGCAAGAAGATCATTTACTATTCAGTCTCTTTATGTAACCTGTCGCAAGGTATGTGGTGTACTCATGCATATAACAGCGTCTCAAAGTGATCTAGGACAAACAGAGCAAGAAGATCATTTACTATTCAGTCTCTTTATGTAACCTGTCCGCAAGGTATGTGGTGTACTCGTGTATATAACAGCGTCTCAAAGTGATCTAGGACAAACAGAGCAAGAAGATCATTTACTATTCCGTCTCTTTATGTAACCTGTCCACAAGGTATGTGGTGTACTCGTGTATATAACAGCGTCTCAAAGTGATCTAGGACAAACAGAGCAAGAAGATCATTTACTATTCCGTCTCTTTATGTAACCTGTCCGCAAGGTATGTGGTGTACTCGTGCATATAACAGCGTCTCAAAGTGATCTAGGGCAAACAGAGCAAGAAGATCATTTACTATTCCGTCTCTTTATGTAACCTGTCTGCAAGGTATGTGGTGTACTCGTGCATATAACAGCGTCTCAAAGTGATCTAGGACAAACAGAGCAAGAAGATCATTTACTATTCAGTCTCTTTATGTAACCTGTCCACAAGGTACGTGGTGTACTCGTGCATATAACAGCGTCTCAAAGTGATCTAGGACAAACAGAGCAAGAAGATCATTTACTATTCAGTCTCTTTATGTAACCTGTCCGCAAGGTATGTGGTGTACTCGTGTATATAACAGCGTCTCAAAGTGATCTAGGACAAACAGAGCAAGAAGATCATTTACTATTCAGTCTCTTTATGTAACCTGTCCGCAAGGTATGTGGTGTACTCGTGCATATAACAGCGTCTCAAAGTGATCTAGGACAAACAGAGCAAGAAGATCATTTACTATTCCGTCTCTTTATGTAACCTGTCCGCAAGGTACGTGGTGTAATCGTGCATATAACAGCGTCTCAAAGTGATCTAGGACAAACAGAGCAAGAAGATCATTTACTATTCAGTCTCTTTACGTAACCTGTCCGCAAGGTATGTGGTGTACTCGTGCATATAACAGCGTCTCAAAGTGATCTAGGACAAACAGAGCAAGAAGATCATTTACTATTCCGTCTCTTTATGTAACCTGTCCGCAAGGTACGTGGTCTACTCGCGCATATAACAGCGTCTCAAAGTGATCTAGGACAAACAGAGCAAGAAGATCATTTACTATTCAGTCTCTTTATGTAACCTGTCCGCAAGGTATGTGGTGTACTCGTGCATATAACAGCGTCTCAAAGTGATCTAGGACAAACAGAGCAAGAAGATCATTTACTATTCCGTCTCTTTATGTAACCTGTCCGCAAGGTATGTGGTGTACTCGTGCATATAACAGCGTCTCAAAGTGATCTAGGGCAAACAGAGCAAGAAGATCATTTACTATCCAGTCTCTTTATGTAACCTGTCCTCAAGGTATGTGGTGTACTCGTGCATATAACAGCGTCTCAAAGTGATCTAGGACAAACAGAGCAAGAAGATCATTTACTATTCAGTCTCTTTATGTAACCTGCCCGCAAGGTATGTGGTGTACTCGTGCATATAACAGCGTCTCAAAGTGATCTAGGGCAAACAGAGCAAGAAGATCATTTACTATTCCGTCTCTTTATGTAACCTGTCCGCAAGGTATGTGGTGTACTCGTGCATATAACAGCGTCTCAAAGTGATCTAGGGCAAACAGAGCAAGAAGATCATTTACTATCCAGTCTCTTTATGTAACCTGTCCGCAAGGTATGTGGTGTACTCGTGCATATAATAGCGTCTCAAAGTGATCTAGGGCAAACATAGTAAGAAGATAATTTACTATTCCGTCTCTTTATGTAACCTGTCCGCAAGGTACGTGGTGTACTCGTGCATATAACAGCGTCTCAAAGTGATCTAGGGCAAACAGAGCAAGAAGATCATTTACTATTCCGTCTCTTTATGTAACCTGTCCGCAAGGTATGTGGTGTACTCGTGCATATAACAGCGTCTCAAAGTGATCTAGGGCAAACAGAGCAAGAAGATCATTTACTATCCAGTCTCTTTATGTAACCTGTCCGCAAGGTATGTGGTGTACTCGTGTATATAACAGCGTCTCAAAGTGATCTAGGGCAAACAGAGCAAGAAGATCATTTACTATTCCGTCTCTTTATGTAACCTGTCCACAAGGTATGTGGTGTACTCGTGCATATAACAGCGTCTCAAAGTGATCTAGGGCAAACAGAGCAAGAAGATCATTTACTATTCCGTCTCGTTATGTAACCTGTCCACAAGGTATGTGGTGTACTCGTGCATATAACAGCGTCTCAAAGTGATCTAGGGCAAACAGAGCAAGAAGATCATTTACTATTCAGTCTCTTTATGTAACCTGTCCACAAGGTACGTGGTGTACTCGTGCATATAACAGCGTCTCAAAGTGATCTAGGACAAACAGAGCAAGAAGATCATTTACTATTCAGTCTCTTTATGTAACCTGTCCGCAAGGTATGTGGTGTACTCGTGCATATAACAGCGTCTCAAAGTGATCTAGGACAAACAGAGCAAGAAGATCATTTAATATTCCGTCTCTTTATGTAACCTGTCCGCAAGGTACGTGGTGTACTCGTGCATATAACAGCGTCTCAAAGTGATCTAGGGCAAACAGAGCAAGAAGATCATTTACTATTCAGTCTCTTTATGTAACCTGTCCGCAAGGTACGTGGTGTACTCGTGTATATAACAGCGTCTCAAAGTGATCTAGGACAAACAGAGCAAGACGATCATTTACTATTCCGTCTCTTTATGTAACCTGTCCGCAAGGTATGTGGTGTACTCGTGTATATAACAGCGTCTCAAAGTGATCTAGGACAAACAGAGCAAGAAGATCATTTACTATTCAGTCTCTTTATGTAACCTGTCCACAAGGTATGTGGTGTACTCGTGCATATAACAGCGTCTCAAAGTGATCTAGGACAAACAGAGCAAGAAGATCATTTACTATTCCGTCTCTTTATGTAACCTGTCCACAAGGTATGTGGTGTACTCGCGCATATAACAGCGTCTCAAAGTGATCTAGGGCAAACAGAGCAAGAAGATCATTTACTATTCCGTCTCTTTATGTAACCTGTCCACAAGGTATATGGTGTACTCGTGCATATAACAGCGTCTCAAAGTGATCTAGGACAAACAGAGCAAGAAGATCATTTACTATTCCGTCTCTTTATGTAACCTGTCCACAAGGTACGTGGTGTACTCGTGCCTATAACAGCGTCTCAAAGTGATCTAGGGCAAACAGAGCAAGAAGATCATTTACTATTCCGTCTCTTTATGTAACCTGTCCGCAAGGTACGTGGTGTACTCGTGCATATAACAGCGTCTCAAAGTGATCTAGGGCAAACAGAGCAAGAAGATCATTTACTATTCCGTCTCTTTATGTAACCTGTCCGCAAGGTATGTGGTGTACTCGTGCATATAACAGCGTCTCAAAGTGATCTAGGGCAAACAGAGCAAGAAGATCATTTACTATCCAGTCTCTTTATGTAACCTGTCCGCAAGGTATGTGGTGTACTCGTGTATATAACAGCGTCTCAAAGTGATCTAGGACAAACAGAGCAAGAAGATCATTTACTATTCCGTCTCTTTATGTAACCTGTCCGCAAGGTATGTGGTGTACTCGTGCATATAACAGCGTCTCAAAGTGATCTAGGACAAACAGAGCAAGAAGATCATTTACTATTCAGTCTCTTTATGTAACCTGTCCGCAAGGTACGTGGTGTACTCGTGTATATAACAGCGTCTCAAAGTGATCTAGGACAAACAGAGCAAGAAGATCATTTACTATCCAGTCTCTTTATGTAACCTGTCCGCAAGGTACGTGGTGTACTCGTGCATATAACAGCGTCTCAAAGTGATCTAGGACAAACAGAGCAAGAAGATCATTTACTATTCAGTCTCTTTATGTAACCTGTCGCAAGGTATGTGGTGTACTCGTGCATATAACAGCGTCTCAAAGTGATCTAGGACAAACAGATCAAGAAGATCATTTACTATTCAGTCTCTTTATGTAACCTGTCGCAAGGTATGTGGTGTACTCATGCATATAACAGCGTCTCAAAGTGATCTAGGACAAACAGAGCAAGAAGATCATTTACTATTCAGTCTCTTTATGTAACCTGTCCGCAAGGTATGTGGTGTACTCGTGTATATAACAGCGTCTCAAAGTGATCTAGGACAAACAGAGCAAGAAGATCATTTACTATTCCGTCTCTTTATGTAACCTGTCCACAAGGTATGTGGTGTACTCGTGCATATAACAGCGTCTCAAAGTGATCTAGGACAAACAGAGCAAGAAGATCATTTACTATTCCGTCTCTTTATGTAACCTGTCCGCAAGGTATGTGGTGTACTCGTGCATATAACAGCGTCTCAAAGTGATCTAGGGCAAACAGAGCAAGAAGATCATTTACTATTCCGTCTCTTTATGTAACCTGTCTGCAAGGTATGTGGTGTACTCGTGCATATAACAGCGTCTCAAAGTGATCTAGGACAAACAGAGCAAGAAGATCATTTACTATTCAGTCTCTTTATGTAACCTGTCCACAAGGTACGTGGTGTACTCGTGCATATAACAGCGTCTCAAAGTGATCTAGGACAAACAGAGCAAGAAGATCATTTACTATTCAGTCTCTTTATGTAACCTGTCCGCAAGGTATGTGGTGTACTCGTGCATATAACAGCGTCTCAAAGTGATCTAGGACAAACAGAGCAAGAAGATCATTTAATATTCCGTCTCTTTATGTAACCTGTCCGCAAGGTACGTGGTGTACTCGTGCATATAACAGCGTCTCAAAGTGATCTAGGGCAAACAGAGCAAGAAGATCATTTACTATTCAGTCTCTTTATGTAACCTGTCCGCAAGGTACGTGGTGTACTCGTGTATATAACAGCGTCTCAAAGTGATCTAGGACAAACAGAGCAAGACGATCATTTACTATTCCGTCTCTTTATGTAACCTGTCCGCAAGGTATGTGGTGTACTCGTGTATATAACAGCGTCTCAAAGTGATCTAGGACAAACAGAGCAAGAAGATCATTTACTATTCAGTCTCTTTATGTAACCTGTCCACAAGGTATGTGGTGTACTCGCGCATATAACAGCGTCTCAAAGTGATCTAGGGCAAACAGAGCAAGAAGATCATTTACTATTCCGTCTCTTTATGTAACCTGTCCACAAGGTATATGGTGTACTCGTGCATATAACAGCGTCTCAAAGTGATCTAGGACAAACAGAGCAAGAAGATCATTTACTATTCCGTCTCTTTATGTAACCTGTCCGCAAGGTATGTGGTGTACTCGTGCATATAACAGCGTCTCAAAGTGATCTAGGGCAAACAGAGCAAGAAGATCATTTACTATTCCGTCTCTTTATGTAACCTGTCCGCAAGGTACGTGGTGTACTCGTGCATATAACAGCGTCTCAAAGTGATCTAGGGCAAACAGAGCAAGAAGATCATTTACTATTCCGTCTCTTTATGTAACCTGTCCGCAAGGTATGTGGTGTACTCGTGCATATAACAGCGTCTCAAAGTGATCTAGGGCAAACAGAGCAAGAAGATCATTTACTATCCAGTCTCTTTATGTAACCTGTCCGCAAGGTATGTGGTGTACTCGTGTATATAACAGCGTCTCAAAGTGATCTAGGACAAACAGAGCAAGAAGATCATTTACTATTCCGTCTCTTTATGTAACCTGTCCGCAAGGTATGTGGTGTACTCGTGCATATAACAGCGTCTCAAAGTGATCTAGGACAAACAGAGCAAGAAGATCATTTACTATTCAGTCTCTTTATGTAACCTGTCCGCAAGGTACGTGGTGTACTCGTGTATATAACAGCGTCTCAAAGTGATCTAGGACAAACAGAGCAAGAAGATCATTTACTATCCAGTCTCTTTATGTAACCTGTCCGCAAGGTACGTGGTGTACTCGTGCATATAACAGCGTCTCAAAGTGATCTAGGACAAACAGAGCAAGAAGATCATTTACTATTCAGTCTCTTTATGTAACCTGTCGCAAGGTATGTGGTGTACTCATGCATATAACAGCGTCTCAAAGTGATCTAGGACAAACAGAGCAAGAAGATCATTTACTATTCAGTCTCTTTATGTAACCTGTCCGCAAGGTATGTGGTGTACTCGTGTATATAACAGCGTCTCAAAGTGATCTAGGACAAACAGAGCAAGAAGATCATTTACTATTCCGTCTCTTTATGTAACCTGTCCACAAGGTATGTGGTGTACTCGTGCATATAACAGCGTCTCAAAGTGATCTAGGACAAACAGAGCAAGAAGATCATTTACTATTCCGTCTCTTTATGTAACCTGTTCGCAAGGTATGTGGTGTACTCGTGCATATAACAGCGTCTCAAAGTGATCTAGGGCAAACAGAGCAAGAAGATCATTTACTATTCCGTCTCTTTATGTAACCTGTCTGCAAGGTATGTGGTGTACTCGTGCATATAACAGCGTCTCAAAGTGATCTAGGACAAACAGAGCAAGAAGATCATTTACTATTCAGTCTCTTTATGTAACCTGTCCACAAGGTACGTGGTGTACTTGTGCATATAACAGCGTCTCAAAGTGATCTAGGACAAACAGAGCAAGAAGATCATTTACTATTCAGTCTCTTTATGTAACCTGTCCGCAAGGTATGTGGTGTACTCGTGTATATAACAGCGTCTCAAAGTGATCTAGGACAAACAGAGCAAGAAGATCATTTACTATTCAGTCTCTTTATGTAACCTGTCCGCAAGGTATGTGGTGTACTCGTGCATATAACAGCGTCTCAAAGTGATCTAGGACAAACAGAGCAAGAAGATCATTTACTATTCCGTCTCTTTATGTAACCTGTCCGCAAGGTACGTGGTGTAATCGTGCATATAACAGCGTCTCAAAGTGATCTAGGACAAACAGAGCAAGAAGATCATTTACTATTCAGTCTCTTTACGTAACCTGTCCGCAAGGTATGTGGTGTACTCGTGCATATAACAGCGTCTCAAAGTGATCTAGGACAAACAGAGCAAGAAGATCATTTACTATTCCGTCTCTTTATGTAACCTGTCCGCAAGGTACGTGGTCTACTCGCGCATATAACAGCGTCTCAAAGTGATCTAGGACAAACAGAGCAAGAAGATCATTTACTATTCAGTCTCTTTATGTAACCTGTCCGCAAGGTATGTGGTGTACTCGTGCATATAACAGCGTCTCAAAGTGATCTAGGGCAAACAGAGCAAGAAGATCATTTACTATTCCGTCTCTTTATGTAACCTGTCTGCAAGGTATGTGGTCTACTCGCGCATATAACAGCGTCTCAAAGTGATCTAGGACAAAAAGAGCAAGAAGATCATTTACTATTCCGTCTCTTTATGTAACCTGTCCGCAAGGTATGTGGTGTACTCGTGCATATAACAGCGTCTCAAAGTGATCTAGGGCAAACAGAGCAAGAAGATCATTTACTATCCAGTCTCTTTATGTAACCTGTCCGCAAGGTATGTGGTGTACTCGTGCATATAACAGCGTCTCAAAGTGATCTAGGACAAACAGAGCAAGAAGATCATTTACTATTCAGTCTCTTTATGTAACATGCCCGCAAGGTATGTGGTGTACTCGTGCATATAACAGCGTCTCAAAGTGATCTAGGGCAAACAGAGCAAGAAGATCATTTACTATTCCGTCTCTTTATGTAACCTGTCCGCAAGGTATGTGGTGTACTCGTGCATATAACAGCGTCTCAAAGTGATCTAGGGCAAACAGAGCAAGAAGATCATTTACTATCCAGTCTCTTTATGTAACCTGTCCGCAAGGTATGTGGTGTACTCGTGCATATAACAGCGTCTCAAAGTGATCTAGGACAAACAGATCAAGAAGATCATTTACTATTCAGTCTCTTTATGTAACCTGTCGCAAGGTATGTGGTGTACTCATGCATATAACAGCGTCTCAAAGTGATCTAGGACAAACAGAGCAAGAAGATCATTTACTATTCAGTCTCTTTATGTAACCTGTCCGCAAGGTATGTGGTGTACTCGTGTATATAACAGCGTCTCAAAGTGATCTAGGACAAACAGAGCAAGAAGATCATTTACTATTCCGTCTCTTTATGTAACCTGTCCACAAGGTATGTGGTGTACTCGTGCATATAACAGCGTCTCAAAGTGATCTAGGACAAACAGAGCAAGAAGATCATTTACTATTCCGTCTCTTTATGTAACCTGTCCGCAAGGTATGTGGTGTACTCGTGCATATAACAGCGTCTCAAAGTGATCTAGGGCAAACAGAGCAAGAAGATCATTTACTATTCCGTCTCTTTATGTAACCTGTCTGCAAGGTATGTGGTGTACTCGTGCATATAACAGCGTCTCAAAGTGATCTAGGACAAACAGAGCAAGAAGATCATTTACTATTCAGTCTCTTTATGTAACCTGTCCACAAGGTACGTGGTGTACTCGTGCATATAACAGCGTCTCAAAGTGATCTAGGACAAACAGAGCAAGAAGATCATTTACTATTCAGTCTCTTTATGTAACCTGTCCGCAAGGTATGTGGTGTACTCGTGTATATAACAGCGTCTCAAAGTGATCTAGGACAAACAGAGCAAGAAGATCATTTACTATTCAGTCTCTTTATGTAACCTGTCCGCAAGGTATGTGGTGTACTCGTGCATATAACAGCGTTTCAAAGTGATCTAGGACAAACAGAGCAAGAAGATCATTTACTATTCCGTCTCTTTATGTAACCTGTCCGCAAGGTACGTGGTGTAATCGTGCATATAACAGCGTCTCAAAGTGATCTAGGACAAACAGAGCAAGAAGATCATTTACTATTCAGTCTCTTTACGTAACCTGTCCGCAAGGTATGTGGTGTACTCGTGCATATAACAGCGTCTCAAAGTGATCTAGGACAAACAGAGCAAGAAGATCATTTACTATTCCGTCTCTTTATGTAACCTGTCCGCAAGGTACGTGGTCTACTCGCGCATATAACAGCGTCTCAAAGTTATCTAGGACAAACAGAGCAAGAAGAACATTTACTATTCAGTCTCTTTATGTAACCTGTCCGCAAGGTATGTGGTGTACTCGTGCATATAACAGCGTCTCAAAGTGATCTAGGGCAAACAGAGCAAGAAGATCATTTACTATTCCGTCTCTTTATGTAACCTGTCTGCAAGGTATGTGGTCTACTCGCGCATATAACAGCGTCTCAAAGTGATCTAGGACAAACAGAGCAAGAAGATCATTTACTATTCCGTCTCTTTATGTAACCTGTCCGCAAGGTATGTGGTGTACTCGTGCATATAACAGCGTCTCAAAGTGATCTAGGGCAAACAGAGCAAGAAGATCATTTACTATCCAGTTTCTTTATGTAACCTGTCCGCAAGGTATGTGGTGTACTCGTGCATATAACAGCGTCTCAAAGTGATCTAGGACAAACAGAGCAAGAAGATCATTTACTATTCAGTCTCTTTATGTAACCTGCCCGCAAGGTATGTGGTGTACTCGTGCATATAACAGCGTCTCAAAGTGATCTAGGGCAAACAGAGCAAGAAGATCATTTACTATTCCGTCTCTTTATGTAACCTGTCCGCAAGGTATGTGGTGTACTCGTGCATATAACAGCGTCTCAAAGTGATCTAGGGCAAACAGAGCAAGAAGATCATTTACTATCCAGTCTCTTTATGTAACCTGTCCGCAAGGTATGTGGTGTACTCGTGCATATAACAGCGTCTCAAAGTGATCTAGGGCAAACAGAGTAAGAAGATAATTTACTATTCCGTCTCTTTATGTAACCTGTCCGCAAGGTACGTGGTGTACTCGTGCATATAACAGCGTCTCAAAGTGATCTAGGGCAAACAGAGCAAGAAGATCATTTACTATTCCGTCTCTTTATGTAACCTGTCCGCAAGGTACGTGGTGTACTCGTGCATATAACAGCGTCTCAAAGTGATCTAGGGCAAACAGAGCAAGAAGATCATTTACTATTCCGTCTCTTTATGTAACCTGTCCGCAAGGTATGTGGTGTACTCGTGCATATAACAGCGTCTCAAAGTGATCTAGGGCAAACAGAGCAAGAAGATCATTTACTATCCAGTCTCTTTATGTAACCTGTCCGCAAGGTATGTGGTGTACTCGTGCATATAACAGCGTCTCAAAGTGATCTAGGGCAAACAGAGCAAGAAGATCATTTACTATTCCGTCTCTTTATGTAACCTGTCCGCAAGGTATGTGGTGTACTCGTGCATATAACAGCGTCTCAAAGTGATCTAGGACAAACAGAGCAAGAAGATCATTTACTATTCCGTCTCTTTATGTAACCTGTCCGCAAGGTATGTGGTGTACTCGTGCATATAACAGCGTCTCAAAGTGATCTAGGGCAAACAGAGCAAGAAGGTCATTTACTATTCCGTCTCTTTATGTAACCTGTCCGCAAGGTATGTGGTGTACTCGTGCATATAACAGCGTCTCAAAGTGATCTAGGGCAAACAGAGCAAGAAGATCATTTACTATTCCGTCTCTTTATGTAACCTGTCCGCAAGGTATGTGGTGTACTCGTGCATATAACAGCGTCTCAAAGTGATCTAGGGCAAACAGAGCAAGAAGATCATTTACTATCCAGTCTCTTTATGTAACCTGTCCGCATGGTATGTGGTGTACTCGTGCATATAACAGCGTCTCAAAGTGGTCTAGGGCAAACAGAGCAAGAAGATCATTTACTATTCCGTCTCGTTATGTAACCTGTCCACAAGGTATGTGGTGTACTCGTGCATATAACAGCGTCTCAAAGTGATCTAGGGCAAACAGAGCAAGAAGATCATTTACTATTCCGTCTCTTTATGTAACCTGTCTGCAAGGTATGTGGTCTACTCGCGCATATAACAGCGTCTCAAAGTGATCTAGGACAAACAGAGCAAGAAGATCATTTACTATTCCGTCTCTTTATGTAACCTGTCCGCAAGGTATGTGGTGTACTCGTGCATATAACAGCGTCTCAAAGTGATCTAGGGCAAACAGAGCAAGAAGATCATTTACTATCCAGTCTCTTTATGTAACCTGTCCGCAAGGTATGTGGTGTACTCGTGCATATAACAGCGTCTCAAAGTGATCTAGGACAAACAGAGCAAGAAGATCATTTACTATTCAGTCTCTTTATGTAACCTGCCCGCAAGGTATGTGGTGTACTCGTGCATATAACAGCGTCTCAAAGTGATCTAGGGCAAACAGAGCAAGAAGATCATTTACTATTCCGTCTCTTTATGTAACCTGTCCGCAAGGTATGTGGTGTACTCGTGCATATAACAGCGTCTCAAAGTGATCTAGGGCAAACAGAGCAAGAAGATCATTTACTATCCAGTCTCTTTATGTAAC
This sequence comes from Escarpia spicata, assembly GCA_963995525.1. Taxonomy (NCBI): domain Eukaryota; kingdom Metazoa; phylum Annelida; class Polychaeta; order Sabellida; family Siboglinidae; genus Escarpia; species Escarpia spicata. The sequence continues at coordinate 46,865,411 of OZ023207.1, forward strand.
CTGTCCGCAAGGTATGTGGTGTACTCGTGCATATAACAGCGTCTCAAAGTGATCTAGGGCAAACAGAGTAAGAAGATAATTTACTATTCCGTCTCTTTATGTAAACTGTCCGCAAGGTACGTGGTGTACTCGTGCATATAACAGCGTCTCAAAGTGATCTAGGGCAAACAGAGCAAGAAGATCATTTACTATTCCGTCTCTTTATGTCACCTGTCCGCAAGGTACGTGGTGTACTCGTGCATATAACAGCGTCTCAAAGTGATCTAGGGCAAACAGAGCAAGAAGATCATTTACTATTCCGTCTCTTTATGTAACCTGTCCGCAAGGTATGTGGTGTACTCGTGCATATAACAGCGTCTCAAAGTGATCTAGGGCAAACAGAGCAAGAAGATCATTTACTATCCAGTCTCTTTATGTAACCTGTCCGCAAGGTATGTGGTGTACTCGTGCATATAACAGCGTCTCAAAGTGATCTAGGGCAAACAGAGCAAGAAGATCATTTACTATTCCGTCTCTTTATGTAACCTGTCCGCAAGGTATGTGGTGTACTCGTGCATATAACAGCGTCTCAAAGTGATCTAGGGCAAACAGAGCAAGAAGATCATTTACTATCCAGTCTCTTTATGTAACCTGTCCGCAAGGTATGTGGTGTACTCGTGCATATAACAGCGTCTCAAAGTGATCTAGGGCAAACAGAGTAAGAAGATAATTTACTATTCCGTCTCTTTATGTAACCTGTCCGCAAGGTACGTGGTGTACTCGTGCATATAACAGCGTCTCAAAGTGATCTAGGGCAAACAGAGCAAGAAGATCATTTACTATTCCGTCTCTTTATGTAACCTGTCCGCAAGGTACGTGGTGTACTCGTGCATATAACAGCGTCTCAAAGTGATCTAGGGCAAACAGAGCAAGAAGATCATTTACTATTCCGTCTCTTTATGTAACCTGTCCGCAAGGTATGTGGTGTACTCGTGCATATAACAGCGTCTCAAAGTGATCTAGGGCAAACAGAGCAAGAAGATCATTTACTATCCAGTCTCTTTATGTAACCTGTCCGCAAGGTATGTGGTGTACTCGTGCATATAACAGCGTCTCAAAGTGATCTAGGGCAAACAGAGCAAGAAGATCATTTACTATTCCGTCTCTTTATGTAACCTGTCCGCAAGGTATGTGGTGTACTCGTGCATATAACAGCGTCTCAAAGTGATCTAGGACAAACAGAGCAAGAAGATCATTTACTATTCCGTCTCTTTATGTAACCTGTCCGCAAGGTATGTGGTGTACTCGTGCATATAACAGCGTCTCAAAGTGATCTAGGGCAAACAGAGCAAGAAGGTCATTTACTATTCCGTCTCTTTATGTAACCTGTCCGCAAGGTATGTGGTGTACTCGTGCATATAACAGCGTCTCAAAGTGATCTAGGGCAAACAGAGCAAGAAGATCATTTACTATTCCGTCTCTTTATGTAACCTGTCCGCAAGGTATGTGGTGTACTCGTGCATATAACAGCGTCTCAAAGTGATCTAGGGCAAACAGAGCAAGAAGATCATTTACTATCCAGTCTCTTTATGTAACCTGTCCGCATGGTATGTGGTGTACTCGTGCATATAACAGCGTCTCAAAGTGGTCTAGGGCAAACAGAGCAAGAAGATCATTTACTATTCCGTCTCGTTATGTAACCTGTCCACAAGGTATGTGGTGTACTCGTGCATATAACAGCGTCTCAAAGTGATCTAGGGCAAACAGAGCAAGAAGATCATTTACTATTCCGTCTCTTTATGTAACCTGTCTGCAAGGTATGTGGTTTACTCGCGCATATAACAGCGTCTCAAAGTGATCTAGGACAAACAGAGCAAGAAGATCATTTACTATTCCGTCTCTTTATGTAACCTGTCCGCAAGGTATGTGGTGTACTCGTGCATATAACAGCGTCTCAAAGTGATCTAGGGCAAACAGAGCAAGAAGATCATTTACTATCCAGTCTCTTTATGTAACCTGTCCGCAAGGTATGTGGTGTACTCGTGCATATAACAGCGTCTCAAAGTGATCTAGGACAAACAGAGCAAGAAGATCATTTACTATTCAGTCTCTTTATGTAACCTGCCCGCAAGGTATGTGGTGTACTCGTGCATATAACAGCGTCTCAAAGTGATCTAGGGCAAACAGAGCAAGAAGATCATTTACTATTCCGTCTCTTTATGTAACCTGTCCGCAAGGTATGTGGTGTACTCGTGCATATAACAGCGTCTCAAAGTGATCTAGGGCAAACAGAGCAAGAAGATCATTTACTATCCAGTCTCTTTATGTAACCTGTCCGCAAGGTATGTGGTGTACTCGTGCATATAACAGCGTCTCAAAGTGATCTAGGGCAAACAGAGTAAGAAGATAATTTACTATTCCGTCTCTTTATGTAACCTGTCCGCAAGGTACGTGGTGTACTCGTGCATATAACAGCGTCTCAAAGTGATCTAGGGCAAACAGAGCAAGAAGATCATTTACTATTCCGTCTCTTTATGTCACCTGTCCGCAAGGTACGTGGTGTACTCGTGCATATAACAGCGTCTCAAAGTGATCTAGGGCAAACAGAGCAAGAAGATCATTTACTATTCCGTCTCTTTATGTAACCTGTCCGCAAGGTATGTGGTGTACTCGTGCATATAACAGCGTCTCAAAGTGATCTAGGGCAAACAGAGCAAGAAGATCATTTACTATCCAGTCTCTTTATGTAACCTGTCCGCAAGGTATGTGGTGTACTCGTGCATATAACAGCGTCTCAAAGTGATCTAGGGCAAACAGAGCAAGAAGATCATTTACTATTCCGTCTCTTTATGTAACCTGTCCGCAAGGTATGTGGTGTACTCGTGCATATAACAGCGTCTCAAAGTGATCTAGGACAAACAGAGCAAGAAGATCATTTACTATTCCGTCTCTTTATGTAACCTGTCCGCAAGGTATGTGGTGTATTCGTGCATATAACAGCGTCTCAAAGTGATCTAGGGCAAACAGAGCAAGAAGGTCATTTACTATTCCGTCTCTTTATGTAACCTGTCCGCAAGGTATGTGGTGTACTCGTGCATATAACAGCGTCTCAAAGTGATCTAGGGCAAACAGAGCAAGAAGATCATTTACTATTCCGTCTCTTTATGTAACCTGTCCGCAAGGTATGTGGTGTACTCGTGCATATAACAGCGTCTCAAAGTGATCTAGGGCAAACAGAGCAAGAAGATCATTTACTATCCAGTCTCTTTATGTAACCTGTCCGCATGGTATGTGGTGTACTCGTGCATATAACAGCGTCTCAAAGTGGTCTAGGGCAAACAGAGCAAGAAGATCATTTACTATTCCGTCTCGTTATGTAACCTGTCCACAAGGTATGTGGTGTACTCGTGCATATAACAGCGTCTCAAAGTGATCTAGGGCAAACAGAGCAAGAAGATCATTTACTATTCCGTCTCTTTATGTAACCTGTCCGCAAGGTATGTGGTGTACTCGTGCATATAACAGCGTCTCAAAGTGATCTAGGGCAAACAGAGCAAGAAGATCATTTACTATTCCGTCTCTTTATGTAACCTGTCCGCAAGGTACTTAGTGTACTCGTGCATATAACAGCGTCTCAAAGTGATCTAGGGCAAACAGAGCAAGAAGATCATTTACTATTCCGTCTCTTTATGTAACCTGTCCGCAAGGTATGTGGTGTACTCGTGCATATAACAGCGTCTCAAAGTGATCTAGGGCAAACAGAGCAAGAAGATCATTTACTATCCAGTCTCTTTATGTAACCTGTCCGCAAGGTATGTGGTGTACTCGTGCATATAACAGCGTCTCAAAGTGATCTAGGACAAACAGAGCAAGAAGATCATTTACTATTCAGTCTCTTTATGTAACCTGCCCGCAAGGTATGTGGTGTACTCGTGCATATAACAGCGTCTCAAAGTGATCTAGGGCAAACAGAGCAAGAAGATCATTTACTATTCCGTCTCTTTATGTAACCTGTCCGCAAGGTATGTGGTGTACTCGTGCATATAACAGCGTCTCAAAGTGATCTAGGGCAAACAGAGCAAGAAGATCATTTACTATCCAGTCTCTTTATGTAACCTGTCCGCAAGGTATGTGGTGTACTCGTGCATATAACAGCGTCTCAAAGTGATCTAGGGCAAACAGAGTAAGAAGATAATTTACTATTCCGTCTCTTTATGTAAACTGTCCGCAAGGTACGTGGTGTACACGTGCATATAACAGCGTCTCAAAGTGATCTAGGGCAAACAGAGCAAGAAGATCATTTACTATTCCGTCTCTTTATGTCACCTGTCCGCAAGGTACGTGGTGTACTCGTGCATATAACAGCGTCTCAAAGTGATCTAGGGCAAACAGAGCAAGAAGATCATTTACTATTCCGTCTCTTTATGTAACCTGTCCGCAAGGTATGTGGTGTACTCGTGCATATAACAGCGTCTCAAAGTGATCTAGGGCAAACAGAGCAAGAAGATCATTTACTATCCAGTCTCTTTATGTAACCTGTCCGCAAGGTATGTGGTGTACTCGTGCATATAACAGCGTCTCAAAGTGATCTAGGGCAAACAGAGCAAGAAGATCATTTACTATTCCGTCTCTTTATGTAACCTGTCCGCAAGGTATGTGGTGTACTCGTGCATATAACAGCGTCTCAAAGTGATCTAGGGCAAACAGAGCAAGAAGATCATTTACTATCCAGTCTCTTTATGTAACCTGTCCGCAAGGTATGTGGTGTACTCGTGCATATAACAGCGTCTCAAAGTGATCTAGGGCAAACAGAGTAAGAAGATAATTTACTATTCCGTCTCTTTATGTAACCTGTCCGCAAGGTACGTGGTGTACTCGTGCATATAACAGCGTCTCAAAGTGATCTAGGGCAAACAGAGCAAGAAGATCATTTACTATTCCGTCTCTTTATGTAACCTGTCCGCAAGGTACGTGGTGTACTCGTGCATATAACAGCGTCTCAAAGTGATCTAGGGCAAACAGAGCAAGAAGATCATTTACTATTCCGTCTCTTTATGTAACCTGTCCGCAAGGTATGTGGTGTACTCGTGCATATAACAGCGTCTCAAAGTGATCTAGGGCAAACAGAGCAAGAAGATCATTTACTATCCAGTCTCTTTATGTAACCTGTCCGCAAGGTATGTGGTGTACTCGTGCATATAACAGCGTCTCAAAGTGATCTAGGGCAAACAGAGCAAGAAGATCATTTACTATTCCGTCTCTTTATGTAACCTGTCCGCAAGGTATGTGGTGTACTCGTGCATATAACAGCGTCTCAAAGTGATCTAGGACAAACAGAGCAAGAAGATCATTTACTATTCCGTCTCTTTATGTAACCTGTCCGCAAGGTATGTGGTGTACTCGTGCATATAACAGCGTCTCAAAGTGATCTAGGGCAAACAGAGCAAGAAGGTCATTTACTATTCCGTCTCTTTATGTAACCTGTCCGCAAGGTATGTGGTGTACTCGTGCATATAACAGCGTCTCAAAGTGATCTAGGGCAAACAGAGCAAGAAGATCATTTACTATTCCGTCTCTTTATGTAACCTGTCCGCAAGGTATGTGGTGTACTCGTGCATATAACAGCGTCTCAAAGTGATCTAGGGCAAACAGAGCAAGAAGATCATTTACTATCCAGTCTCTTTATGTAACCTGTCCGCATGGTATGTGGTGTACTCGTGCATATAACAGCGTCTCAAAGTGGTCTAGGGCAAACAGAGCAAGAAGATCATTTACTATTCCGTCTCGTTATGTAACCTGTCCACAAGGTATGTGGTGTACTCGTGCATATAACAGCGTCTCAAAGTGATCTAGGGCAAACAGAGCAAGAAGATCATTTACTATTCCGTCTCTTTATGTAACCTGTCTGCAAGGTATGTGGTCTACTCGCGCATATAACAGCGTCTCAAAGTGATCTAGGACAAACAGAGCAAGAAGATCATTTACTATTCCGTCTCTTTATGTAACCTGTCCGCAAGGTATGTGGTGTACTCGTGCATATAACAGCGTCTCAAAGTGATCTAGGGCAAACAGAGCAAGAAGATCATTTACTATCCAGTCTCTTTATGTAACCTGTCCGCAAGGTATGTGGTGTACTCGTGCATATAACAGCGTCTCAAAGTGATCTAGGACAAACAGAGCAAGAAGATCATTTACTATTCAGTCTCTTTATGTAACCTGCCCGCAAGGTATGTGGTGTACTCGTGCATATAACAGCGTCTCAAAGTGATCTAGGGCAAACAGAGCAAGAAGATCATTTACTATTCCGTCTCTTTATGTAACCTGTCCGCAAGGTATGTGGTGTACTCGTGCATATAACAGCGTCTCAAAGTGATCTAGGGCAAACAGAGCAAGAAGATCATTTACTATCCAGTCTCTTTATGTAACCTGTCCGCAAGGTATGTGGTGTACTCGTGCATATAACAGCGTCTCAAAGTGATCTAGGGCAAACAGAGTAAGAAGATAATTTACTATTCCGTCTCTTTATGTAACCTGTCCGCAAGGTACGTGGTGTACTCGTGCATATAACAGCGTCTCAAAGTGATCTAGGGCAAACAGAGCAAGAAGATCATTTACTATTCCGTCTCTTTATGTCACCTGTCCGCAAGGTACGTGGTGTACTCGTGCATATAACAGCGTCTCAAAGTGATCTAGGGCAAACAGAGCAAGAAGATCATTTACTATTCCGTCTCTTTATGTAACCTGTCCGCAAGGTATGTGGTGTACTCGTGCATATAACAGCGTCTCAAAGTGATCTAGGGCAAACAGAGCAAGAAGATCATTTACTATCCAGTCTCTTTATGTAACCTGTCCGCAAGGTATGTGGTGTACTCGTGCATATAACAGCGTCTCAAAGTGATCTAGGGCAAACAGAGCAAGAAGATCATTTACTATTCCGTCTCTTTATGTAACCTGTCCGCAAGGTATGTGGTGTACTCGTGCATATAACAGCGTCTCAAAGTGATCTAGGACAAACAGAGCAAGAAGATCATTTACTATTCCGTCTCTTTATGTAACCTGTCCGCAAGGTATGTGGTGTATTCGTGCATATAACAGCGTCTCAAAGTGATCTAGGGCAAACAGAGCAAGAAGGTCATTTACTATTCCGTCTCTTTATGTAACCTGTCCGCAAGGTATGTGGTGTACTCGTGCATATAACAGCGTCTCAAAGTGATCTAGGGCAAACAGAGCAAGAAGATCATTTACTATTCCGTCTCTTTATGTAACCTGTCCGCAAGGTATGTGGTGTACTCGTGCATATAACAGCGTCTCAAAGTGATCTAGGGCAAACAGAGCAAGAAGATCATTTACTATCCAGTCTCTTTATGTAACCTGTCCGCATGGTATGTGGTGTACTCGTGCATATAACAGCGTCTCAAAGTGGTCTAGGGCAAACAGAGCAAGAAGATCATTTACTATTCCGTCTCGTTATGTAACCTGTCCACAAGGTATGTGGTGTACTCGTGCATATAACAGCGTCTCAAAGTGATCTAGGGCAAACAGAGCAAGAAGATCATTTACTATTCCGTCTCTTTATGTAACCTGTCCGCAAGGTATGTGGTGTACTCGTGCATATAACAGCGTCTCAAAGTGATCTAGGGCAAACAGAGCAAGAAGATCATTTACTATTCCGTCTCTTTATGTAACCTGTCCGCAAGGTACTTAGTGTACTCGTGCATATAACAGCGTCTCAAAGTGATCTAGGGCAAACAGAGCAAGAAGATCATTTACTATTCCGTCTCTTTATGTAACCTGTCCGCAAGGTATGTGGTGTACTCGTGCATATAACAGCGTCTCAAAGTGATCTAGGGCAAACAGAGCAAGAAGATCATTTACTATCCAGTCTCTTTATGTAACCTGTCCGCAAGGTATGTGGTGTACTCGTGTATATAACAGCGTCTCAAAGTGATCTAGGACAAACAGAGCAAGAAGATCATTTACTATTCCGTCTCTTTATGTAACCTGTCCGCAAGGTATGTGGTGTACTCGTGCATATAACAGCGTCTCAAAGTGATCTAGGGCAAACAGAGCAAGAAGATCATTTACTATTCCGTCTCTTTATGTAACCTGTCCGCAAGGTTCATGGTGTACTTGTGTATATAACAGCGTCTCAAAGTGATCTAGGACAAACAGAGCAAGAAGATCATTTATTATTCAGTCTCTTTATGTAACCTGTCCGCAAGGTATGTGGTGTACTCATGCATATAACAGCGTCTCAAAGTGATCTAGGGCAAACAGAGCAAGAAGGTCATTTATTATTCAGTCTCTTTATGTAACCTGTCCGCAAGGTATGTGGTGTACTCATGCATATAACAGCGTCTCAAAGTGATCTAGGGCAAACAGAGCAAGAAGATCATTTACTATTCCGTCTCTTTATGTAACCTGTCCACAAGGTATGTGGTGTACTCGTGCATATAACAGCGTCTCAAAGTGATCTAGGGCAAACAGAGCAAGAAGATCATTTACTATTCCGTCTCGTTATGTAACCTGTCCACAAGGTATGTGGTGTACTCGTGCATATAACAGCGTCTCAAAGTGATCTAGGACAAACAGAGCAAGAAGAGAGAGTAAGAAAATGCGTCCCTGAGGTATGTGCGAATTTATATTTCACACCAGGTTAGTCGGCCATGTTGAATAAATAATTATTTTAATGAGCGCACGTTCGCCACCTAGCGAACGTTCTTGGTAATACGCTTCTGTGGTTTCAGCATTCTTCTCTAGATGGCGAAACATTCTATCGAACGTTTCAGTTCAAAAACCAGATGGATTCTTCTCGTATAATCAAGTGTTTTTAATTACACAAACTTGCATGACAATAACAATTTCTAACATTGGTGGACTTTTTTTTACAGAAAACTACCGACAGTAGGCCATACTTTATCTGAAAGCGTAAAGGAAGCTCGTCTGAATGCAACTTGAAACATTTGTTCTTACCAATGGAGCTGAAGCCTCAAGTCCTTGATCTGAGAATTTCCTGGTGCATTCATTTCTTCAGATAATTAACTCGGGTACCTGAAGCCTCTAGTCCTTGATCTGAGAATTTCCTGGTGTATTAATTTCTTCAGATAATTTATTATATAATTTATCTTCAGCGATAATCTGTTAGTGTTTTCCATATGTATTTGCTTATTGATTTAATAAAGAATGGACTTAATATTTTACATCACAATTAATGCTTGTGTTTGTTCATTCATGGAGGTGTACAACAAAGAATAAAATACAAAGTTAACACTGAACCCCGAAAACTATTGCGAGGCTGTTCGTGGACCCCGGATATTTGTCACTAAAAATATTTTACGCATACCCTATAGGGCAGACCCGCGATACACAACCGACCGAGCACGAGGGGCGACCGTGTGCAGTCTAGTGTAACGCGACAAACCAGGTGTGTGCGGTCAAGTGTGACGCGCGAGCTTGACAATACTGGTGTGCCAGTGTGCGTTCAGCCATGACGAGATCGAACAAACATGTGAATGGACCAAATGCTTTCCTACGCTAATCGCTGTTGTCTCAACTTTGTTTCTCTGGCAAAAGCATTCTCCTCTGTCTCCTTATCGTAATCCTCAAATAACTGTTTATTTGTTTTCTAACTGTTTACCGTCTCTACAGATATCATGACTTCAGCCACGTAAAAGCAGACATCATGTTATGACACACGAGGTGTGTCCTGACGTCTGACATAGTACATGACAACAGTCGTGGCATGATGGCACACATCATGTTACGGCAGACGTGTAGTAGGCATCACATGATAACAAACTGGGGTGATGTGACGGCACACATAGCGTGATCACACGTGACAGCATCAATGTCTGTATCAACTATGATGTGACGGCAGATGTCATATGGCAGCAATCGTCACACGACGACAAGTTGTGTGTCATAACGGCATACGTAGCATGACAACAGACTTGGCATTATGGCAGATATCATATATGGGCACAGGTCACGTAATGGCAGACGTGACGTCAGATGTAACAGCATCAGTGTCTGTTGAACAGACGTCATGTTGTGTGATGTGATGGCAAACGTCACGTAGCAGCAAACATCACATGACAACATGTGGTGTGGTGTGACGGCAGATGAAGCATGACAATCCACGCGGCAGGCGTCATGTGTTAGCAAATGACACATGATTACAGGGGCGGCTGTATATGACGGCAGACACCGTGTGACAGACGTGATGGTAGACATCTTGTTATGGCAGACATTGTATACTAGCCACAAAAAGAAACTGTGCATAGGAAGAAAGGCACCGAAATGTAATGCAATTGATTGATTTTGCTCAATGTCGATTAACATGAAACAGGGACATGTAGACTATACCACAACATGACTTCCATTGGAACGTTACATAATGCAAGGTCAGGCAATGCCATTGTGTGAATACAAAGAAAATGCTCCTGTAGGGTCTTACGTAACAGGCTTGGCTACACAAAACAGACGTTTGGAGAGCTGCTGGTACACCCAACTAAAAAACCACACGAAGCACAAGCCTGACATTCCACAAAGGTTCCATACCCTCAACGCAAATGGAGGACACACCCGTTATTAATCTTGTTACTTTCAAGTTTGCCGCTGAAACTTTGACGCTAAAGACTAGGCATAAACATTAAAGCCATCGTGTTATTGTCACGTGAAAATAATGGTATACCTGTTACACGTAGATCACACTTTTGTGTAGACAGCTTAAACCACTTTTTTTAACAACATAATGACATTTGTATCAAGCACAATTTCTTTTTGTGGCCAGTATATGTTGACTGGTGACAGACATTGTCGAGCAGTGCGCCTAAAATAAACACACAACATATTTATGATAATTACAAGTATTTTAACAGAAATGCATGAATTCGCATAGTCTTATTTGCAGAAAAAAAATTAGCACTACTCATAAAAATCATAACAGAAAATTTAACGACTGGTTCACATAAAGTTTAATTAGCAATTCGTTGTATCTTACCATACGACAAGGCTACTCGAACCTGTCATATCCAAACTCGTTTTCACTAGTCAGTAATGTGTTTATACTAATCGATAATTATTCGACCCAAACGACATTTTCTATAGAAAATTGTAACAGCGAAATGGCAATAAAATAACAGAACACGACTTAGAATATTGGATATATGGAATATCCTGTTTATTACAAATAAACATTATTATCATTATTATTAATTTGAGCATATTTTGTATAAACGGCGTAATCAATTATACTACGCAGGCCAAGGTGTATAGTCGTGTATGGTGTCTAAGAGGAAATTATCAAATAAATACCCATAATAAAATAAATGAAAACATTTATTAAATTTGTTTGTTAATAAGACACAGGAATCACCGTATCAGCGCAGAGACACTACTTTCAAATATAAGCAAAAATGGCGGACGAACCGTGGAAGATTGTACGATTTCGCTAATTTACATCATACTGTCTTTTACTAATGATAATAAGAAGGCAGACAATCTAATTGACAATATAATGATTAATTCTGCATTTGTCTGTGAAAGCGTACTTTGGTACTTGCGATACAGACTGATTGAAAACAGCACCGATTGTGTCCTGGTCTGGGCGTGATGCATTCTCGGCGACAACATCCAAGGTATCACATTCCTATGCCAATGGATCCGTGACGAACATATTACACCAAATATCGGGTTAACTTGACATGTTGTGTGGGATTATAGATGTTTCATGCACTACAAAGAACAAAGACAAATCCATACACTGTTTGGAACAAATAGTTCGTCTTTCTTGCATCTGGTACGACGGGCAAACTAAAGGAAAGATGGGTAGTTACTAAAGATTCTTGGCGACCCACACAAAATGGCCTGGCGACCCAATTTTGGGTCACGACCCAGGGGTTAAGAACGCTGATGTAGGCCTATATTTGTAATATGTTATTCATGTGTTTATATAGTTTTGCACTATACTTATATTTTAATGATTACATTTCGATGTATGATGTTTAAATCAGTCCTTTTACACTTTTTATTATTATTATATTAATTTTTTTATTTAATTTATGCTGTTTTATGTCAAACGTCCTAGAGCATTATATTTAAATAGGTTCGGGCATTATGTATTTTTATTACTACTATTATTATGATTAAAAGCACACACAATTTTTTTGTTATTTCCGAATCCCAATCAATGTGGTCCTCAACCTTGTTGTAAGTAACGACTAACGTTACCTGTTCTAATTCCATCGCGCGTGTATCATTCTTATTATCGTACACTTGCGACTTGGCTCTAACGTGTATTGTTCCCGGTGATAAATAAGGTGCAGATAAAACAAATTCACAAAAACGTTAAAAAATATACCGGGTATTGCAGCATACAAACGGAAGTGTAGACCTGCGTAGCGCCGCCGCGCACTAATTTTTTGGTAAAACCTTTTTTGATTGGTTCCAATGATTACACAGGCGTCTGCCCTCCCAGCGTTCCCGCCACCGTCCATTTTGAATTGACAATACAATGACGTCACATATTTAGTTAAGGCCACTGTGCGCTATAGCAACGCTGCATGCGTTAAACAGTTCAGTTCAGTTCAGTTCAGTTCATCCCGAGACCTACCAGGTATAGTCATATACTCATTTATACAGCTGAGTGAGCGGCACCAACGTACAGTGAAAGAACTTACACAAGGTTCGAATCGGCAGCACACAATTCGACCCCGGGAACCCGGGTTCTCCTGATTGAGAATACGATGTTGTAATTACTGAGCTACTGCGATCCACATTCCTTCTTGCGATATCCCAATAAAATAGACAATAATATTAACATGCACGGTATTATATTATATTTCTTGTTTTCCATCTGTCACAACTATGACATGGAACATCGATGGCTGTGAACTTGTATTAAGCACGTCGCAGCTACGTAAATACACATAGCAACTTGTTTCGGTCAAATGTTTTAATAACTGACATTTAGGCCGCGGCGGAACGATTTGTTCGATATTTGGAATGACGCGGACACAAAACAGATAATTAGGTGGGAATACCAGCGACATTCTGGCCATCCTTAAACACCCAACAATGCCCCTATGTTATGGTCACGTGTCGAAGGGTGTAATACATGTAGAAGCGTTGCTTCCTCGGTGAGCCATAAAACCAAATACGTGTTTAGAATATTAATAAGTATTTGATGAAATCCTGTAGTTTTGTCAAGCAATCTTTGAACCACGGATACATATCACTCCCGTAAAGAGCTTATTGATTGCCTCTAAGATCTTCCACGGGATGATTGACAGCAAACTAACGTTGAATGCAAATAAGACTTAATTTGTCATCATTGGTACTCCGATGCAGCGTAGTAAATGTTTTAATGTTTTTTTCTCAACGCGTATTTTGATTTGAATATCACATAAGCCACCTCGGCGCGGAATATAAGAGTAATCTTTGATAATAACTTCAATTTTAGACAACATTTTCTCAAACGTGTCGCTGGTGTTTTTACCATATCCGTGATCTTCGCCATATTCGCATGTATAATATGAACTTAGATTTTCCGAGGATATTAGCGCTTAAGAAGCCATTCCATAAATATAATTATAATAATAATAAATATTATTATAACGTGCTGTCGTCCTCGTCTTCAGCTGCTGGTGATTTTTGGCAACGTCTTTTAGCGCAGAGTATTTAGTTGCCAAAGGTGTCTGCTCGGTGCTAATCACACGCTTGACAGGAAAGCACAAAACATTGTTGCAATTACATATATATATGTTTTCTTCACAAAATGCATACGCGGTGCATTGAAATTATAGCATTATCGTTAAAAGAAGTCCTCGAGATAACGTGGTAATATTCTATTATGTTGCATTAATTATTTTGTTCATTTTATTCGGCAGTTAAACATCTGATTATAATCGAGGAAACGCATGTATACATGCGGGCAAGCTAATGTTTTCGTTTTAAACGGCTTGAACCTCGAGCGCCAAACTTTCGGGGAATTAAACTACAACCCCACGAATACGACGAAAGACCTATATATTTTCCAAATACACAGTACATGTAAAGATTCTCGCCTTTTATGGGGTAAATCAATTGTTCGGAACGTAATGTGTAATGAGCGCGTAAGACGTAAACCATAACCTAACAATTGCAGGTACCATGCACGCGCGGTATTTACTTCCGGAAAACGGCCTCTGCGTCATGGACTTGGCAACATGGAGTAGGCGCTGACACCATAATACTTATGCTAACCTCATGCCAAAAGATATACCAATACGAATACTATTTGACTATTCTACACTATTACGACTGGGGTTTATCATTGGACGTGAACTTCACATTCTTTCCGACTTTCGTCACCTTGAACAAACAACGATTATCTGCAAACTCGTTATGGCGTTTATGTAGTGATGCTGTGGGTTTTATAACATTTGGTAAATATTACTAACACGACTGTCAACGTCTGGTGACGGACATCTTTGCTAGTTTGCTTATTTTTAAGTTTGAATAACACATACGCGCGCACGAACACTCACACACACATACACACACACACACACACACACACACACACACACAAACACACACACACGCACACGTACACACACACACACACACTCACACACACACACACACACACACACACACACACACACACACACACACACACACACACACACACACACAAACACACACACACATAAACGTATAATATATACAATGTATATGATCAATCCACTACATAAAGCACGTGATCACAACACATTATTCCTACCGACCGCTGACCATATTCATAATGAATAATCTTAATTATAATATTTGCCAGTAAGACATCCAATGAAATTGCCGAGTTCTACCCAATAAAACAGGTGCGTTGGAGACGATATCAGACTTCAATGTTGTCGCCAGCCACTTCATTATCTAATATATGAACATATCGAACTGGTCATATGAGTTGTGCAATTGTGTGGCGTTACATAATTAGTGTTGATGAAACTATTTTGGAAATTGTAGAACAAATTATAATACCGCTTGCTACAGTTTTCAATTTGTCATTAGAAGAGGGAATGGTTCCTTTAGAATGGAAAGAAGCAATCATTATACCGTTATTTAAAAAAGGTTCCAGAAACAAGTCAGAGAACTACAGACCAGTGAGTGTAACGTCGGTGATTTGCAAATTATTAAAAAGATTAATTAAAGATCACATGGTGGATTTTCTAGTTAAACATAACTTGATAAACTCATATCAACATGGCTTTCTAATAACGAGGTCATGTTTAACAAATATGTAATGTTTTTTTGAAAACATCACTAAGTGGGTAGAGGAGGGATCACCAGTTGATATCATCTATTTAGATTTTTAGAAAGCTTTCGACAAAATACCACATCAAAGATTACTACTTAAACTAGAGGCCCATGGCATAGGAAATGGTATAATAAACTGGATAGGAAAATGGCTGATTGACAGAAGACAACGAGTAATAGTTTATGGGAGGCTTCAAACTGGAAATCAGTTTTGAGTGGGGTACAACAGGGATCAGAACTGGGACCTATATTATTCTTAATATATATCAACGATTTGGATGATCAAATAAAAAGCAATGTGTTGAAATTTGCGGATGATATAAAATTGTTTAGAAGGATTAAACGTGATGAAGATAGACAGCATTTACAAAATGATCTTGACAGATTGATAAAATGGTCTGAAAAATGGCAAATGTTGTTCAATTTTGGGAAATATAAATGCCTCCACACAGGACATGGGAACGAAGATGTACAATATACGATGGGAGGTTCTGTACTACGTACTACTGTAAAAGAAAAGGACTTAGGGTTAAAAATTAGTGCTGATATGAAGGTTTCAGAGCAGTGCGGAATTGCAGCTTCACAGGGAAATCAAATCATTGGATTAATTAGGCGAAACATAACGTATAAGGAAAAGGAGCTAATAATACCGCAATACAAAACAATAGTTAGGCCTCATTAAGAATATTGTATTCAAGCGTGGAGGCTATATCGCAGGAAGGACATTCTAGAAAGAGTGCAGAGGAGAGCATCTAAAATGATACAAAAACTGAGGGATCTTAGTTACGAAATACGCCTAAAATGTGGTTTAACAACACTAGAGACCAGAAGATTGAGAGGAGATCAGATAGAAATGTTTAAAATAATGAATGGTTATGAAAATATTGATAGAAATATTTTTTCTTAGTTACGAATGATAGACGGACCAGAGGACATGAAATTACATTAGTAAAAGAGCAAAGTAGATTAGTTATAAGAAAGTTCTCATTCTTACAAAGGACTGTACATGATTGGAAAATATGATCTCCCCTGATTGTGTTGGTGCTTGTAGCGTGAATAAGTATTGGACTCTCGATAAGCCAAAAGGCTTCCTTGTCCACCCGCCATCTGGGGTTAATTTTCTGGATGGCAATCTTGTTAAATCTTGTTAAACTGCGTTAGCAGTGACATGTAGAATTGAAGATACGTCGAGCTGAAGAAAGATGGATTTGAAGAAATGTGAACCTGAAGAAGTTTGGGTTTGAAGACGCTTGGCGTTGGTGGAGTGGGGGAGCCTACGCAGTGTTTCCTTACAAGAGTGTGTGCATCCTGTTAAGGAAGTGTCTGTCGAGGTGGTTTGTATTTGTTGTGTAAGCCTGCCAGTCAAAAAGCACATGCATACAATGTATCACTGGTGTCGCACTGATTCCTTCTGCAGGTAACAGTACTTGGAGTGAACAATAGGGAAATAGACTGACAGTTGATACGTAGACACCAGTGTTGCATTATCCATTCAAAGTGATTAAAACAATTCGTGAATACAAAAAGGGATTTGAATCAAACAACAACATCGTTCACGGAACTATTGTGTGTCACAAGTAGAACACTGCCTTCTTTGAATTGTTCTAACAAAATGGACATAGACGATTCTTATTGCTGATCAACATTATGGATTCAGCAATCACTTCAAACTGGGCGAACGATTCAACATTTATGCTGAATGTACTAAATGACAGTTCGGATTCGACAACGAACAACGCCACTGAACAACGGGGTACTCCTAACAATGTGTTATTGTTTATATGTGCGTTAGGTTTACCAGGTAATCTCCTTACAATTGCTGTTTATATTGCAAAGATGACAACGTCGACGAGAGTGTACTTGTTTGGACTGGCCGTTATTGATTCAACAATCTGTGTTTGTGGAATTGTTCTGCAAATTACCTCTAGAAATGGGGTTACGAGGTTAATATTTGTAATTATTATCCGTTTCTCCGTTTTCTTTTCAGTTTTCCTTCTGGTGTTTGTATCGATCGAGCGATGCATTGCTGTTAGGCGACCGCATTCATTCAGCATGGATCCAAAACGAGCGAAGATAGCTCTAATTGTTGTAGCTGTGGCTACAACGATATTCACCACATCGTCAAAATTGGCCCAGGTTATGGGAAATGAGTGGTTTAGTCGCGTTTTTAAAATATGTGTGGTTTTCTCTAGCATTGTTGTAATGACTACTTGCTACACGCTTATTGCGGTATCACTTTATCAAAAGGTCAGAGCCTCTCAGAACAACATCGGAGATTTAAACAAAAATTGCACCGTTCAATAGCACGTTTGTACCGATCGAACGATGCATTTCTGTAAGGCGACCACATTTATTCAGCATGGATCCAAAACGAACAAAGATAACTCTAATTCTTGTAGCTATAGCTACAGCTACAGCTCGTAGCTGTAGCTATAAATACACCGATATTCACCACATCGTTAAAGCTGGCCAAGGGTATGGGACATGAGTGGTTTAGTCGCATTTTTAAAATATGTGTGGTTTTCTCTAGCATTGTTCTAATGACTACTTGCTACACGCTTATTGCGGTATCACTTTATCAAAAGGTCAGAGCCTCTCAGAACAACATCGGAGATTTAAACAAAAATTGCACCGTTCAATAGCACGAGACATTTCCGCAGAGTTTGCGTCAAGCGTGCAGATTGACGCACCGCAATCTGCATCAGTGAACGTTACCAACAAGATGACAGCAGCACAAGCGAAGAATTTTTGTTTGTTTTTTATGTTTGTAATCACCGTCGTTTTTATAGTCTTGCACCTGCCAGACTGGTTGATCAACATTGGCGTTTACATCTCGCCGAATGTTCGGCGAATGTATCTTCTAAATTCTGTCGTTAATCCGTTCATTTACGCTGCCATCAGTTCCATGTTCCGTGATGACGTGCGACACTTCTACCACCAAACACGCGCCAAACTGTCCGTGTGTTGCCAATGAACATATATAATAATGAATGTTGTTCGATTAGTATTGAAGTTTGTATTAATTTGAAACGTGGTAATACTATTCAATTCATGTTGTGAATGAAATGTGTACACTCAGGAATATGTCATGTGATATTCAAATATGACCAGTTGTATTATGCGTGCGTGCGTGCGTGAGTGAGGGCGTTCGTGCGTGCGTGCGAGCGTGCGATCGTGCGAGCGTGCGTGTGTTTAGAGCTGTCCATAATCGTGGAGCTGAATAAGCGTTGAGTTGAATCAGTTTAAATGTGCAGCTGAAACAGGGAGCTAGATAAGCATGTAGCAGAAGTTAGTAGAAGAGCAGTCGTTATAGACGTCTCACGCGTCATATCAACAGCGAATCCAACTAATGTTTCTCGGTAGTGTGTACAGTGTCGTCTGAAGACCGACAAGGAATCAGTTATCAATGTGGTTTGGACATTCTGTTGTGTGTGTTATTCGTGCAGCGCCTACAGTGATGATGCTCCTCAGAATGCAATAGCATTTTGTTTGGATATATTCCTGCTTTTGTTTCTGGTGAGTTGATTCCGCCTATAAAGTAACATATGGGTTTGGACAGAACATGACTGGTATTGTTTCAGTTTCCATTCAACCAATACATGAATTTGCATAGTAGACCAAACAATGAAAACCTATTGTGTATTTAGCGGTTCGATACAGTAGAGACAAATTCGAATCAAGCAGTATAATGTGTTCAGCGACGTAACACGTATAAGGTGGAGATTGTAGTCACGTGATCTTATGTGTTCAGCGACGTGCTGTGTGTAAGGTGGAGATTGTAGTCACGTGATCTAATGTGTTCACCGACGTACGACGTTTAAGGTGGAGATTGTAGTCACGTGATCTAATGTGTTCAGCGACGTAATATGTGTAAGGTGGATATTGTAGTCACGTGATCTAATGCATGTCAATGTCAGTCGATCTTGAAATGGACGCACATCTGAACAGTTACAAGGTGCCAATCTTGTTGTACCGAACGGTTCAAACTGAATGCACGGTTAACTTGTCGCGTGTATAATTGTTGTGGCCGGAACGCATTAAGCATGGAGCCGAAACAGGCGAAGGAGTATTTAATTTGCATTGTTGTGAGTGTAACACTAATCACAGTAGTGCGTGATGTGTTATTCTTCACTACATAAATTATGGACGATTTCTTGTGTTTGGACCGTGCATACTCTTTTCTAGCAGATGTGTAGCAATCATTTATTACACAGTAATGAGGTTAGCGCCTTTGCAAAATGTCAGAACTCGTCCGAACAAGACCGCAGTTTCGCCTCAACCCTGAACTTAAAAGTGTGATGCATCAACAGTAGATGACACTGAACTGTACTCTGAACGGGGACCTGCCATCCAGACTACATGTTCGCCAAACTAAACATGGACGGTCATGCAACGCAATCAATACCAGTGACCGCAGTTAATACAATAAGTACAGCCCAAACCACGAACGTCAAAGGTGTGTTTCTGATGTTCATAATCACGGTAATCTTTTAGCCCGCTGGCTGCCAACGTGGCATATTAACTTTGGCGCGTGTGCAGGATGTGAGACAACTATATGATGTATGCTATGTTGTCAATCCATTCATCTATGGCGTCGGCAGGTCCAGGAAAACCTGTGACAGTTCAACCCTAAGCAAGAGTTAGGCTGTCGGTTTGTTACCTCTGAACGCCTTCCATGATGCGACTTATTCCTTTTTAAATACCGAATTTTATTAAATAAGCTTTTTGTTCCCATAGTTAAAACGAACAGTGGAGCTTTGTCGTTTGCTGCACCTACTTTGTGGAACTCACTCCCAGGCAGCGTTAAATCAGTAAGAAATATGATAGTTTCATTTCGCCATCATCTAAAAAAAACTTTTTAATACTGTATATCCTCCTTAGCTTCTTAGCAAATATATCCATCTGTTGTCGTCGTTTGCCTGATAAATGATTATGAGAATACTTCATTTTGTTTTTTAGAGCCACTGAGCTAAGATTTTTCGAGTATATTGGCTTTAAAGAAGTAATTTTATTATTATTATTATTATTATTATTAGTGGTAGTAGTAGTTGTAGTAGTAGTAGTAGTAGTAATAGTAGTAGTAGTAGAAGTACTAGTAGTAGTAGTAGTAGTAGTAGTAGTAGTAGTAGTAGTAGTAGTAGTAGTAGTAGTAGTAGTAGTGGTGGTAGCGGTAGCGGTAGCGGTAGCAGTTGCAGTTGCAGTAGCAGTAGCGGTAGCAGTGGTAATATTGATTTAATACTATGTTGTTCCACCGTTTTAGCACCAGTTTTAGAGACACCGTTTTTTAATTACCTTTTTGTTGTTACGATTTTTATTTATACCAGTATTCGTCAACTGATAGATCATATACATTATTTTCCTTACCTTTGAAAATAATTCGTATTGTCATCTGCAAGTGCATTCCAATTTATATCAAAGACTATATTTAAACGGAAAATTTTTGGTTGAGTAACTATTTCAATATCAATCCCATTGATGTCAATATAGAGGCAGAGACTCAACATATTATGTTTTATTTTTTTTAAACATATAAACATCTATTTTGTTTTACACGTATCTGTGCGCAAATCAATATTATTAGACGACTGTGCACTAGTTATATTAGCTGATACATGTTTTATTTATATATTTTAAATATCTTGCTGTCATCAACATAATATATATCAAATGTTGCTTTTGATATATATATATATATATATATATATATATATATATATATATATATACGATATTCACCTGTGTATATGCATATATGTATATATAGCCATGTATGTATATATATATATATATATATATATATATGAACACACATACACACACATATATATATACATATAATGATATATATATATATATATATATATATATATATACTACAAATATATATATATATATATCCATATATATGTATATGGATATATATATATATATATGTGTGTGTGTGTGTGTGTGTGTGTGTGTGTGTGTGTGTGTGTGTGTGTGTGTGGCACGAGATGGAGACAACAACGACCCTCCTGATATGGGAAACGAAGACCAAGACGAGGACGAGGACGAGGACGATCTCGAACCATTAAGAGATGAAGTAAAATGGGCCATTAATAGTATAAAAGATGGGAAAAGCCCTCGGTGCGGCAACATACAGGCATAAATTATAAAAGCAACGGAAAAAGAAGGAATATACATATACCATGCACTGTGTAAGAAAATATGGAAGAGTGGAAAATGGCCAGACGACTGGAAAAAATCAATATACATCCCATTACCAAAGAAAGGAGACCTACAGCTATGCTCCAACTACAGAACCATATCACTCATTAGCCATGCAAGCAAAATATTGCTGAAAATCATAATGAAAGGAATGCAAGATAAAATGGAAATGGAAGTGAGCAGTACACAGACAGGCTTCAGAAAAAACAGAGGCACAATGGACCACATATTCAATCTGAGAATGTTGATTCAGAAATTCAGAGAGATAAATAATGATCTAAGAATATGCTTCATCGACTATTCCAAGGCTTTCGACTGTGTGAATCATCAGATGATGCGGAAAACGCTCAGCGACATGAACTTCCACCCAAAGATAATCGCCCTCTTGAAATCACTTTATACCAACCAACAAGCAGTAGTCAGGCTGGAAAACACAACTACAGAAACTTTTACAGTGGGAAAAGGAGTAAGACAAGGGTGTATTTTATCTCATACCTATTCAACCTCTACACAGAAGACATAATGAGAGATGTAGAATTAGATGACAGAAGTACAAGATACGATGAAGTAAATATTCATGGACATAGAATCAGATACCTACGATAGGCAGACGATACCGCACTCCTGTCCACTACAACAATCGGCCTAACAAACCTAATCATGTCTGTAAAAGAACATAGTGAGAAAAACGGCTTGTTACTTAATGTGAAGAAAACAAAGATCATGGACACTGACAAATGCATTGAAAAAACAGAAATTGCAATCAATGGGGAGCAAGTTGAAAATGTGAACCACTACGAATACCTTGGAGCAAGACTACAAGGAGACGGCAAGACATCACCAGAGATCAGAAGAAGAATAGCCATAGCAACGCAGAAACTAAATAATCTGAAAAATGTATGGAAAGGACAAAACATACCAACAAAGATAAGAATTTTAAAAACCGGGAAAACGCAAACTAAATACGGGAGCGAAACGTGGACACTGAACAAAGAAGACATGAGAAGAATACAAGCGTTTGAGATGAAATGCTACAGAAAAGTCCTAAGAGTGCCATGGATAACAAGAACAACCAATGCAGAGATCCTTAAAAAATTTGACATAAAGAACTGCCAACTAGTGAACAGAATAAAAGGACTAAAACTGAGTTATTTTGGTCACATCAAAATACATAATTCCTTAGAGAAAACTGTCCTAGAAGGCAATGTAGAGGGGAAGAGAGGAAGGGGAAGACCAAGGAGAAGAGTGTGTGTGGTGTGTGTGTGTGTGTGTGTGTGTGTGTGTGTGTGTGTGTGTGTGTGTGTGTGTGTGTGTGTTGTGTGTGTGTGTGTGTGTGTGTGTGTGTGTGTGTGTGTGTGTGTGTGTGTGTGTGTGTGTGTGTGTGTGTGTGTGTGTGTGTGTGTGTGTGTGTGTGTGTGTGTGTGTGTGTGTGTGTGTGTGTGTACTTAAAAGTATCTTTTCGTTGGACCATAGTCCTTTTATCTTCCATTTAGCGATATGCTCAGAACACAAGGATAGTTATTAAGAATTATTTCCTAACATGTTTAATCTGTTCTGCTTGCCTACCTGACGTACTTCATCGATGATCACAAGATGATCTATCAGTTGACAAACACTGGTATAAATTTAACTGTTTTGGTTATAACTTATATGTATGTGATAAAGCCAGTGTTGGAATACGCTTGTCCTGTGGGACACGCACAACTGCTGAAAACGTGTCAAACAATAAAAAGATTTAAACAAAACAGTGTTTCTAAAACTGGTGCAAAAACAGTGCAACATCATAGTATTAATACTACTAATTCTGCTGCTACTGCTACTGCTATTAATGCTACTGCTACTGCTACGCTACTGCTACTACTACTGCTATTGCTACGTTACTGCTACTGCTACTGCTACTACTACTGCTGCTAATACTACTGCTACTGCTGCTGCTGCTACTGCAACTGCCACTGCCACTGCCACTGCCACTGCTACTGCCACGGCTACTGCTATTACTGCTACTGCTACTGCTGCTACTGCTATTACTGCTACTGCTACTGCCATTACTACGTTACTGATACTGATACTGCTACTGCTACTTCTACTGCTACTTCTACTGCTATTGCTACTGCTACTGCTACTGCTACTGCTGCTGTTGCTGCTACTGCTACTGCTACTGCTACTGCTACTGCTACTGCTACTGCTAATGCTAATGCTAATGCTAATGCTAATGCTACTTATACTGCTATTTCTACTGCTACTGCTGCTGTTGCTGCTACTGCTACTGCTACTTCTACTTCTACTGCTTCTGCAGCTGCTGCTACTGCTACTGCTACTGACACTGACACTGACGCTGCTGCTGCTGCTGCTACTGCTACTGCTGTTGTTACTGCTACTGCTACTGCTGCTGCTGCTGCTACTGCTACTGCTACTGCTACTTCTACTGCTACTGCTACTGCTACTTATACTGCTGCTGCTACTGCTGCTGCTGCTTCTACTGCTACTGCTGCTGCTTCTGCTTCTTCCGCTGCTACTGCTACTGCTATTTCTACTGCTACTACTGCTAATGCTGGTGCTACTTCTACTTCTATTTCTGCTGCTACTGCTACTGCTACTTCTACTGCTACTGCTGCTGCTGCTGGTACAGCTACTTCTACTGCTACAGCAGCTGCTGCTGCTGCTACTGCTACTGCTATTGTTACTGCTACTGCTGCTGCTGCTACTGCTACTGCTAATGCTGCTGCTTCTTCTACATCTACTGCTGCTGCTACTGCTACTTCTACTGCTACTGCTACTGCTACTGCTACTGCTACTTCTACGGCTGCTGCTACTGCTG
Organism: Escarpia spicata; assembly: GCA_963995525.1. NCBI lineage: Eukaryota > Metazoa > Annelida > Polychaeta > Sabellida > Siboglinidae > Escarpia > Escarpia spicata. The sequence goes on from OZ023207.1 coordinate 46,889,712, forward strand.
CTTCTGCTGCTGCTACTGCTACTGCTGCTGCTGGTACAGCTACTTCTACTGCTACAGCAGCTGCTGCTGCTGCTACTGATACTGATACTGCTATTGCTACTGCTACTGCTACTGCTACTGCTACTGATTCTTCTACTGCTGCTACTTCTACTGCTACTGCGACTTCTACTGCTTCTGCTGCTGCTGCTACTGCTAATGCTGCTGCTACTTCTACTGCTACTGCTACATCTACTGCTACTGATACTGCTACTGCTAATGCTACTTCTACTGCTGCTGCTGCTGCTACTGCTTCTGCTTCTTCTACTGCTACTGCTGCTGTTGTTTTCTGCTACTTCTACTGCTACTGCTACTGACACCGCTGCTGCTGCTGCTGCTATTTCTGCTGCTACTACTACTACTATTACTGTTACTGCTATTGCTACTGCTACTGCTACTGCTACTGCTACTGCTACTGCTACTGCTACTGCTACTGCTACTGCTACTGCTACTGCTACTGCTACTGCTACTGCTACTGCTACTGCTACTGCTACTGCTACTGCTACTGCTACTGCTACTGCTGCTGATGCTGATGCTGATGCTGATGCTGATGCTGATGCTGCTTCTGCTGCTTCTGCTACTACTGCTACTGCTACTGCTACTGCTCTTCTACTGTTCTTCTACTGCTACTGCTACTGCTACTGCTCTTCTACTGCTACTGCTACTGCTACTGCTACTGCTACTGCTACTGCTACTGCTACTGCTACTGCTACTGCTACTGCTACTGCTACTGCTACTGATGTTGCTGCTACTGCTTCTGCTGCTGCTGCTACTACTGCTACTGCTACTATTACTACTACTGCTAGTATTACTACTACTACTACTACTAATAATAATAATAATAATAATAGAGATAATAACATTTCTTCTTTAATGCCAATATACTCGGAAAATCTACGCTCAGTGGCGCTACAAAACAAAAGGATAAAGCATTCTCATAATCTCTTATCTGGCCAAAGTCGTGAACAGATTGATAGATTTGCTAAGAAATTAAGGAGGATATTCAATATTAAAACGGTTTTAGTTACATGACGTCGAAATTAAACAACACTAGTTTTTACTGATTTTACGCTGATACGGAGTGATTTCCACAATGTAGGTGCGGCAACCGAGAAAGCTCGAGTTCCTCAGTTCATTTTAACTATGGGAATAAAACGTAGGTTTGAACCAGCCGGCCGAAGCTGTCTGCGCTTTCTTGCTGGGGTGATCATTGAATGTAGGTATGCAGGTTGCTTGGAGGGAAGGGTGTGATGGGTAATACGTATGTGCAAGAACATTGAATAAAATTCGGTATTTACAAAGGAATAAGTCGCATCATGGAAGGCGTTCAGAGGTAACAAGTCGACAGCCTAACTCTTGCTTGGCGGTTGAACTGTCTCAGGTTGTCCTGGACCTGGCGACGCCACAGATCAACGGATTCACAACATAATTTACATTATATAGCTGTCTCACATCCGGCAAAACAGAAACGCGCCAAAGTTAACATGCCCCCTTGACAGCCCGCGGGCTATGAAGATTAACGTGATTATGAACATCAGAAACACAACTTTGATGTTCGTGGGTTGTGCTGTAGTTATTATATTAACTGCGGTCACTGGTATTGACTGCGTTGCACGAACGTCCATGTTTAGTTTAACAAACATGTATTCTGGATTGTAGTTCACGGTTCACTGTACATTTCGGTGTCATCTAATGGTGATGTATCACACGTGAAGTTCCGGGTTAAGGCGAACGAACCATGTTTAAAACTGCGGTCTAGTTCCGACGAGATGTGACCTTTTACAAAGGAACTGCCATCATTACTGTGTAACAAACGATCGCTACACATCTGATAGAAAAGAGTACGCACCTTCGAAACACAAAATAGGGTCCATAATTGGTTTAATGAAGAACGACACATCACGCACAGCTGTGATTAGTTTTATAATCACACTAATGACAATTACAGACTCCTTCGCTCGTTTTGGTTCCATAGGCCTACTGAATGCGTTCCGGCCACAACAATTAGACACACGATCGATACAATCGCGACAAGTAAAATGGAAAATATGCCAAAATAATTGAAAGCTTCCATGGCTATTATCCTGTATATGTTGCAGATACTGCCAGGACGATTCCAGACACGCAACTCAATACACTGGCAGTTGCCAATGCAGACATGTACACTTTCGTCGAAGTCGACCTTCGTACATGTAACCCTCAGTTAGAAGAATATTACCCGGGAAACCCATTGTGCACAGAAATAATGTCGCAATGGTAGCAGAAACATGTCGTTTCGTACCAATGTTATCCGTCAAATTAAAACTGGTACTAGAACTATTGGGTGTAAATCTAGAAACGTACATCCAGTTTGAACTGTTTGTTACAAAAGACAGGCAGCTTGCAGGTGTTCAGATGTGCGTCCGTTTCAAGATAGACTGACATTAACATGTTATAGAACACGTGACTACAATCTCTACCTTACACATATTACGTCGCTGACCACATAAGATCACGAGACTATAATCTCCACCTCACAGACATTACGTCGCTGACCACATAAGATCACGAGACTATAATCTCCACCTACACACACTACTTCTCTGAACACATTAGATCACGATACTATAATCTCCACCTTACACACACTACTTCTCTGAACACATTAGATCACGAGACTATAATCTCCACCTACACACACTACTTCTCTGAACACATTAGATCACGATACTATAATCTCCACCTTACACACACTACTTCTCTGAACACATTAGATCACGAGACTATAATCTCCACCTACACACACTACTTCTCTGAACACATAAGATCACGAGACTATAATCTCCACCTACACACACTACTTCTCTGAACACATTAGATCACGAGACTATAATCTCCACCTACACACACTACTTCTCTGAACACATAAGATCACGAGACTATAATCTCCACCTACACACACTACTTCTCTGAACACATTAGATCACGAGACTATAATCTCCACCTACACACACTACTTCTCTGAACACATTAGATCACGATACTATAACCTTCACCTCACAGACATGATGTCGCTGAACACATTAGATCACGATACTATAATCTCCACCTTACACATATTACGTCGCTGACCACATAAGATCACGAGACTATAATCTCCACCTTACACATATTACGTCGATGAATACATTAGATCACGATACTATAATGCCCACTTTACACACATTACATCTATGAACACATTAGATCACGATACTATAATCTCCACCCTACACACATTACATCGATGAACACATTAGATCACAAGACTGTAATCTCCACCTTACACATATTACGTCGATGAATACATTAGATCGCAAAGCTACAATCTCCACCTTACATACATTACGTCGCTGAACACATTAGATCACGAGACTATAATATCCACCTTACACATATTACGTCGCTGAACACATTAGATCACGAGACTATAAAATCCACCTGACACATATTACGTCGGTAAACACATTAGATAACGAGACTATAATCTCCACCCTACACACATTACATCGATGAACACATTAGATCACGAGACCACAATCTCCACCTTACATACATTACGTCGCTGAACACATTATATCACGATACTATAATCTCCATCTTACACATATTACGTCGATGAACACATTAGATCACGAGACTATAATATCCACCCTACACACATTACATCGATGAACACATTAGATCACAAGACCATAATCTCCACCTTACACATATTACGTCGCTGAACACTTTAGATCACGATACTATAATCTTCACCTTACATACATTACGTCGATGAACGCTTTAGATCACGATACTTTAATATCCACCTTACACATATTACGTCGCTGAACACATTACACTGTTTGAGACGAATTAATTTACACAGTATCGAACCACTAAATACACAATAGCTCTTTGTGGCTGGTCTACAATGCAAATTCATGTATTCCTTTAATTGAAACTGAAACAATACCAGTCATTTTCTGCCCAAGCCTAGAATATGTTACTTTACAGGCGGAATCAACCCACCAGAAACAAAAGCAGGAATATATCCAAACAAAATGCTATGCCACTGTGAGGAGGATCACAGAACCACTGTAGGCGCTGTTCTAATAGCATACACACACACACAGAATGTCCAAACCACATTGATAGCTGATTCCGTGTCGGTCTTCAGAGAACATTAGTTGGATTCGCTGTTGATATGACCCGTGAGACTTCTATAACGTCTGCTCCTCTGCTACCTTCTGCCTCACGCTTATATAGCTCCATGTTTTTCAGCTGCACGCTTATTCAGCTGCACACTTAACGTATTCAACTCAACGCTTCTTCAGCTCCACGATTATTGACGACTCAAAATACACGCATGCACGCATGCCCACACGCACGCACTCGCTCAGGCACGCACGCATGCATACAAACAATACAACTGATCATATTTGAATATCACGTGATATATTCTTGAGTGTACATAGTCCATTCACAACATGAATTAAATAGAACTATCACGTTTGAAATTAAAACGAACGTTAATATTAATCGAACAGCACGCATTATTATGTACGTTCATTGACAACAAACGGACAGTTTGACACGTGTTTGGTGGTAGAACTGTCGCACGTCTTCCCGGAACATTGAACTGATGGCAGCGTAAATGAACGGATTGACGACAGAATTTAGAAGATATATTCGCCGCACATTCGGCGAGATGTAAACGCCAATGTTGACCAGCCAGTCTGGCAGCCACAACACTATAAAAACAACGGTGATAACAAACAACAAAAACACACCTTTGACATTCTTCGCTTGTGCTGCTTTCATTTTGTTGGTAGCGTTCTCAGATGCGGTTTGCGCTGCGTCAATCTGCACGTTTGACGCAGCCTCTGCGGAAATGTTTACTGGTCTCGTGCTATTGAACAGTGCAATTTCACTCACTGCTGACGTTGCCAAAGTTCCCGTCTGAGGCGAAAGTGCCACATTTAAAACTCCGATTTTGTTCCGAGGGGCTCTGACCTTTTGATAAAGTGATACCGCAATAAGCGTGTAGCAAGTAGTCATTACAACAATGCTAGAGAAAACCACACATATTTTTGAAACGCGACTAAACCACTCATTTCCCATAGCCTGGGCCAATTTGGACGATGTGGTGAATATCGTTGTAGCCACAGCTACAACAATTAGAGCTATCTTCGCTCGTTTTGGATTCATGCTGAATGAATGCGGTCGCCTAACAGCAATGCATCGCTCGATCGATACAAACACCAGAAGGAAAACTGAAAAGAAAACGGAGAAACGGATAATAATTACAAATATTAACCTCGTAACCCCATTTCTAGAGGTAATTTGCAGAACAATTCCACAAACACAGACTGTTGAATCAATAACGGCCAGTCCAAACAAATACACTCTCGTTGACGTTGTCATATTTGCAATATACACAACAATTATAAAAAGATTACCTGGTAAACGTAACGCACACATAAACAATAACATATAGTTAGGAGTACCACGTTGTTCAGTGGCGTTGTTCGTCGTCGAATCCGAACTGTCATTTAATACATTCAGCAGAAATGTTGAATCGTTCGCCCAGTTTGAAGTAATTGCTAAATCCATAATGTTGATCAGCAATAAGAATCGTCGATGTCCAGTTTGTTAGAACAATTCAAAGAGAGCAGTGTTCTATTTGTAACACACAATAGTTCCGTGAACAATGTTGTTCTTTCATTCAGATCCCTTTATGTATTCACTTTAAATGGATAGTGCAACGTTGCTTCTACGTATCAACCGTCATTCTATTTCATCATTATTCACTCCACGTCCTGTTACCTGAAACTGCAGAAGGCATCAGTGCGACATCAGGGATAAATTGTATATGTGTGCTTTTTGACAGGCTTACACAGAATGTACAAACCTCTTCGACAGACACTTCCTTAAGAGGATACACACACACACACACTTGTAAGGAAACACTCGGTATCGGTTCTATGTTGATGGAATTCGATGACAAAGGTCGGAGATCGAACCTCTGTCAAGCGTAGACTCCCCCACTCAGCCAGCGCCAAGAGTCTTCAAACCCAAGCATCTTCATGTCCACAATTCTTCAGATTTGAAACATATTCAACTGTGCATTTCTTCAAATCTACGTTTCTTCAACTCAGCGTATCTTCAATTCCACATGTTGCTGCAAGCAACGCAGTTTCACCAACACTGAATATGTAACGCCACACAATGGCACAACTTGTATGATTCCAGATCATTATCTTCATATATTAGAGAATGAAGTGGCTGCAGACAACATCGATGTCTGATATCGTCTCCGACGCAATTGTGACATTAGGTAGAACTCATTAGATGTATTATGGGCAAGTATCAGAAATGCACCTGTGCTATTGAGTAGAACTCGGCATTGTCATTGGAAGTCTTACGAGCAAGTATTAGAATTAGATAATACTATGCATAGGACTTCATTATGAAGATGGTCAGCGGTCGATAGGAATAATGTGTTGTGATCAGGTGCTTTATATGTTGGATTGGTCAAACACATTGCATATATTATACGATACGTGTACGTGTGTGGTCGTGTGTATGTATGTGTGTGTGTGTGTGTGTGTGTGTGTGTGTGTGTGTGTGTGTGTGTGTGTGTGTGTGTGTGCGTGCGCGTGTGAGTGGGTGTGTTTGTGTGTGTGTGTGTGTGTGTGTGTGTGTGTGTGTGTGTGTGTGTATGTATGTATGTGTGTGTTTGTGTGTGTGTGTGTGTGTGTGTGTGTGTGTGTGTGTGTGTGTGTGTGTGTGTGTGTGTGTGTGAGTGTGTGTGTGTGTGCGCGTGTGAGTGGGTGTGTTTGTGTGTGTGTTTGTGTGTGTGTGTTTGTGTGTGTTTGTGCAAGCGTGGACGCGCGCATGTGTTACTCAAACTTAACAATAAGCAAACTATCAAAGATGCCCGTCACCTGACGTTGACAGTCGTGTTAGTCAAATTTATTAAACGTTAGAAAACACACAGCATAATTACTTGAACACTATCACGCCTTTGCATATAATCGTTGTTTATTTAAAATGACGATCGGAAAGAATGTGAAGTTCACGTCCACTGATAGACCCTACTCGTATTGTGTTGAATTGTCAAGTAATATTTGTATTGGTATGCTTTTGGCATGAGGTTAGCATAAGTATTATTGTGCCAGCGTCTACACCAAGTTGCCAAGTCCATGACGCAGAGGCCGTTTTCCATAAGTAAATAGCGCGTGCATGGTACCTGCAATTGTTAGGTTACGTTTTACGTCGTACGCGCACATTACGCCTTACCTTCCGAACAACAGATTTACCCCATAAAAGCTAAGAATCTGACCGTATATGGGGTATTTAAAAACACATAGGTATTTCGTCCTATTCGTGGGGTCGTAGTTTAATTCCCTGAAAGTTTGGCGCTCGAGGTTCAAGCCGTCTAAGAGGAAAACTTCAGCTTACCCGCATACATACACTGTTTTGTGCTTTCCTGTCAAACTTGTGATAAGCGCCGAGCAGACACACTAAGCAACTAAATATTCTGCGCTAAAAGACGTTACCAAAAATCACCTGATAGCTGAAGACCGCGGACGATAGCACTTTATAATAATAATTATTATGATAATAATAATAATAATGGAATGACTTCTTAAGCACCAATGTCCTCACTAAATCAAGGTTCGTATTATACATGCGAACCTGGCGAAGATATGATAAAAACAGCAGCGACACGTTTGGGTTAATGCTGTCTACAATTGAAGTTATTATCAAAGATTACTCCTAGATTCCGCGCCGAGGAGGCTTGTGTGATATACAAATCAAAATACGTTTTGGGAAAAAACATAAATGTTTACTACGCTGCATCGGATTACCAATGATGAGAAATTCAGTCTTATTTGCATTCAACATTAATTTGCTGTCAGTTATCCAGAGGAAGATCTTAGAGGCAATCAATAAGCTGATTAAGGGAGCGATTTGTATCCATAGATCAAAGACTACTAGAAAAAACTACAGGGTATCATCAAATACATATAAATATTCTTAATACGTCTTTGGTTTCATGGTCCATCGAGGAAGCAACGCATCGGCATGATATATATATCTTGTCTCTGATCTGCAGTATATTCGTTAACAAGACCCACAATTTATTTCGAAAAAAACATTGAAAAACCTGAATTTTGTATGCCATCATTCCCTGTATGTCACAGAATGGATTGTAAAGAAGTGAGAGGTTTGGGGGTTTTCTAGGCAACCAAACTCATAGAATACGCCCATGGTATGTTTGTGTGTATATATATGTATATATATAATTTACTTTTCACAAGCAAACCAAATGTTTAACTTTATAATATGTGCTGATGATACCACGTTATTGAGCACCATTGACATTTTTGGTGATAAACCACATTATAGAAGTGTAGAATCTGTAATAAATGAAGAACTTCTCAAAATAATTGAGTGGCTTAATAAAATTATTAATAAGTTGTCAATAAATAAAAC